>JAJTUV010001400.1:0-600000 GCA_021653895.1 Mastomys natalensis
CAGGTTTTGCCAGTTACAACAGAATCGATAACAGCACCAATTTATAAATCACATTCAATTAAGTCTGCAATCCATGTGACTTATTTGGAAGCATGTTCATTCCTCCTTAGTCTAAGGCATGTGACTGTTTTGTTATTGAGAAGACACTGAATGGACTGTCAAATCCAAAGACAACTCAAATGCGTAATAATGTATTGTGCCTGAACAGCCTCTCCTCTGCCTTGACATGTTCTAAACAGCTGATCTGTTAAGTGCTTCATGCAAAATCCAGGAAGCTCTACACTTTGGCAGGTCATTGACTGGGGAGGCACTGAGCAGCATCTCTCCTCTGTCACTTCTTACTGCCTCACTGGAAAATATTTTTTTCAGACCTTTTAAGGTTTAACTAGCATAACGAATCTCACTCCTTTTAAAAACAAAGTTACACTGGGAGATTTGTTATATTTCCTAGGTCCTACCCCACAGCTTTCTAATTATAGACACTAAAATTAAATCTCATGAAGATAGTAAGTGGGACCCTTTGGAGTGAATAGTTCCCATGACTAATTTATTGCTTCTTAAAGGTGAAATCAACCATAGTGTGTACTGAAATTATACCTGTTTTGCATTCAGAAGTTTCAGTATAGATACATGCATCTCTGTATAAAATAATGCAAGGATGACTATTACATAGTTTTGGCCCCTGAATTGAAATATTTGTTCTGAGAGGAAAAGGGAGAGTATATAAAATCCAGAGAAGCAAAAATGCTCAAAAGACCCAGGAATTCACACAACTTAAAAAACTCAGGAAGCTCAGAAAGTTGCAAAATATACATTGTTGCACGCTAAATTTTCACAAGTAGTAAACATTTGCTAAGGGAAGAGAAGACACTTCCATTAGGCAATGCGCTTCAGTGATACAGCTTTTACCATGGGTGATAGGCTTGTTTGAGTAATCCATGATCCTGAAATCAATGCCAATCAATTAACATGTTCAGTCATTTAGCGTTGGGTAGAATTAATTCTTTGACCTACTTATCAGTGTTCTATTTGGAGTGTATTGAAGTTTGTTCATGCTTCTCTGGGAAAATGTATTCAGCAAGGACTGAGGCATACCTTATAAGAAATTGCTTCTAATTTAAAATTCAGATTGTAAAATCATATTTTACAATTAATTTAATGAAGAGTTATCAAAACTGCATTATTGGATATAAATGGTGGTAGGAAAAATCAGAAGATGAATCAATGTCATTATATCATGACATTGTTATTGATTATCTTCTGGGTGTCTTTACAGGACCATTATTAAGAGCTCCATTTGGGAGACTTAGAGTGACTTTGGTTTAAATTCTGGTTCTATTCATTGCTTTCTAGTTCCATGAAAATGAAGCAGGGGACTTCTCTCTGCTTTATTTTCCTTCTGTGTCAGGTTGGTAACATACAGCCACTCTGAGTATTAAGAGTGTTAACCAGGAGAAGCAATTAAGCCATATCTGTCACAGAGCAGATGTTTCTTAATTGTCAGCTTTTAGCGTTACCTTAAGTCAGGCACTTGAGAACCTCATTGAATTCTCACAATTCCGTGAGCTGCAATTATTATCACCTGTAAACAGATGAGGACACTGAAGCAAAGTGATGCTACGCAGCCGTTCCAAACCCACCATCCACAGTACTCTGAAGTTTATACACTCAGTGCTATACTCATGACAAGCCAAAGAAATTTATACCTGAGCCTGTCTCAGGAAAAAAATAATAAGACAAAAACAATGAAAACAACAAACAAACAAACAAACAAATCAAAATACAAACCATGAATCCTTCATCTTTCAGTTAGTAATGTTATGGACAGTGAGTTTTGTTGCACATGGCTACCTATGGGTTAAGAGTAAGACAAGCATCCCTGTTTCAGTTTCTAGCAGTGGTGGGCTTTGCCCCTATACAAGGCATTCAACTTTTCTTTGACTTTGAATTAAATATGCAATAAAAATGTTAAGATTATTTGTTTGTCAGGACAATCCATGAGTATCTTTAATAGATTAAATGATATTGTGCAAATTGTCTAACAGTGTTTCAGACAGTCTTTGTTAACTCTTAATTCTGTCTAACATGATTAGAATAAAAAGCTCCCATTATCTACATAGCTCAGTATTTAGTGAACTAGATAGCATAAAAGGAGATGGTTAGGGCTTATTTGCAAAGCAGAATTTAAATGAAAATTCTAGGTATAACTTTATCATTTTGCATATTCAGGCATGGAGTTTGATGCCTATCCACATCTGTGCACAAAGGCTATGCTCCCTCAGTAGCTTGTTGTAACAGTTCCAGGAATGTGTTCTAACAGGAAACAATCATATTCTATCCCTTCAAAAGTGGGTTTGGAGCCCAGTTGTATTTCTAGAGAAAATCAATTTAATAATTTAGGTTAGTCACATGTTTGTAAAGAAAAATATACCACATCTCTTGTAGAAAAGTGAAGGAAACAGGCTTGAGAAGCTATTTGGAAACACAGAGAAAGAATTAACAATTATGCATAGATAACCAACTATTTGCTGCTAACTGATCCTTGTCTATATTGAGACCCAGTTAATAATGTTTCATTGGGGTTTTCTGGGTTTATAGAATGTAATTCTAATAAATTTCCCTTTTAATGTGTATGAAGTGAATGTCAGTATTTCAAAATATCCTTGATGAAGAAGACACTGAAGTGGGAAGAAGAGTAGAAAACTAATACTCTATTTAACAACAAACATTTTTGAACTGCAGGCACTGTTGCCTGTACACTAGTAGCAGTGACATAGTGGCTAGAACATGTAATCACACTTTCATTGATGACAAAAAGTCTTCTTTGTAACACAAAACCCATTTCCTCCCCACCTTATCTCATAGGAAAACTTCATAGCATAATTTAAAAGATGATGTCTCATAGCATCATTTAAAAGACAAATAGTTAAAGCCCTTTTAGGATGAGGAGATGTCAGTATAGTAATATAATAAGAATCTTAGGCAATAAACAGTATCTTATGTTTCTGATGTTCAAAGTCTACAAATAAGTCTACTAATCATGTATATGAAAGAAGGGTGGAGACCTGGAAGGAACGTTCCTAGTGTTCCTGTGAATGGTTACATTCAGATTTTTTTCCTGTAAAGAATATGTCTATTAGTATATTTAAACAAATATGTTATAAGTGCAAAGCTCTTTTAATTTTTCAAGTAGTAAAGTGACTTAAGAGTACTACCTAGTTTTTACTGTTTTTCTTAATTCAGAATATATATATATATATATATATTATATATATATATATGTGTGTGTGTGTGTGTGTGTGTGTGTGTGTGTGTGCGTGTGTGTGTGTGTGTGTAAATATTTTCACATCAATTTACACACATATATATTTATATATGAACATATATAAATATATGTATAACTATTATACATATATATACATTTATTATTGTAGTTACAATAATATATTTACATATATGCAAAAAATTTATTTATCAAAATACATATTTATAACTCATCTGTAACTATTAATTTATTTTCCTACTGTAGGCTAGATTATCTTGCAACTCACCATGTAGCCCACGTTGATCGTAAAATGAAAACTTATGAAATCCTCTTATTTTGCTTTCTGAATGATGATATTATAGGCATGATTTACCATTTCAGCTTAGAAGGAATGCTTGTAAAACAAACTGCTTCATATCTTGTAGTTGTGGGTGGGGTTCATATACTAATTACTTGTAATTGTTATTAGCATTTTAAAAGAAAGACAAACAGTTCATCTTGTGTGATAGAGAATGCATGGCACCCATTGCTAGATTCTGGGCATGTTGGGTTGTTAACAAGAGTGGTCAGGATCAGAAATTATCCTGGATATTCATATATATGAATCCTGCTACAGAAAATCTGTGAAGAAATCTGAGTCTTTTTGTTTTCATTTGTATGATAGAGATATAACAGAATTAAGAATTTGTATTATCTCCCATGATGTGTATGACTCACTAGCTAAAACAACGGTGAAGCACACTGAGATTCCAACCAGCCTGGGAGGATACAATTCCTACCTTCTGTTAATCTTTGAAAATGTGAATCTATGGTCTCTATATTAGAAGGTTATTTTGAGGATTAAATGATGACAAAATACATTGCACAATAACCAGGTTATACTAAACACTCAATAGAAAAAGCTACTTTTATTAAAATAACATATTAAAGCCTTCACTGTAAATGCATTTAAATACATATCTAGTGCCATATTGGAGCCTAAAAACACAAGAGTAGTTTTTTGTGAAATAATAGTTATATGAACCAGCATGGGAATGGGAACTAGAAATGGCAAAGCATTTATAAGAATAAAGACTCCTCTTTATCTCTCCTCTTCCTCCCTTCCTCCCTCTCTCCTTCCCCCTCTCTCTCTGTAGGCCAATCCCTCTAAATTCTAGGCAGAAAATAGAAAGAAAAAATGGAGTATTCACATAGCATAAGAAAAACTTTTGTTGATACTTAGCTTCTGTGAGGATCACTTTGGTTTATAGAGTTAGTATAGCTCAATTAATCACCGAATATGACCTCTGCCTGATGTACTGGTGACTTCCTGGAATATAAAAATAGCCTCGGAAGAGTTCCAAGGTCAACCATAGTATAAATATCGCAATTTCTAATTATGGTGATAATATGAATTAGAATATATTTTGAAAAATTTAAATGTGAAATATGGATAAATCATAGAACATTATTTAACCCATTGTTCTTAAAAATAGGTCACATTTCTGAAATGTAGTGAGAAAATGGCCTGATTTTCTGAGATGTAAATTTAAGATAAAAATAGAGGAGATTCTATTAAATAAAAAATGCAAATTACTGTGAAAAATATAATTGTTTATCTTGAGGGTGGAGACAATCAGAAAAGATAAGCCGAATACAAATATTGTTTATTAGCAGTATCAAGACCATTAATTCATCTTCTGATCTGTTTGATTTGTGGTCTATAAAATGTATATCTATGTATATATATGCCTACACATTTCCATATACATACATATAATCAGACACATTACACATGCACAACTACCTATATAGATGAATACTTACCACACACAGAAAAACACACACACACAAACACATACACAAATACAACCACAAACACATTTTCACACATCACTACACACGTACATACATATACATACAAATACTCCCACATATATACCAACACATACACACACCTACAAACACATAATCTAACAAACACACCCAAACATATACGCACACATACACAAACACACACATAAATACATACACATACACACACATACAAAAACACACCCTCATACATAAACATGCGCAAAAATATACACACACTAACAGATTCACACCAATACATACCCACAAATCTTCTTCCCCCACATATATACATACATATTTATAAACAAAGACACATATACACATGCAAACACACACACATGAACCCTCAAACACACACACACAAATAAATATACAGATTACACATAAAAACAGACACAAATATACATATATACATATATACACACATGTATGTAATATATACAAATACACAAATATTAAGTGAATAATTGTATGTTTTCATACATTAGCAATAAAAATAATATTAGTTCAATATTAATTAATAATGTCATTGCTGTCAAGTGTGTTCGATACTACCATTTCAACTCAAGCAAACCCACAGGCCTTTGCTCAGAGAAGTAAGGAAGCTGATATGTATGATGCTTTGGCTTATGCCAAAGAAAGAGATAGTGTTTTCTATGCTAAGTGGCTTTGACAATGTGTCCAAAAGGTTGGATATTCACTGTCTCTGTTATCTCTGTCCTTGCAGCAGGAAATGATTCCTTTTGACCTGTGTTCATCTTAATCCACTTGTCATGGAAGAGTTTTTCTTCTTTTTATTGTTGGACTGAAGAGTTATTTGCCTTTCAGTTAGCTACTCACATTTCCATATTGTTGGAAAAATCGCAAATGATAGAAAGATTTTGATGTAGGACAAAATGTGTATGGTAATCTTCAGTGACATTTGCATAGTAGCATGGCACTGCTGCTGATAAATAATACATCATCTCCCATGTTATACATTGAGGCAAAGGAATTAGAAATGGAGGAAGCAAAATAAAAAGAAAACAATATTCAGTTATTTCCATTCCAACTATTGCTTCCTAGGAAGTACTGCTGAGGGTTAGATATGCTTTAAAATGCCTGAAGTATTGAAATGTTGTATGTCTACAAGATTGTCGAACAAAATATATTCATAAAAATCCCAAGGTACAATTTGATGCAGGGATGTAGGATGGTAATGATGAACATTCTTCACAGGCAGTGCATCTGCTTGCCTTTGCACATGAATAGCAGATACATGCTGTGTGTCATCACTTTTTCATTCCAGCATCTCTGTCAACGTTGATTGACCATGATATGTTTTTAGACTGATTCCAGAGTCAGGTGAAGTGGGAAAAATATGCCTTTTTAACACTGGTTCAAGGGGATATTCCCAAATATTACAGGAAACATTAAGCTTTTCTGTATTGAATTTAAAAAGTTGAATGTTGAATATGGAAAAGGGATGGTTTAGGACAGAAAACAATACATCTACAGAGTGAAAATTCTTCAGAATAAAAATGTTAGAAAGAAATTTAAAATCTAGTAAATTAAAATCTATATATCTTTGTCGTGGTTTACTGTGATCAATTAGTTGCCTAACAGTCTACCATATTTATTTAATCTAATCGAGTTCCTACAGTATTGAATATGCCTGACATATACATCAAATGACTGCCAGACTAACATTTCATCAGAAATCCTCTAATTCATTTTAATTCTACATCTAACAATTCAGTGAACACACTTTTCTGTTTGCAATATTACATCAAATCTGTCAAAAAATTGGGATGTGCTATATTTATATATTTATCTAAATTTGTGTCCAAAAAATTTACTTCATATTAACTTCAAATTTATAAACTGACTTTTACATTGCATCATACACTAGAATCCAAACAGAAATAAACATACACAGAAAGATGGAGTCCAAAGTATCAAGAATAGTAGTAGCCAAGAGAAAATTTACCTAACTACTAAATAAGTTTAGTTCTTAACCAAATTGCAATAAACTTTGATAGTGTAGTCTAGGCTCTGGTAAATAATAACATATTACTATATTATATAAGTGTGTGTGTGTGTGTGTGTGTGTGTGTGTAATACTATCATATATGCTATATTATATATGATATAGTAAATGATACATAAAGCATGTAAGATAATATATAATATAATATTAGTATATATACTAACTTCAAATCAGCTATTGGGTTATGGAAGATAAAGAGTACCTGGTATCCATAGGCCACATGTCTGGAATAATGAATTGTTCATACATTTTAGCCACACTGAAAGTTGATCCTGAAATACTGTACCACAGCTTATGCTAAGCACACTTAGTCATCCGTACTGTGTGAAAAAAGAAATCAGTCTAGTATTAGAATACACAGTTATCTGAAATTGAAAATTAATTTAATGGCACAACTTAACTTAAGTCATGCCCACTATGTGAAAAGAAGAACAGTCTCAGATTAGAATACATACTCATCTGGAATTGAAAAGAGATTGGCTGCCAATTACAGGTAGTGTTCTTTGTAATTTCATTTACCCTCAAGAAAACATATAGCACTGAATATGAGTTAGTTAATAAGCAACCCTGGTCATATGATATCAACTAGCTTCATTCATTGGTTATTTTAGTCTTGCCACAATTAGTACTGGGGTGGGGTGTAGCCATGACAACAGAAATGATTATTGTACATAGGTACATTATCATGGGAAACAAGTCTGAGATAGCCACTTGTCTAACAGATCCACAACTTCAAGAAACAGAAGGCTCTGCGAGTTTCTAGTGTCAAAGCATTTTTTACAAAACACTCATTCAATTTCTTTGAAAAAATATAATCAACTCCATTGGAATGAATACATTCTGAAATGGATATTTCTTTTTTCTTTATAGTGTCTTATCCAACATCTTCTGAATATTTGCAGGAGGTTTGTGTGTTAGTGACTTTTGGGTCCCATTTACAAAAATATCCAGCAGAAATGACTTATGGGAGGAAAGGGTTATTTGGGCTCAGCTCTTCAGTTCTTTGGTTTTCACAGTGAAGAAGGCATTGTGGCTTTGTCTGTGGCATGCCTGCAAGGCTGTTGTATTCACATGAAAATAGTTTAGGGACCCATGGCTCCAGCTATATATGCAAGGCAGCAATATGTAAGTGGTAGAAGAGATCCTTGGTCCCATGAATGCTGGACGTCGTGGGGGTGATATTCGAGCATAGGCAGGTGAGGTATGGGGGAGGGTGGATGGGGGTATACCAACGTGGAGGCAGGAGGAGGGAGGAAGGGATAGTGAGTTCCTGGGAGGGAGGGGGGAAATGGGGTAAGGAGAGAACATCTGAAATGTAAATAAAATTTCCAATAAAAAAAAAAAAAGAATCAAACTAGAAGAAGGCCAGTATTATAACCTTAAAAACCCAATGACATGTTCATCCTACAGGCACCAAATCCTAAGCACTCCACAGCCTCCCAAATTAGTAAAACAACTGGGAAACGAGTGGCCAAACCATGAGCTTAGAGAAGAAATTATAGATTCAAATTATGACAGTTTGGTTTACATGTGGTTTATAGATTACAATTAATTATACCAAGTGTGAAAGTTAATAAATCTTGGTAGCTAATGGGCATTACAATCACCATAGCTGTAGGCACATACTCCAAACCTGTAGACATAACTGTTAGGAGCTTTCTAAATTTGGTCACTTGAAGTGAAAAAAACCCACAGCATATTTATGGCTCATAGCATTCCATGGAATGGCATCCTGAGCTGAATAATAATGTGTGCTGAGCATTAATATATATCTCTGTGTTTTCTGATTGTAGAGCCAACATAACCAGTGACCTACACTTCTCGCTTTGCTCACTTCCCCAATATTATGGACTGTATCCTCAAAGTGTGAGCCTAACTGAATCACCATTTAGTAAATGTATTTTGTATCAGTAAAAGGTAAAATAACTAATAGATATTACAACATTTATACCACCATGCAAAAAAATGTCCTCAAATTTAAGAGATCTAAATAGAAAATATTATTTTCTTGTATAGATTTTTTGAGTCAGGGAGGAGTGGCTTATTTGAATAATTCTATCATATGAGGCTGTATACATCATGTTAGCCAGGGTTGCAGTCATTGAAAACATTGGTGGCTTCTGAAGAAGCCAATTTCAACTGTCTTATGGCCTTGTAACTACACTTAAAGCTTATTCAACAGGATGGAAGTCAAGCCCAATACTAGAAATATAGCCAACAACCACAGGCCTAATGAAGTTGGAATCTTGAGAAGAATGTATTACTACTACTTTATTAAAAAAAAACATAATTTCTAACTAGATCCTAAATATATCTCCTAGTAGTACTCACAAATATGTGTAGCCCTCACTTTTCATCAAAGAAGCTTCTCATTGCAAGAGAGATAATCATGGAAAACCACAACTTGTCAACTTACAGACAACAACTTATCACAGGGTTTACAGCACCAGTGAATACAACATGTACAATACAACTCCTATTCCTAAAATTCAGGGAACATGTAAGAAGAGGGAGTGGAAAGAATCTAAAAGCCAGAAGACTGGGACAGTTGCTATGAGATTGTGTTTCCTAGAAATGTGAAGGAAGTTTCACCCACGATCCCTCAACAATTTGGCTACATAAATAGGACTTTCCCAAAGAAAATACACATAGACATGTTAATGTGGAAAGGGAAAAGCTCATGGGTCTCCACTGATAGGTAAAAAACTGTTGTGGATAGCCTCAGCCTTTTATTTTGATCCTAGTTCCCAGTGGATAGCCCCAGCCTTGTATTTTGATACTGGTTTCACTTTCCTGGGAGGGGCTGCAGAGGCTGATCGAATCTGTACACAGGTGATGTCTTGTAAACCTTCTGTCCAATTAAAAGCTGTAAAATAAAGGCTAGAGCCAGAGATTGGGCAGTAGAAGGGGAGGCAGAGAAAAAGGCTTAGGGGAGGAGAGAGTGAAAAGAATTCGATATAAAAGGAGAACAGAGGCAGAGGCAGAGGAGAAGCAGGAGGAAGTAAGCAGAAGGAAGCCGGAAGTAGAAGGAAGCTGACAACAGAGGAGCCTGAGCAAGAAGGATAACCATGTGGCCTGGATAAACCGCAAGTTATAAGGGATCTCATAGCTGGGGATTAGAGTAGTGTAGTGGTAAATCTGCCCAATCTAGGCGTAAAATTTATACCCATAATTATTGAGTTGTGTTTTCTTTTACTGGTCTACCTTCGGAGTTGGAGATCTTACAGTGACAAATTTGGTGGTTTAAATATTTACCACTACATAAAACTATAAACAATTAAGGGATGATGAGAGCTGGAGAATTATCCACTAAGTTTGATCCCATTAAATGTTTATCTAATTCCAAATGGTAAGCCCTGAAAGAATATACATACACTAAATGGGGTCTGTGAGTTGCATTCATATGTCTTTGTCTGTGTAACAATTAAAGAAAAATAAATTGTGTTTTGAGAGGGAGTTAATATGGGTATGGGAGGCTTTGGAGGCAGAAAATGGAATGACAGAAATTATGTAATTATATTTTGAGTTAATTAGCAATATCTTTCACAAACATAGAATTCTATTTTTGTTTTAAAGTTTTTAATTTACAAATGACAGTGGTGCTAATATGGTTGTTTAGACTTTATTAGGATATGGCTCCTGGCTTCTTCTGTGGAAAATAATCTAAGAGAAAACAGGTGAAAGGAGATGGTCTATTCAATCGCATCTCAAATTGCACAGTCATTTTCTCCATATAGTATTGAATACAGAGTTTAGTTCCAAGTAGTGTAAACTTAGGCTGCAAAGGGCAGAAATAAAAGAGGAATAGAAATCAGTGAGCATAACCTGAGAGTCTCCTGTACAAGGGAATCAAAGTGAATCCGTTGTACAGATCTCCTGATTACAGGACCCTCTCTGTTCTGTCACCCAATTCACTCAAAGTCTAAAACAAGTTGAATAAAATGAAGGAATTGTCATTAGAAAGCAAATAAAGCTTCACCTTGGAGCTCTTATGTTCCAAGAGTACCACTCTATCCATCCAGGCCCCAGTGTGTACCTAGCCAAATATGGGGCTTTACAAATTACTAGAATGCATAGGTCCCCAGCCAAGTGTGAAAAATAGCAATTTCATAGTGATTTGCACTTCACATTTCTATGAATTTAGTGACTAAGTTTCTAGAATTTTACTGTTGAAAAGACTCTTTTTCACTTTGAACTGCTTTGGTCAAAGATCAGCTCATTCTTCTTCTATTCTATTTCTAGGCTTTCAGTTCTAGAATTGATTTTGATCTTGATTTCAATTGATCTGTGTATCTATCTTTACATCAATATAACCTTATCTTGATTACCATGGCTATTAGAATAATGCCTGAAATCATGTAGAATAAGTTCTCTGAGTTTGTTTCCCTTAAATGTGCTACTCTAGATCTTAAGCATTTCATACAACATTATAGGATTAATAAAATAGTCCCAGTAAAAACCACTTCCCATTATACTAGGTTTGCTGTGACTCACACATTAACTGGGAGAAAATGAACAACTGTCTTCAGTAAATGTCACAGACATCTTCATTGCTAACTTGACAGAATTTAGAATCACCATGGAAACATAACTCTGGGTGTGTCTGTGAATGTGTTTTCAGAAAGGTTTGATAGAGCAGGGGAGATCCAATATGAATATGGAAAACACCGTTTGATAGGCTGTGGTCCATGATTGAATAAAAACGATGAATGGAGCTGGATAGGAGCATTTTCATTCTCTGCTTCCTTCTGGCAGAGCAACCAGTAATCCTGCACTCCTGTTACCATATCTTCCCTGCCACCACTGACTATGCCCCTATGTACTTACTGTAAGTCAAAACAAACTATTTTCTCAAGTTTCCTTTGTCAGGATTTGATCACAGTTATGAGAGAAGCACACAATTGAGCTGTTTTCTCTAATAGAAAGTAAAACTAAAATTTGCAGCAAAAAATGATTAGTGGTTGGTGCCTTTAGAATAACTGATTTTGGTAGGGAACCACCAATCAAAGAGCATATGGGGGGCTGATAAGAGCCCCTCCCAACCCCGCAATATGAAGTAGAGCCCTGCCATATCTGGCTTCAGTGGGAGAAGATTTTCCTATTCCTGCAGAGACTTGATATACGCGGATGGGGGAATACTGGGAGGGAGGGGGCTGCCTTCTCATAATTGAAGGGTGGGGGATAAAGGGAAGAACTCTATGAGGGAGCAGCATTTGGGATATAAAAAAATAAATAGTAACAAATAGAATTACTGCTTTTAGTGTGAGATGAGAACAAGAGAGGATAATGAGGGAGTGATTATGATCAAAATATAGATAGAAAAAAAAACAAAATAGAACATATTATTATGCACAATTAGTGTGTTTTATCCAGGAAATTGTGAAGGCATCAAATAGGAGTGGACATGGTATCTCACTGTATTCACTTAAGAAATCTTCATAGTATATATAAAAACAGGAATAGCAGTTTTAGCTGAGGGTGTGGCTCATACCTATAACCCCAGGATTAGGGTGGCAGAGGGAGGAGGATTTATATAAATCTGAGGTCAGTATGGGATTTATAGTGATATAGTGAGCTCACTATACAGTTACATTGTGAAACCTTGTTTCAAAATACATAAATAAGAACAATAGTTCACCATGGTATAAATATAGGTCTAGGTAAAGAATCAACTGACTAGTGATACGTTTATTAGAAAGCAGGTTTCTGGACATACAGAATTTGCCTTAGATAAATACCTCAATATGCTAGTACTATATGATTATCACAAATAATTTGATCTTTTGCCATAGCAATAAATTGAAAAGATAATAAAAATTTACATTTGCAATAAAAGTCATTTGCAATAATTTTAGCAACTATTATTTCTACATTGGTAAGAAAACAAGCAAGTTGCTGTACTATCAAGTAATAAGCATGGTTTTCCAAAGTCCATGATATGCATCCTATTATAACATCTCTTTTCAATTAAGGAAAGAACTGACTAGTGACACCTGTGTTCTGCCACTCGTTAGGAGAATGTAAATCTGTTTTAAAAGTCTCTTTGTTTTTTAAATATAAATTTTATCTCTCTAACTCATTCCAGAGTACAGTAGAATACAACATATTTTGAGGTGCCAAACTAGATAGAAATATGTTGAGTTCAAAAAGTTCACAAGGGATTGATTGGGGAGATAATCACAGTGTTTTATGATTTGCTGTAAATTTTGTGGTTATAGAATATCAGGACAAAGTGCTAACTCAGCTTGATTGAAGTTGGACGCTGTCACTTTGCTCGCTATTACAGAATATGGTAGAGAGAATTACTCCAGAGAGAACCCCAACTTGAGAAGAGTGTGCTTTATTTCTATCTACAGTGGGGTTGCTTCTACTCAGTGCCACTCATCCTAATGTGAGGAATTCCTCTTGCTGCTTCCTGAAATAAGAGCACAAATGGTCACTCATTGAGTGCTTCTCAACCTTCCTAACACTGTGAGTCTTTCATACACTTCCTCATGTTGTGGTGACCCCTACTATAAAATTACTTAGTGGCTACTTTGTAATTGTAATTTTGTTCCTGTTATGAATAGTAATGTAAATATTTGATTTGAAGGATACCTGACTTGAGACCCTCCAAGGAGTCACAAAGGACGCACAGTTTGATAACCACTTTCTCAAATATCTAAATCCTACCTCTTCAATGTTTGGCTCAGATACCCTACATTTTGTAACAGCATCATATTGCCTCTTTTTCTTCAGTTTTTCCCTCTCCTTTGGATTCTAGTATGTTTGAACATGATTTTATTCCTCTAAACTGGTTAGATGTATTAGATTCTGGAACTGTGTTCTTTTAATTAACATCCTGAATATGAAGACCATAATTTTTATATTCATATAGAAAAAATATACTTGAGAAAGTTACCAGATCATTTCATGGATAAACCTTATTCAAGATCGTTCAATGGAAACATATAAGAAGGAAAACAAATGTATGCAAATACTGGAAGAGGTTTATATTTCTTTTACAAATAATGTATCAAAGTTTCATGGTTAAGATTTTTAAATTAAATCAATTAGTGTGTAACGTGGCCATTATTATGTGATCTTGATGCTAGGTACTCTTATAAATGAGCATTATAAAAAGAAACATGAAAGTTATAGTAAACAATAAGCACAGGTTACATTGTTAACATAGACAACATTAAATACAGTGTATATTTGTCAAAATATGTTCAAATAAACAAAAATTAAAATAAAGTCAACCGTTAGGCTATGATATTTTCAGCTATAAATAAATAAAAATGTATTCCAATATTTAGATTTTTTATTTTTGATAATTTAGTGCATGAATATAATCTATTTAGGTTGCATGCCTCTGAACACATACATTTTTGAGTCTAGATTTTAAATATTGTTTTCTGATTACTAAATTTTATAGGGACCTATTTTGATGGATATATAATATTTAACTGGGTAAATAAATTATAATTTCTTTAATGAAGCAAGCATTTTAGGAATTTTATCTAATTGTATTACTTATACAGAAAAACATACAGGATAGAATTGGAATCAGCAAGCAGTTATAAGAGTTGACCAACTACATGACCCAAATAATAATCAATATTAAAATCTCATGTGATTGAAAACAAAAAAAAAAACCATGAAAGTCATAAAATCATCAGAGAATGCTAGCCCGTCATTAGCAATCTCTAAGATTTTGCAGAGACATCAGGTCTTATGCAAGCACTATTGACTGATTTAAGTATGTATTATTGTCAATACTGAGTTTTGAGATACAATATTTTCCATTAACTATATGCTTACTGAACATCAAAATATGATGATTAAATATGATATCAAAGTTCTAAAATTTCATTTCTGGGGAACGTTAGATCCTTAATATCTACCTTCTCATTATGACTCAAAAACCTGCCTCTCACATGGCCCAATCTACACTAGTGACTCTTTCAAAGTCATTTTCAAAGGCTCAGTTGCTCTTTGGAACTAGTGTCATGTATTTGTTATCATCCCTAGCCCTCTTTTTCATGAATATATACCCTACTCTATCTCCCAGGAACTCCATTTTGATGCTATCATTTCCACTGAAATCCTGTACCTTGTTCACCCCCGCTTGCTGTTTTATTCTTTCCAGTATAAATCTATGCCTGTTTTTCCATTACTTATCTCCTCTCTTGGCTTAACCTGTAACCTCATAGAGATGGTTCTCAAATAAATACAAACCAATACTAACTTTTCAGGATCTGCTTTCTGCCCCTCTGTTGGCTACTTCCTTGATTACCTCATCCCTATTCTTAAAATATATTATCTTTTTTCCCACTTTACCGTTGAAACTTCATACTTTAAGGGTACAGAGTTTAAAAATTATAACTCATAGATCAAATCATATATATCACCTGTTTTAATGTAGCAGGCAAATAATGTTGTAATATTTCAAGTGCTTAAAAGAATCTGTGGGAAGAATAATATTTCATTAATGTAAAAGTTTTTGAAATCCAAATTATGCTCATAAATGCAAATTTATTTATTTATTTTGGATTTATATGTTTTATTTTATGTGCATTAATGTTTATCTTCATGTATGTATGTACATCACATATATGTCTGTTGCTCTTGTGATTGAGAAGAAAGTGGTGAATCCCCTGGATACTCAATTACAGTTGGCTGTGAGCTGCCATGTGAATCTTGGCAACAGAATCCAAGTCTTCTCCAAGAGCATCCAGTGAACAACACCTGAACCAATTCTCTAGCTTCAGTAAACACTATCTTCTGGAAGTAGGTATGCTTGTGTTTACCTGTTGTGTGCAGCCCATTCATCCTGTAATAAATTGTAATATTTGAAGCAAGTCCACAAGATCAAAACATTTAATTTCCATCTCCTTAGAGAAAAGTTCAAGGTTTCAGAGATAGTAAGCCTGCACCAAGGAACAATTGGCTTCTTATCTGTCAAGCAGCAATCCCAACAATCAAGTCTGTATAAATGTTACACCATCTCAACTATGAGATTAGGTGACAACTAAAAATTACCTTCATACATGATTCTTTCAGATGAGTTTAGTAAAA
Source organism: Mastomys natalensis (assembly GCA_021653895.1). NCBI lineage: Eukaryota > Metazoa > Chordata > Mammalia > Rodentia > Muridae > Mastomys > Mastomys natalensis. The sequence goes on from JAJTUV010001400.1 coordinate 16,191, forward strand.
TAACATAGGGCAAAGTGTATTTCTTTGTTTTATCAGCGAGGAATTGTTTTATAATGCTTTTGCTCTTTAAGGCAGTTCAGATTGAACTGAAAATAACCCAGATCAGGTTGATTTACTAAATATTATATTATACAACTGTATATTATTTTAGTGGTTAGAAATATAAATTTCTCCAAATATGTTTTATAATGCATTCTGTTGATGTTTAGTAAGTTGTACAAATGCTACTGTTAAGAGCCTCTTTTAAAATCACACTAAAAAATTGTTGTGCCATCTTATTCTGGTTAGAAAACAACTCCAATTTAAATAAAGGCCCAAACATCAAATTTAAAATGCATGGAGTAATAGAACAAAGGTAAAAGAATCACTGTAATACCCAATCTCACAGGTTTGTGAAACAATTCTAACTCTGCCACTTTAGCACAGAACCAACATTTGTCAATGTAAAGACACACTGAAAAACCTAAGAATAATTTTCAGGGCACTGTAATTTTCTCTTCACCAAATTGCTTTAAATAAAGCATTCTTTAAAACATTTTCCTCAAGGCTTAAGTACCCACTTATCTAGCCTAACTAAAATACTTTAATTCATACTGTAGTTTCTTTTGTATTCTCTTACACCTTCAAATATTTCTCTTTTTATTTTTTTTTCTTTCTCTGCTTTTCCTCCCCCATATTTATTTTATTTTGGGAATTAAGACTGTGTGTTTAAATGCTTTGCTACTGGGTTAAATCTCTAACAACCCGCCCCAATTATTTCTTAAAATAAAACAGCAAAGTTAGGATAAATTTTCTTCTTACGTGGGACTTCTATTTAGCATGCAACATTTTTTTGTAGCATTTTTTCCAGAGAGGATTGTGTTTTCAAAATTGCAGCCAATTACCTCAAACTCTGTCACTGTCTTATCAACTAACTTTTTGCTCTATTCCAAATATATAGCTATTTCCAAAATATCATGGCATCTTTACTGGAAGGATATTCCATCTAAAGAAAGTAGAATGTTTGTTCATTCTAAAAAATCAACTTCTAATCTGTTGAAATTTTAGCATGGGATTATAGCAGTCCAGGTGCTCCTCCAAAAACAATATAGGTTTCTAGTTTTCTTGATACCTATATCACATCTCTAGTTGTTTTCTGCACTGGAATCTTAAACTCCTTAAGGAGAAAAGGAGTCAATGTCTATCATACCTATTAATGTTGATATATTGTGCATTTCACACAAATAAGAAATAGTATTGAGGCACTAAGATTTGCACGTTCTTTCCAGAAATTTTTCCATGTCCTCTGGCTATGTCAAATAGAGTAATCAACCACAGTGTCAGCAATAGCCTTCCAAAATATGTTTCTTAAGTAAAAGAAAAATAAAGAGCACTTCTTGAACCATGGATGTTGTGTGAGTAGTTATGAAGGTAACATCAATCTTGAAAGTATCCTTGAGTCATCAGGTAAATTACAATGAAGACTAATATTTGAGAGAACTCTTTATTTGAGAGTATGTCCAAAATGAGCTTAAATATCCAGTAAACTTTGTTATAAATAGATGTGCTGCCACTTAGGCATTGTGGTTCCACTTATGAGCACAAGCAGAGTTGATTTAATATTACACCTAGGAGTGATAAATGAGCATTGGCTTTGACTTACAATCACTGGCTTCAACAGCCCCTAACGAAAGAGGCAAACTGTGGCAGGCTGTAGCATGCTGTCCTGTATTTCTCTGAAGCCAGACATTGGCTTCTCTCTAACTATTAAGTCCTAGATAGTATCTTCTACTAGAATGCTGTTGTTTTAGAAAGGAGCCTTTTGTGAGCATATTCAGCTTCATCAATGAACACCCTTATCCACAGCAACACTTTTTGTTTTACCTTTATATTATGAAAATATTTCTTTGAGTCTATGAAACAGCCTTGTTTAGGTTCGAGCTTTACTTTCACTAATCTCTTACATCTCTCAGGCCTCTTGAATTGAAAAAGAGCATTTACATGGATTAGACTCCAATTCAGCCAGTCTAACCTGTGACCTGTGGATTATTTGAAGCCATGGACATTTGAAAAGAGAATAATATAATAAGACTGAAAGAAGTAGCAATACAACTTTATTCGAATTAGTCCTTTCATCAGTTCATTCTTTACATTGGCTTTTTCAGTAATATGCTTTAAAAATATGTTTTTATAGGACAAAATTACCTTCCTCCAAAGAGCTATTCTGTCTCAGGAATATTCATGACATAACATTGCTAATAAGTTAATCATTATTGACTTATTCTTATATGATTTGTAAACATTTTGAAATTGTATTTTATTCAATAATTTCAAAGGAATATTTAGAGACAGCAGTTATGTTGAACAATCTTTTTATTTTGAGATCCATTCATTATGCTATAATTCAGGAGGAATTATTAAAATAAAGAAGAAATGAAAATATATTCTCTTTGTGGCCAACATAGATGGAACCTATGGACTTTTGCTGGAGAGATATGATTATATATTGTTTGAATATAATATACCAGATAAAATGTGGAGAAACACATGTTAAATCAAATGGATAGACATACTTAAAGATAAGATATTAAAATGATACCTTTGGTTTTTTCAAAACCTGCCATGTTTTACATATGTTGTAAACAAATTTTTGTTTTAACAAAGGTGTTTAGGAAGTTTGTAGTTTAAAAATGTTTCAGTGAATCAGAACATTAATCCTCAGGTGTGGGTCTGTAGCTTGTGTGTGGGCATGGGTCCTGTTGGGATGAGCTGTGGATCCTGGTTGTCTGCTACCCCAGGGTAGTTGTGGCTGGAACCACAACTCTGGTAGCAGAAGCCCATGGGAATCTGACTGAGTTCACTTCATGCAGTGCAGGGCTATGAGAAACCAACAAGCTCCACTCTGGGCATGGGGAGATCTCAGCCTGAGACCCCATGGGAGCAGAGCACTTAGGTCAGGGGTCTCTGGGCCAAGGCGGCTGACTGGGAGACCAATGATCTTAGTCCTTTGGCGATTCACAGGCCGCTGGGACCACAGAAGGACTGAGACAGAAGGGGCATATGGGCTAGACCGCTCAGCTGAGAGGGATAAGGGAGGGAAGCTTCGGTGACACACTTGGGCTGGGTCATTGGTGGCTCAGCTAGCTTGCATGAGTTGACAGGCCTCTGTGGCAGGAACGTAGGGAGGGGATTAGGCAGCAGTGGCTTATTAGTTAAAGGCCTCCTCTGAGGTTCTCCATGGCAGGCCCCAATGACAAGAGGAGGTCCATGGTTTTAAAAGGTTTATTGTCATAGTGAAAAGTCAATGAAGCTGTACCCCATATCCTCAGGGCTGGCCTCAGGTTAAATATCTTTTGTAAGGAGGGGGTCTGGGAAGGAATGCTTAATTGGCTATGCCCTCTGGCCTTTAGGTATCTCATTAATATGGAGATCTCTTGAGGCTCTGCAGCCTGTAGTCATGCCCTCTACCTGTGGAGGGGCTGGTAGGGGTGTTGCCCTATGTGACTGAAAGTCACAGATCAATGAAGGTTTTCGGCCTCCTGTCAGAAGCCTGAAGTCTGGGAGTAAAATGCATGCCATTCGGATACCTGTTGGGTCTCCAGACATCTCTAGCCAGTGCTGGACCAGAAACCATGCTATCCTTCATGGTCCCACACACAGGATAAAAAAAGAAGCTCCAGAATTGACTAAGATACCAAAGATGAAGAACTAGTGTGTGAGGCAGGAATATGCTCATCGAGGATCTCCAACCCAACACTCAGAGCTTTGCATTGAGAGTGCTTGCTATGTTTCTATTTGCTTTTGGTGATTTTAGTAATAGAAAAGTGGTCATTTTAATCATGGTCTTATGTTTACAAATTTTAGAAATAATTTGAACAGTATTTTAACTGATGTTGAAATAACAAATTTGAATAAAATTAGATTAATTTATTAAATATTATATATGTAAAGATGTATTATTTATATATTTGTCTATACAGATATTGATGTATAAATAACAATAAGCAATAGATTTTGTGTCTCTATTTTTCTATTTTAAAGTAAAATAGGTATTTTATGTCCTTAAAGATAACAATTACATGTTGTTTTAATTCTGTATCTTTGGAGTATATGTATTCTGTTGTGAATGTAATGTATTTCCTCTGTAAAATGAACTAAGGCATCAATCTAAGGAAAAATAGTAGAAGAGAGAGAGAGAGAGAGAGAGAGAGAGAGAGAGAGAGAGAGAGAGGCAGAGAGAGAAGAGGAGGAGAGAGGGGGAAGGGAATATATATATATATGGAGAGAGAGAGAGAGAGAGAGAGAGAGAGAGAGAGAGAGAGAGAGAGAGAGAGCAAATACTATGAGGCAGTTAGTCCCTTCCACCTTAATGCCAAAGGAGGGAGACTACTTAAAAAAGGATTATAAGCATTAATAATAATACTAGGGACTTATAATTGGTACTTGGGTTGAACCTTTTGGAGGGCTTAGTACACATTTTTTATAATTGTCTGAATTATGAAGATAGCTTTTAAGACATATAAAAAATGCAGGAGTAAGATTTAGGCAATGAGTAACCACCCTAAAGAAAATTTCTGGAAGGTTAAAGTTAAGAAATAATTGATATGTAAATAACATCTCTGAAGGGATATAAAACAACTACATAATGTAGATTGTGACACATTCCGAATGTTCCATATTCAATATTATCCTAGGTCAAGGTTTATTAAATTAAGTTTTCCTAACATTATAGTACTATAAATTATTGTAAAGGACACCAAATTTTCCTATAATCATTATTTAACCTCGCTCTCCAAAAATGAGCTCTGTAAGAGAGGACTCCATCTCTCTTCTAATACTCTGAACACTTAAATATTGTAAGATTCATGGAATATACATAATAAATAATTTTAAACACTAATATAGAGTTTATAATTTTGCTGATATCTTTCAAAACTATTTAGATTCTTAGTTATTAGGTAAGCTGCTAGTGTGATTATTTATCAAGGTAGTGATAACAGAAGCTTGAAATAATATAACTTTCTAATAATACTTTCCAAACAATAGATGAGAATTGAACATTTGTTACACTGAAAGAAACTAAAAGGTTATGTAAAGTCCTAGATCAAGTGATTTTGGATACACCACACTCTATTCAGTGTTATTTGGGGGTAAATTCCGATATAAATCTGGAAATTTATAACAATGTAGAAAATAGAATATAAGCCAAATAAATAGAAGACACATAAATATTATCAGCCTACATATCAGAACAGGAATTCTCAAGGACCAAAATTTTCCCAATGAATTTTAAACACTTAACAAAGTCTGTGCTTTCTTCAAAGACTAAATCTTGTTAACAATAAATCTAGGCAGCCCACACTAGCTGGTATGAGATTCTAGACAGTTATACAGCAGAGGACTTCCTGGTCTGGGCTTCAGAAAGAAAAGACATGCCTAACCCTGGAGAGACTTGAGGCCCTGGGGCGTAGAGAGGTCTGGCCAGGTGGGATGCGGGGAGTGGGGATATCCTTTTTGAGAAAGGGGGATGAGAAATGGGGTGAGGACCTGTAGGAGGGCAGACTAGGAGGGGGATAATGACTGGACTGTAAAAAAAAAAAGATTAAAGATAAATATTAGTAAGTAAGTTAAATAAAATTTGTGTGAAGAATCCACACAACCATACTTTGTTGACTTATATACATAAATCCTAGACATGTGATTCTCTGTTTTTCAATCCCATTTTTACTATCAACTATTTGATAATCCGATGACTTTCTAAGTCTTCCATTCTTATAATGAGATAGGGCACTTTCAGTCATTCACAGAAAAATACAGTTATTATTGAAATATAATCACTTGGGATTTGGGTTTATTCACTCAACTTGACTTTTAAGGGACAGAACAAATCTTGGTCTGAAATGTACCACAGCTCCAGTGCTTGAAAACTTAGGATATATGAGATCTTAATTTTAGGATCTTGAGAACAAATGATCTATGTGAAACTATGAGTTTAAGAAAAGTTTACTGAGATCATAATGAATGTAACAAGGACACCTGTGAGAATTATGCTAGTATTAAAATAATAAATATATTATTTTTTATGTCAAAATACTATTTTTAATCTAATTTATTCTCTATCATTATGCTGTATGGCATTATATAATCTCACATCACACAAAAAGACCAAGGCTTATTGGATTGCAAGAAATCATGAACAATAAGTATTAAAGTCACAATCTAGTCATATGGTTGGTACAGTTTAGAGCACTAGATTTTCCTTGCTGTGACATATTTTCTCATAGATCAACTTTTTTTTAATGTCTTCTCTAGACATCTTTCTATCTGGTACAATATGAAGCTTAACTCCTCATATTCATTTCTTTCAATACAGTTTTAATGAAAATATATAAAACATGCAGTACAGCGCTTGAATCATTTAAATAATTTTTCAACTGAAGTACATGCTTCTTTGTCACAGTTTCTAATCTATTGGAGGGATTATTAGTTAATAAGATAGTGCTGATGGATTGTGGTTGTATGATTTTGGCTACCAAGCTTCATAGGCTAGCTTGGTCTTGAGTTTCTAATTTTCCTGCCTCATAGTTCTGAGAACTTGGATCATTTGTGTGCATAGCTCAGCACAGCTTCACTCTTTATTTTCTATAAAATTCCTCTAGTAGTACCTCCGTTTAAAGTAAATGGGAAGGAATCTTATTTTTCTAGCATATCCATGTATAAATCTTTACAGAAGCATGGATTACAGCCCTGTGGGAGTCATCATTCAGAATCACACCCTTTATTTTACCACCATTCCCTAGGCATGCATTCAGTGTGGAGAAACAGAAATCTAAATGTTTGCATGTATTCAAAGACACAACAGCAGAGATAGATTTCAGACAGATGAAGCAGATTCTTTCTTCCAGTCCATTTTTGGGTTACTAATATCCAATTTGAATGAGCTGGGTGTGACATATGTTTCATCATGAATACATAAATTTTAGAGCAAGAAACAACCAGAGTGACAAATTCACCGGTCACATTTTATGGGCAATGAGACACAAGCCCACAAGGGAAAAGTGGAGATTTGTTCCTTGACATTTTGTTTTGATCTTTCTACTTTCATGTACAGCAGCACACAGTGTTGTTATTCTTGGATAACCTTCCTGACTTTATTCCTCTATGTGGGGAAGTCTGCATCTGGGGACTTACGTGTCCTTTTTTACTTTATTTAGACAACTATTAAGAATACTTTTACACTGCCATGAGCTTTTTATTTTTAATTCTGTCCTTCTCTCTCAGTTTGGTAATGAAACACTTGCTGAGAGGAGGTGAAATGACCAACTTAGAGACACAATCAACTCATTTAAATTCTTTACAAAATTTTAATAGGTCTCCACAAAAGTTTAATTAGGTTGAAAATGATTCAAGCAAAATCAGATTATGTTATAAGACTTAGTGACTGTCTTTTCTCCAGACATTTAAAAATTGTTCCTTAAGGATAGGAGGAGTGGGGAATAGAAAAAGGGAAGAAGGCAGAGGCCAAGATGTATGGGGCCAAGAAAGTCTCCTTATAAATCCCAGAATATCTCAAGCCAATAAAAGTGGCAACAGATTTCTGGGAAATTATTTCCACATACGCTAGAATTTTCACCAGAGCTATGCAATCCACCAGTTCTCATTAAATGTCTCCAAAATATACAAGTTTTAAATTCTGTATCCGGAAGCAGCATTTCTACAAGCTGGGAGTGGGATAAGGGTGTAGTACTTCCCCAGACTTTTCATTGACTTTGCAACCATGCATCTGTGGGTCTCTGTTCCAGAGGGTGTCCCACGAGGATCTTGGCCCAGCTGGGTTCTGAGGTCCAGGCCAAGGGGATAGAGTGTGAGCAGGGAGGGGGAATCGCCTCAACTGCTGCTGCCTCCACTTGCATCTCCACTGTTGCCACCCAGTCACTCCCCGGTGCTGCATCTGTCCCTCTGCACTGAGCTGGTCTGGGCTGGGCTGGTGAGAGGACTGCTAGCTAGCAAGAAGGGGAGGGTTCTGAGGGCACTTCAGGAGAGCAGATCTCTTCCCAAGTGTTACAGCTCTTGCAACAGAAACTCTTGGACAACAGGATGATTCTTGCACATCTTTACTTCTCCTGAATAGGGCTCTTATATACAGTTTGGGGGTGGGTTAAGGTCTGGCAGCAGATAATTGAATTGGCTTGGTCTGAGAGCTTGGAAATACCTCATCTACATGTGGGAGAGCCTGAGGCACTATTACTAAGTGACTGATGGCCATAGACCTCTCTGTGGGAAGGGCTGTGGAGGGCTGAAGCTAAGTGAAAGGAACCAGGAGGCCCAGGAGCAAAACTGAACACCTTTGGTCCCATTAGGGTTCAGGGTTCAGGGTTCAAGGCCTGTGTTCGACCAGGCGCCCAGCTGCTTCTCACAGCCCACCGCCCCACATTCATCGAAGACATTTTTTTAAAAAATCATTTTATTCATTTACACTTTAAGTGATATCCCTCTTTCAGATTACCCTTCCACCAATCCCAATCTCATTCTTCAACCCCCCTTTGCCTCTATGAGGGCGCTCCTCCACCCATTCACCCACTCCTGCCTCACTGCTCTAGCATCCCCCTCTGCTGGGGCATCAAGCCTCCCTCAACTTCTAGTGAGGTCAGAAAAGGCTATCCTCTGCTACATTTGTATCTGGAGTCCTGGCTTCATCCATGTATACTCTTTGGTCAGTGGTTTAGTCTCTGAGAGCTCTGGGTGGTCCAATTAGTTGATATTGTTCTTCCTATGGAATTCCAATCCTCTTCAGCTCCTTCAGTCCTTTCCCTAGCTCTTCTGTTGGGGTCCCTGGGCTCAGTCCAATTGTTGGTTGTGAGTATCTGCATCTGTATTGGTCAGATGCTGGTAGAACCTCTCAGGGAATAGTCATATAAGGCTCCTTGTCAGCAAACTTTCTTGGCATCAGCAATAGTGTTGGGATTTGGTGTCTGTAGATGGGATGGATCCCAAGGTGGGGCCAGTCTCTGGATGGACTATCCTTCAGTCTCTGTTCCAGTTTTTGTCCCTGTCTTTCCTTTGGACAGGAACATTTCTGGGTTTAAAATTTTGAAATGCATGGGTGGCTCCATCCCTCTACTGAGGCTTGTACCTATCTACTAGAGGTGGTCTCTACAAGTTCTATCTCCCCATTTTTGGTTATTTCAGCTAAAGTCATAGCCATTGGCTCCTGGGAGCCTCTTGCTTCCCTAGAATCTGGGACTTTCTAGTGGTTACCCCAGCTCCCTATTCCCCACTGCTACATGTTTGTATTCAATTTCCTGATCCTCTGTACTTATCTCCTGTTCCTCCCAATACCTGTTCCTGCCTTCCTTTTTCCCCTCCCACTTCTCTTCCTCCTTGGTCCCTCCCTCCCTCTTCAAGACACTTTGTGAGATAAAACTGGTCATAAAATATTTTTTTGGATTGATTTAATGTAGTTACCAAGCAAAAATCAAATATAATACAGAATTCAGGATCTAAAGAGTTAAATAAAAGAATAAAACAATTTATAGGAAGGAGATAAATAGTATTGGAAGACTAGGTTTGCAAAGCATTCCTAGAAGACTTGATTAGTTTTCTATAGAGATAAAGTCTTGTATTTCTTTTTTTTTTTTTTTTTTATGAGAAAAGTATTATGTGCAGAGATCTCAAGTACCCATGAGACTTCTTAAAGGAGATAAATTAGAGTGAGTTTAGGGCTGAAACAGAAATAGACACTAATAAATCAATAAGAAGTTTAGACAGAAATTGTTGAATTCTTGCAATACAGTGAAATAAATTCTTCTATGGATAATTTAAGTGGAAAGATTTGTTTTAGTTTAACTTAACTTTGTTTTCATTTCTTATATATCCATATCAAAAAATGAGAGTATTTTAGTTCCTTGAGTTAGGAAGTGACCACCAATGCTGTTTTATATTTTAAAACCATTATTGGGTCAAAATTCCAAGATTCTTGCTCAATTATAGTGCTATTTAGTATATCAAGAAAATGCTATTTCTCATTTATTCATTTTTTTTTATCTTGAATAAGTAAATTTTAGAGCAAGTAATGATCCCAGGCAACAGAGTTGTTTCTTGTAGTGTACAGACAGGATACAAGCCCACACAGGGGAATTGGAATCAACTTCACACTGGAGAAGGGGGGATATTTTTTGATACTATCTCTTCAAAGGATATTCCTTCAAGTTTTTAAGCAAATGCTGGAGGAATTGATACAAAGACTTAGCTTCACTAAGCCTATGATCTAGTTTAAAATAGAATAGTATTATTTTACACTGATTCATTTGGTACTTTGCTTAGTAACATACCTCATAGAAATAATATATGTACATTTATATAAGTTTTAATCATACATATATGTAGTGTGTGTGTGTGTGTGTGGTGTGTCTGCATACCTGTGGTTTTCAGAGGACAACCTAAGATATTGTTCTTGACCTTTCTAATTGGGTTGAGACAATGCATCTTATATACAACATATATACATATGTATATTATATATATGAATTTTAGGTCCTTTATCAGATAAATTTAATAGCGCGGATTCTGACTTCTGCAGGTAAGTATGTGGTTCATTAAACAGTGTGCCTAAATCTAAAGCGATTTTAAACCTGCTTTATGAGACCTTCCCAGTGTTTCGAGACCACTCTTACAACTTAGGGGGAACAAATATGTAGGAATAGATTTATTCTTTTTAATCTTCCCTTCACATACCATCAGACTTAGGACTAAACTTATTTCCTAACCACACAGTCTAAACTAGTACATTGAAAATATTAACTTTTTTGCCTCAACTGACTGACAGAAATGATATCCACTGACCACAATTTTGGACAAACATCTCACTTATCAGAAAATATAAAGGAAATTCTTCTTGCTAGTGCAGAGAATACATAATTTGCTATGGTTTTCCTGATAAAAGACTCTCCTAAGCTTGGAGGGAGGAAGACAGTTGCTTACCTTTTCCAACATGCCAAAATTTTCTAATTTGATTGTCAGCACTTCTTCTGTTTCTCCTGTTCTTTCTCTTTCTTGTCATCATCATCATCATCATCATCATCATCATCATCTTTTTTGAGTGTTGGATGTGTATGTGTTCATGTGTATGGGTAATAGCATGCATGTGTCATTGCTTATCTGTGGTTTTCAGAGACCAAGATATTGGTCTTTAATTTCTAATTGGTTTGACAATGCATTTTATGCATCATTTTGAACTGTGGAACAACTGGCTCAGGAGTTTTCAGGAACTCCCATTTCTTCACAGTAGTTCTGGGGATACAGATGAACACTACTATGCAGGCTTTAAGTGAGTGCTGGGAATTCAGACTCAGGTCCTACCTTCATCCACTGAGCCATCTTCCCAGGCTCAAGCAGTTTTAAAACTACAAGTACTTAAGAATTCCTTATATTTTTCCATGTCCATATTTACATTTCTTGTCATCTAGCCATCTAGGAATGGGTAAAATCACTCAAGTAAGTTTCTTAAAATTGGCCCACCACTTTGTATGGCTATGATGAGTAATCTCTGAATTGCAGGACCTTTAGAAAATTTAATCCAGGATTGCTTCTTGCTACTGATATGCCTATCCTGTCACTATTACATAGTCAAATAACTCTTGAACATTAGCCCACCTTATTGGACAGACTTGCTACAGATCAACATAAAGATAAACTTTCATAAATGAAAGTTCTTTAACAGATGAATTAACAGTTTTATAGAATTTCTGATTTGATTCAAATGACTTAAGAAGAGTGTTTTAAGGGATGATTTTAGTTGTTTTGCTAGAAAGATAAAACAAAGTTATAATCAAGAACAGAATGTGCCCAATTTTCATAAAATAGTAAGTAAAGGCTGCATAATAAGGAATAGTATGAGCTCTCAGAGTTATACTAAGAAGAGAAACAGATTTGGGAAAATTTTGTGATCAATACATTCATTCTAGGTCAGATCCAAGGATGAAGCCATGGGTGTGCACTATGATAAAGCAAGACCATGTGAAATTTTTGCTTTGAACTTATAATGAGCTTATAGAATGAAACACTGTTTTCAACTTAATATCAACATCCTTTTGTAACTCCATTTTTATGTAATGTTTTTACCTATAGGTAATTTTCTAAAGAACTTTTGTCTAAGGAGGTATAAAAAAGTCCAGAGAAAAGAAATAAGGTATGACTTGGGGTGCTCTACCCAATCCTAGTATGTATAAGTCAATTTATCTATAAACACATATGTAGGTATGTGTGTACCTATGTAAGTGTTCATGAACATTTATGGAGTTGATGAAATAGGGTAGGCCTAATCAGACTTTGTGAGTGTGTGTTTGTGTTTGTGTGTGCATGCATGCATGAGTGTGTGTGTGTGTGTGCATATGCCTGTGTAAAAGATTTTAATTCTTTTCCTTTCTTTTCTCTCTGGTTCATGAAGAGGTAATGAGTCCCAAAACTCTTGCCAGGCCAATGAGTGGTCCTTTAGCAAGAGAGAAAAGAAACCAGCACTTACTAGCATGAAATAGTAAGAAAGAGTTACAGAGTAAGAAAACAGCGCTTACTAAAGCACAAATAGTAAGATCGTAAGTCCAGGGAACATCAGTCTTTGACCTTTGTCTGAAGTTGTGTCCTATCAGTTCAGTTCACCCTAAAGGCTAGAGCAAGTCCCTGCCACTTTCTTGGAATGATTTATAGAAAACAAAATAAAACCAGGCAGCACATACCAGCTGATATGAGGACCCCAGCACATGTACAGCAGAGGACTGTTAGGTTGGGTTCAGTCAGAGAGGAAGCACCCGGCCCTTGAGAGATTGGAGGCCCCATAGAGTTTAGAGGTCTGGTGGGGTGGGGACATCCTCATGGAGACAAGGGGGTGGGAAGGGGAGGAGGTGTGGGATGTGGAATGGTCAGAAGGTGGAACAGTGTGGGACTGCGTAAGGGTATCCTGGTTCTTGGCTGGGCATGGGCCTCGAACTCCGAGACTCCAAGGAGAAACGGCAGGAGTTCAGCCATGTCCCCAGAACCCAGGGTCCTGACAAGCAGTCTAATCTCCATGGACCTACATTGTTCAGTCACGTAGGCCATTACAGCCCCTCCCAAAGTGCACAGGTAGAGGGTGTGACTACAGGCCTCAGGCCCTAGAGATTTACATACTAAAGAAGGCCAGAGGGCGGAGCCAATTAAACTGCCCTCAGAACCTCCCCCTTTTTCCCTCCCTACTTAAATCAGGTCTCCCCTGAGTTTGGGGGGGGTACATCCAGATCCATCCACCATCTGCCATGACAATAAACCCTTTTGGAACCAAGGACTTCCTCGTGTCATTGGGGCCTGCTGGGCCTGCCATCGAAGCTTCCAGCCGTTGGAACCTCAGACTTTCTCACTGCACCCGACCCTGTGGGTGGTCTCCTGGGCTGCTGATCTGTGGGCGGATCTCCTGGGCTGCTGCCACATGGTCCGGACTCCTCTCTGCAGCCCGATTTCCGAAAGAACAGGAGGGACTGGATTCTGGAGTATAACAAACAAACAAACAAACAAACAAACAACAAACCAAAAGCAATAAACAGAACAAACAAACCAAAAAACCAAAAACTAATGAGTGAACTGATTCATGTTTTGCCTTTGCATATCATGAGTTTTCCAGAGCATGCTTTCTGGGTTTTTTGTTTTGTTTCAACAATAGCATCAATATTCGGGAGCTTCTTCTTAAGCTTCTTTTTAACATTATTCTGACTGGAATAGCTATCCGCAGAATGTTTGGTTGGTTATTGACTTCTCCAAAATCTTGTGTAACTGTAGGTAAACAAATGAAATTAACTGTAAATCTCTTATTGCATATTGCGTATCAAAGGTGCTCAGAAAATTTGGCATCAGTGAAATTTGTTTTCATCTTCAAGCACATACTTTAAGAACCACTTTGCTTGTGTTTTATTTCTGTGTCTCCTTTTGCAAGGAAAGTTGTTCATGTCTGGTAATTGCACTTCAGGTGTTCAAAATGCATTTGTTCCTGCCTCCTACAGGGTAGCATTAACTAAAGCAATTCAATTTCATAGTCCTTACTAAAACCTCCAAGAACTTAGAGTGAGTTACATTGAATATTGATAAAAACATTATCTGAAGATAATTATCTCATTAAACAATGAGTCTTATTTTAATGGTAGGATAAACTACAGATTTAAAGTTCTCACCTGTATCACTAATTGCATCTTAAGTTGCTGAAATAGAACCATTGAAACAATTCCAGTTGGCAAAAATATTACACAAAACTTCCTTTTCCAACGAGAATATTACATTTCTGAAGTAGTCACAACAACCAAGAAAAAAAAAAAGCTATTGCTTTCTGTAAGAATAGTTAAATTTTAAAAGAGTCATGAAAGTAAGTCATTATATCTTTAAACTATTTGCAACCTCAGCTTTAGCGTATTCAGTTATAAAGGAACACTTGTTGTATAAGTTCCCATCATAGAAACTGGTATTGTATATGTAACTCATTGCCATTCTTCTTACTTTCTTTTTAATAGAATGAAGAATCAGTCCAGGCTCACCAAAGTTTGTACCTACCCAGCCAGTCGGGACATTATTCTATTAATTTGTGTTTCTGAATAGCCATAAAGAAGCTGTCAAATCATCCCAACTAAAGCCACTGAAAATTAACATCAAACATCAGAAAATTATACCCATGAGTACACACACACACACACACACACACCATAATTAAATTATCTATGACTAGATATATTTAGACATTGAGCCTCAGAGAAGTTAAGTCACTTTTCAAATTTCACAATGTAACTTTTCATGATCCTAGAATCCTCAAACTTTACTGAAATGATTGGTGATAAAATGATATTTTCAAGCACCTTTTGAAATTTGCTAACATTCTAAACTATGGTTTCTTTAGATATGGATGCTCTTCTTCATTGATTCCATTGCCCATTGTTTTTTTTTTTTTTTTTTCCTAAATATAGATGGTGAACAAAATAAAACTGGAATTCAATAAAGTGCATATTTGCATACACTTTTGAAATATATCTAGTCATAGATAATTTAATTATGGTGTGTGTGTGTGTGTGTGTGTGTGTGTGTGTGTACTTATGGGTATAATCTTCTGATGTTTGATGTTAATTTTCAGTGGCTTTAGTTGGGATGATTTGACAGCTTCTTTAATGCTTTAGTTCATTTTAAAAATGTAAATTTATGTGTAACTAAATCAGAGACCTACGATAGAAAAAAATCAATAAAATGACTCTTAGTGGTATTCTGTTAGTCTCATAGATTCATGCCTAGCCTGATACTCATGTTATTGCACCTTGCAATTTTGTGTTTGGTATGGTGGAAGCTGTGATCTTTTCCTAAAACAAATCGAGGATGGGTGGATTGTGGGGTTGAGAGGAGAGGGTAACTGTTGTCTGAATATATGGTATGAGAGAAGAATAACAAAAATCTAGTCATTCCTATAAAATTAAAGTTTACATGTTTAGACGTCTGACTAGAACAGAAATTGTAGTTGTGTATTTATTTTATTATATATAGTCTTAAAAATAGAAAATGAAGTGTATCTATTGCACAGATGCTCGTAAATTGCAGTCATAGAGTGAAAGGTCAGGGCCTTTTCTCTAAACATAGATATTTCATGTAATTTACTGTAAGCTTTTGGAAGGTCTCCAATATAGAGTCAACCATGTAATTCTCATTTTTCACCTGAGGCCTCTAAAAATGAGTGGCACCTGAAATAAATCATCTATAAATCTAAGCTTTGTGGGCTGATTTTTCTAATATACTTGTCCTTGTCTTTTGTCTTAATCATACAGTTTTACATTTTCAAAACACTTAACTCAGTTATCGTGGAATTATTTGTCATTTCTCTCTCATTTTCATCAATTTAAATATGTTACATAGCATTTGGTTATAATAATAAAAACTGCAATATTTCCTTAATATTTTGTTTCAGACACCTTACAATAAAGAAATTCATCTACTTTTACACTGAAGTTTTTACATAATATGTAATGATGTGTTTGTTTGCTGTGTGTGTATGCTTGTAGTTGTATTAAAATAAAATTAGGTTTATTTTTAATGTTCTGTACTATAGAAAATTGTAACAATATAACTATCAAAGTCCAGAAAATAATCTAAAAGTTGATGGATAAATAATATAGCTACAAAATAGTAATTTTCCTTCTCTCCAGCTATTCGGATTTAAGTTGAGTGGTATTAATCTTGAAACTTGTCTTTATTGAGTCAAAATGCCAATTGATTTACTTCAAGTTCCAAA
The DNA here is from genome assembly GCA_021653895.1 of Mastomys natalensis. Classification (NCBI taxonomy): domain Eukaryota; kingdom Metazoa; phylum Chordata; class Mammalia; order Rodentia; family Muridae; genus Mastomys; species Mastomys natalensis. Next base: position 32,449 of record JAJTUV010001400.1, read on the forward strand.
GAGAATGAACTAGTAACTTTATCTGGGCAGTGTAAGAATGGGCTTATCTCAAGGAAATCTAATTGTCTGTGCTCAAACAATGCTACTGGGACATTTTCTGCCTTTCAGTTTGACTTTTTCTTGTGATGACTTCTCTCACTCATACTAATGTAGCCATCCTATATCTGGATAGTTAGCCCTTTATAACTCTACATCTGGAAATTCACTCAACAACAACTAATACATCCCACTGATCACACACACACGTATTTTTGTCATTACTACTTAAATCACATATTATAGTAAGTATTTATAGAAAGGTAGTTATATTAAGCACGAATTCTATAGGTATATGTCCTATAGAAACAAGTTCAAGTATACCAATGATATGCATGAGACAATCAATGCAAATTAACAAAAGAGACTTGAACTTCTAAGGACTTTGTTAATCTATAATAAATATGCAGTATGAAACTATTCAAATAGTTCTCATATTGTGCTGCTTGTCTTAGAGAATAATGACAATCTTCTCAGAAAATGTGAATGCATTAGCATAGACTTGATTTTTTTCTAAATAGCAAATTCATGTATATATACATATACATGAATATATAATGTCAAGAGTAAAAATACCATCAAAATTCAATTTATTTCCTTTAAAATTATATATATATATATATATATATATATATATATATATATATATATATATAATATGTGTGTGTGTGTGTATGTGTATGCAGTGCCCAATGAGTGTATCAGGTCCCTTGGAAATTAGGGTTCTCAATGGATGGTTGTGAGCCACCTTGTGGATACTGGGAGTTAAATCTGAGCTGTCTGGAAGGGTAGGCAGTGCTCTTAAGTGCTAACACTTCTCTCTAGCCCCCATAAGACAATTTCTATTAACTTGTCCCAAGATAAGACAATTGCTTCTGTTGTAAATAGTTGCTGAGCATCAAATTATGCATGGAATGAAGTACTATCTGGCAATATGGCTAACTTTCAATTACTCATAGCAATGGGAAACTGGGAGGGTGAGTTAATTAACATTTATACTTGTTCCCATCCCTAAACCAGAAGCTATAAACACTTGCAAAGAAAAAAATTAGTTTTTACAAGGGGAGTCTCACTGTGGGTAGAAACACTCTTAAGGGTAGCGCCCACCCCTCTCCCCCGCCCAGCATTAGATGGCCAACAGAAAACAAACAAATTCAAGAGCATGTTTGAAGTTTCCTCCTCTCATAGTGTGTATGAAGGCATTTTTCCCCTAAATTTCATAGGCTCTTAGCATGTATATTATGACTTTCAGTTTTGTGTTTATTCAATTCCTGGGTGTGTGAACATGTGTCTGTGTTTCTTTGTGTCATGTGTACTTTTTCTTTCACTATTTTCCTTAAGTTTGTTTGTTTGTTTCTTATTCCACTCTGATAGTTTTCTATTTTATTATTTTTTCTTTGATGGCTGTTTGTTTTGAAACCAAAACATGAAAGTGTTGATCTGGATGGGAAGGGATGTAGTGAGGAATTGGGAAAAGCCAGGGAAGCGGAAACTGTAATTAGGATCTATTGTATTAAAAATTCTGTTTACAATAAAATAACATATTAAATAAAATAAATATTTATTCAAAATGTTAAAAAATTACAGAATTTTTCCAAATTTGTGTTTGAAATTTACATTGATCTCTTCTTGTGAAGCTTATTGGAGTCACCACCTCAAGATTGAGAGTTTTCTGAATCCAGTTTTGTCTCCTTTCATGTTCATTATCCTGTTTGAAGGAAGATAATTTCAGACTTTATTTCATTTTTCTATCTTAATGGTCTAATAAGGTGTGTGGTTAACAGTGTTTATTCAAAAATTACTGAACAGTTATGCTTCAATTCATCACATTATCAGATAACTGACACATACTATAAGACAATTTGATAAGCTTTGGAGTGTGCACTCATCCATGTAATCATCATCAAAATTAAGACAATAAATACAGCATCAGCTGTGATAGGGTCTTCATACCACTTTTCAATTCCTTTCTCTTGCTATCCCTTTCAAACACTGATCTGACCCCTAGCTTTGTATATCATTTTGTACTTTCTAGGTTATATAATGGAAATTTTGCAATAAATAACAAAATTTCTAATTTTTTCTCATATTGTGTATATCACAATGTGGCTAATATATTAATATATTATTTACTTTTATGGTGCTGAAATATAATTCAAGTATCATAAAAGCACATTGGTATAGCATGTAATTCTATTATTTTTATTTGGTTTGTATGATAGCAACAGCTATCACAACTATCTGGAATAATTTCATATCTCTCCAAAGAAGTGCTATACCTACTAGCAGTCATTCTTTTCTCTTCAAAGTCCCTGTGAAATATTAATATTCTTTCTATCTGTATACATTCTAAAATGTGAACCTTTAATATAGTTGCAGGCAATATGTGGCTCTTTATGTGTGGTTTTCATTTACTGTTTTCAAGATTTGCCAGTGCTGTATTCCATGTCTCTGTTTATGGGTGAATAATATTGTTTTACAGCTTTTTATGTAGCTAAAAGTCTATGGGAGCTAGGGTTGTTTTTACCTGTAGGCTGTTATGATTAATGCTTTTATGGACATATCTATTCAAGTTTTTGTGTATATATTGAAGAATGAGATTGCCTTGTCTTATGTGAACTCTATTGTTGAGTTTTTCATAAACTGCCAAACTAGTTGTGGTTCAAGTGGTTGCTTTACTTTGTACTCCTCCCAGTACAACAGGCATTTCCATTTGTTCACATTCTTTTCACAACTTGGCATTGTCTGTTTTGTTTTTCATTATACCCATTTTAATAAGGTGAAGTGTTATCTACAGTTACTTGCATCTTTCTAACTACTACTAATTTTGAGTATCTTGTTGTTTTTGTTATTTTGAGCCAGGGTTTTTCTGTCTGCTCTGGTTGTCCTGAAACTCATTCAGTAGATCAGGCTGCCTGCAATCTCACAGAGATCCAATTGCCTCTGCCTCCCCAGTGCTGGGATTAAGGTGTACAGCATCACCACCTGGTATTCAGTATCTTTTTAGATGTATATATATTTTTGAAGTCTAAAATAGTTTTCTCTTGTACTTTAGATTTGACTCTAATCAGATAATCACTTGAAAGTATTTCCTTCACTTTGTGTGTCATTATCACTTTCTTCATTGTACTGTACTGTGATATAATTTTGGAAAATCTTTATCTAATTTATTTTGTTTTTTAACCATTGATGATTTCTGTTTCCTTGTAAGAATTAAAAATTATGTCTTTTTTAGTTTGTTCTGAGGATCTAACTTGGAATATCACATATGTCAAGTTGAGTCTTGTCATTTATATTCAGGACTTACATGTATTTGGAGTTTGAAAAGTGGAGGCTGTTATTAATTTACTTGTGGGTGTACTTCCAATTGTCTCAGTATTGTTTATTCAAGGAAAATTCTCTCTCCATTAAACTACTTTGCTATTCTTGTCAAAGTGAGGCTTAGACAATAGGTAATTATAAGCTGAAAAGTGCCCCTTTTGATACATTGAACCCTAGTCACCAGTGTCTAAGGAAAACAATATATTTGAAGATGGAGCATTTAAATATATGACTAAGGACCAAAATGAGTCTGTTAAGATGGGTCTCAGTCTTAAGCTGGACTTTGGCTACTTTGTGGTTTCTTCTTACTTCCACCCTTCTCCACGCTTATTCTTCTAACCTTTCAACCCCCTAATACTGGATAAGGGAGAACAGAGGATAGAAGGGAAAGGAAAGAGCTCCCTAAATAAAACCAGAGGTGAGAAAGTGGGTGATTTTATTGTTAAAGGACTTCCTGCTGATGAGGGGTGCTGAGGTCCTTGGGACAAGTTTAATCTTCACCCTCAGGATATCTAACTTACTTTTGTTGTTTCTTCTTTGCAACTACTTAACAAATGCAACAAACAACAATCTCCAACCAACCAACAACCCAACAACCCAACAACTCAACAAACAATGACCTATTTGGGCTCTAGCATTTATATAACCTCTGAAAAATTTCCAGAATTCCAAACATAACACAATCAGAAGCTATCTGCACTGGGAATACCATCTCCCTGAGAAAAAGACAAATCCTCATCAGCTGCTGTGGACAATTGAAAGCAGCCCTATATCGCACACATAGGAATAAACCAAAAACAAACTCTTATGATATTTTTGTGTTTTTTTGTTTAAGCCAAAATTCCAAAACTGTCAATACATTAGTTTATTCTGATGCCCTTATAAGAAGAGGGAATTGACGCACACAAAGAGAACTCAGGATTTCATTCACAAATGAAGATAAAGATCATGTTCGGACACAGTGAAGTTAACTACAAATGAGCCCCAAGGAAGTGACATTTTAGTTTCCACAACTATAACAAAATAAAGTCCTGCTTTTTAACCACCCTGCCAAAAGCAACTGATAATATGTGGCTATGGATTGTATCCTGCTCATCTATTTTCCTATGTTACATGAGTAGCATAGACTTCACTGTTTTATCTCTGTAACAAATGATGGATTAATCCTAATTAGAAGAGGGAAGAAAATAATCACCATAGGCAGAGGGAGGGAGTGGCAGGGGAGAAGGATTGGAAATAGGGGCCAGAATCAGGTATGGGGGTGACAGGAGAAAAGCCCAGAGGGTCAGGAGAATGAATGGAAATAGACAGCTGTGAGGGTTGGGGGCAGGGGATGAGGGAACCTCTAGAAAGTCCAGGAGACCTGAGAGGAGAGTTCCCAGGATACAAAGGGGGTGACCAACAGTGGGGAGATGGATGCTGAAGAGACTACCTCTAGTGGATAAACTGAACATAAAATGGAGGGTTGGGGCCACCTACCCATCTTCAAAAATTTTGACCCAAAATTTTTCCTGTCTAAAAGAAAAGAAAGGACAAAAATGGAGCAGAGACTGAAGGAAAGGCCATCCATGACCAATTCAAATTGGGATCCATCCCATTGGTGGGCACCGAACCCTGACACTATTACTGATGCCATGTTGTCCTTGCAGACTGGAGCCTAGCATGGCTGTCTTCTGAGAGACTCTCCATCAGCTGACTGAGACAAATGCCAATACTTGCAACCAACCATTGGACAGAGGTCAGAGACCCAATATGGAAGAGTTAGAGGAATGATATAAGGAGCTGAAGGGGATGGCAATCCCATAGGAAGAACAACCGCATCATCTAACCCAGATTCCTCAGAGCTCTCAGAGACTAAGCCACCAACCAGAGAGCATACATGACCCCTTGCACACAGGGAGCAGAAGACTACCTTCCTCGCCTCAGTGGGAGAGGATGTGCCTCTAATTCTGTAGAGACTTGATGAATCAGGATAGGGAGATGCTGGTTGAGATAGGGGTGGGTGAGTGGGTAGAGGAGCACCCTATCAGAAGCAAAGAGGGTGGGGGATGGAGTGAAGAACTCTGGGAAGAGGGACCAGAAAGAGGAACACTTGGAATATAAATAAGTAAATAATTTAATAATAATAAAATAAGTTACTTTTACTTTGGCCTTTTTTAAAAAAAAATTTTTGTTGGTTATTTTATGTATTTACATTTCAAATGTTATTCCCCTTCCCCATTTCCTTTCCACAAACTCCCATCTCTCCCTCCCCCTGTTCTGTGAGGGTGCTCCTCCACCTACCCACCCACCCACTCCTGCCTCACTGACCTAGCATTCTCCTACACTGGGGCATCAGGCCTTTACAGGATCTAGGGCCTTGCCTTCACAGGACCAAGGGCCTCTTCTCCCACTGATGCCAGATAAGGCCATCCTCTGCTACATATGCAGCTGGAGCCATGGGTCCCTCCATGTGCATTCTGGTGGTTTAGTCCCTGGGGGCTCTGGAGGAGGGGTCTGGTTGGTTGATGCTGTTATTCTTCCTAGGAGGTTGCAAGTCCCCTTCTGCTCCTTCACTCCTTCCCCTAATTTTTCCATTGGGGTCCCCATGCTCAGTCTGATGGTTAGTTGTGAGTTTCCACATCTGTATTGGTCAGGCCCTGGCAGAGACTCTCAGGGGATAGCTATACCAGGCTCCTGTCAGCAAGCACTTTTTGGCATCAGCAATAGTGACTAGGTTTGGTGGCTGCATATGAGATGAATCCCCAGGTGTGGCAGTCTCTGGATGACCTTTCCTTTAGTCTCTGCTCCACTCTTTGACCCTGTATTTCCTTTAGACAGGAGCAATTCTGGGTTGAAACGTTTGTGAAGGGTGGGTGGTCCCATCCTTCAACCGGGGACCGTGCCTAACCAATGGATATGGTCTCTACATGTTTTGTTCTATCCCAGTTTGGTTTTGTTTTATCTTACTTATTATTGCTATTATCATTTAGATGTAATTTATTTTCTAACAAGAGTTAGAAAAAATGTGAGTCTGAATGGGAGGTGAGACATGAGAGGAGAAAGAGAGGAACAAATCTAATGAGAATACATTGTACAAAAATATTTTTGTAGATGAAAAAAATCAGATTTTTGGCCCTAAATATTGTGCCCATTATTTCCCATTATTTACTGTATTTGTTGAATGTTTTCCATGCATATGCCTCTCTTTATTCTTATGCCTTTCCTCAGTACATTTTTGTTTAAGTGAGAATGTAAAAGAGTTTTACTCAATTTAATTAATGTAAAGGAAATGGCTATCCTAACAAGAGAAGCAATATAAACACTCTCAGAATTCCCTTGTCAATGAATGAGTTTTTAATTTTATGTATAGATAGAGGCCAAGAATAGACCTCTTGGTTATCAACAAAAGAAAGGAACTAGACTCATAAACTGAAATAACTTAAAGGCATTAAATTGTTTGAAGATGATTGTTTCAAAATTATATTTATAACTAAAATTTATTTTTATTTACATTTTAAAACTAAAACTTTCAAGAATTGTACATCTGAAAAATTATGGAATGCTTAAAATTTTAATTATAGGGGAATCTCTAAAAGAAATAAAAATAATAAAAATGTTAATGATACTGAGGAGCAGAATAGATGCAAACAAACAAAACAGAACATCGATCTCATTATACTACGGAAAGAATGGCTTAATACACTAAATAATAGATTTTGTTTTGGGGACGTGACATATAGAATATATAAAGTCAAGTTAGGCATGGTGGTATACACTTGTAAACCTGTGCCGGAAAAGGCTACAGCAAGAGAATTTAAAGTTTGAGGCTATCATGAAATGCATATGGATCCACTGTCAGAAAACAAATGGAAATCAGAAAATTTTTAAAAATTACACAAATCAAGAATCTTAGATTTTTAACAGTAGGCTAAATATCCAAAATGTTCCAAATATCTTAATTTTTAAAGGTTCTTTAAGTATTTTAAGACTTGAAAAAATATGTACAAATAATACATCTAAATTTCCACCAACAAGTTACATTGGTAAAAGAGGATCAGGAGTTGAACCTGTCAGTTACAAAAAAAAATTGAGGCCAACAGAGATAAGAATTTGACTTAACATAACACAATAGTCAAAAAAAAAATTAATTCAGTTGCTCAGTTAAAGGAAGAACTTTATATAAGAAAAGAGTTGCAATCAGGGGATTAGAACGTAGTCACCAAATTAGCTTGAAAATGGGCTATCTGTACTGCGAGTGCTGTATAATATGTTACCAAGGGCAGAGTTTTATTTTTGGCTTGGATTACATGCCATTTCCTATCATATTTTAACTGTTTCACTTGAATAGCATTGCCTAATGTTAATATTGTTTTCCAGCTGGACTGTTGAGAAGATATGCTTGTAACATGTCACCAACCTGACAACCCAATAGTGATCTGAACAAGGAGTACACCAACGATCAAGCTGAAGTACACAGGGAAGTATACAAGTTCAAATTTATAAAAATAATGTTTAGACTTTCATGTACCTTTCATATAAATTTACCAACTCTAAACCAAATTTTCTAAACATTTACATAGATATAGGTAATATATGTGTACACTTAATACATGTAGCTGTAAATATAGGTTTTTATAATTTTCCAGAAAAAATCAAGAGTAAATAGCAAGCATGATGATATTTTATCCCTTATTAAGTATCATAAAACCTTAAACACTGTCTCCTAGAAAAAAGGATATTTTCCTACATAACCTTAGTAATATGATTCTCTTAAAATTAAGCAATAACCATCATTCTATTAGTGCATAAAAAAACCTTCCCAAAGATCTCAAAAATATATCATTTTTCTGTCTTTGGTCAATAGACTAAACATTGAATAGTCCATATTTTTTTTAAAAGTGTCAATCTTTGAATTGTGTTCGTTTTCAAAGCCACTTTGGCCATTGTGAGAATTTATTCATATTTTCCAGTAGGTAGCATTTTGCTTGTGTACAACCTGAAGTTTACATTTGAGTTAATTAAATTACAATTCCTCTTAGCATTTGAATGTTACATTTTTGTTTCTTGGGTAACAAATTAAGATCAAACAGTTAAATTTATTGTCAAATTGAAGATTACCTAAACATTATATATCTATTCCCAGGACAGTAGCACATAGATGTGATTACTAAATTTGTGTTAAAGTGGTTGGTAGAATAAATAGAGGTTGAAGAAAACATTGGAAAAGCTGTCAAGCAAGTGAATGGCATTCAGTGAATTCAAACACATTTTACTTTAGGAGAATAAAATATCTTGTTTAGATTGAGTAATGGTGAATTGTAGGAATATGTTTCCAGTATCATTATATTTACAATTTTATTTTATTATAAAGTTCATCTTTTGACATATAACTCTAATACCTTGAAAATATTGCGTCTTTTAACTTCATCCATGGCTCCTTACCTTGCCCAAGGATCATGTTATGTGTTGTATTCTTTACATGATGGGCAAACACAAAGATGCTTTGGATACTAGAATTAATCAGTATTTCAGACATAATGAGTTGCATTGCATTTCCTCATCTTACAGATCAAAGCACAATGATGACTTTCAAACATTAACTGTTTTATGGCCATGTTTTGTTTGGGAAAATGATGTAGGAGCTAGCCATAGAAACATCTGAGTTTTTATACATCTTCTTTTCAACTCTGTTGAGTTGGAATCTTGAAATAAAGCACGGTAATTAAGTTCATGGTAGCTGGTGAAGATTGGGCATAAAATTCACAGGTGTGGCAAACATCTGAGTCAACCTCTTCCAGGGGTGAGGTGCCAGCATGAACACTTAGCTGTGCATAGAAGCCGTTTGTCTGCCAAAACCAGTGCTATGAAATGAGAGGAAGAAGGGGTAGCAATCCAAACCATGAGCACTTCTGAATACTGTAAAAAGAGGAACTCAAGGAGGAAAAATCCAAGTCTGGAGCTACAGGTTAGAGCAAATGTGGTTATAGGTACAAGAAAATAGTTTTCTTATCTGTGTTTTATGTGGTTCCCAATGGAGGAGTGAGCTCTCTCCCCTGTACACTAACGTTTGGTCTAGTTAATAGTGGCAGGGATATTCTGAAGGAATATAGTGGCAGGGTATATAGGAATAGTGGCAGGGAAGACTGAAGGAGCTGAAAGGGTTTGTGGCCCCATGGGGAAAGCAATAATACCAACCAACCAGAGCTCCCAGGGTCTAAACCACCAGCCTGGAAGCACATAGGGAGGGACTCATGGCTCCAGCTGTATATGTAGGGGAGGATGGCATTGTTAGGCACAGGTAGGTGAAGAGGTCCAGTGAAGGCTGGATTCCTCAGGATGGGGGAATTCGAGGGTGGGGAGGTGGGAGTGGGCAGGTGGGTGGGGACACATCTTCATAGAAGCAGGAGGAGGGGAATGGGATAGGGGGTTTCTGAGTGGGAGGAATGGGGAAAGGGAATCACATCTGAAACATAAATAAAATATCCAATAAAAAAAGAGATTCCTCTTAATGCTAGGCCTATTTAATCACTTACTACTAATTTCAATAATATTTTAGTTCCTTATGATAGCCAGTATTTTGACTTTTGAATAATATTAAGGTGGGGAATAATGTCAAAGATAGGTGTCTTATATTAGAACATCCCTGCCACTATTTCGTAGACCAAATGTCAGTGTACAGGGGTGAGAACATGTCTTCACAGAAACCATGTTGCTGATAAACACGATGAATACCAGATCCTATGGATTTTCTAATAAGCTCCAAGAATAAATGTATTACAATCAACCCTAAGTTCTGCGATAAGAGGCAATACAATGCCAAATTCCACAAAAAAGAACTTGCTAAGCAAAGCTTTGCAAAGGAGAATCTCTATTGTGTAGGGCAGAATTTCATGAGCAGCAGAGGGAGACAGCACAGGCATGCTCAGTAGGGTGACTGTACAGAGAAATAGTTCAGTATAGGCTAAGTTTTGCTTTTTTTTCATTTTAAAATCTTGATTATTTTCTAATAGTGTATCTGTGTGACCAGAAAAGAGTTAAGAGTATAAAGATTTCATTATGCAACTGCATTTTGGACATCCCATAATATTATGGAATTTAGTATGTAAACTTATACTAAGTAACTCTGGTTGATTACATTATATTGTATTCTTTTATTTTAAATTATTATATTATAATATATTACATTATATTACATTGAGATAATAATTCAACCTCTATTTTGTTGAGTTTGATCTTCTTGATTTCTACTGTCCAACGAAACTGGTCAAGAAATGGCACATTATTAGTCCTTGGCCCTGTCTCATGCTCTTATATTTTGACACTGAACTGAAATGTCTGCTAACCTGTGAGTGTACATTAAGAGTTTGTTGTTATAAGACTCTGAGATTTGGAGCTTTACAACTGAAGAACTCTTTGGAAAGGATTACTGTGCCATAAATAAATAAATAAATAAACAAACAAACAAACAGATAAGAATGTTGATGGAATGTACAGTAAAACATTCCATGAGTTAAAATAAAGTGTGAATTTACGAGTTTAAGTGTTTGAAGCAACCTAAACAGTTTTGTGTGTTGTGTGTGGGGAGTTGTGTAGGGTTGTATAGGGTACCTGCTCCCATGGTTGTTATGCTGAATATGCTTTCTCATATGTAATAGAAAAGATGCCTACTAACAAATTTAGAAGACAGATAATTTCTTAACAACTTTGGGGTGTGCATATGGGGTGTTTCTTCAAGCACAGTGTTTCATATTAATTCTTAGAACGTACTTATCTCACTGGCTTATCTGTTAAAAGAATCACTAAAGTAGATATACAGGCAATATTTTAGGATGGGTTTGGAAATATACAAACCAGGACTAAAGGAAGGAATGTGTAAGAGGTATGTTTAATAGCGTGAGGATTAATCCTGCACTGGAGAGATGGCTCATTGGGTAAGAGCACTTGCCTTTGCAAGCAAGGAGACATGAGTTCAAATTCTCATGACCTACGTAAAAAGCCTGGCATCACTTTAACTCATTTAACATACTTTTAACTTGGAGGAAGGAGGGAACAGAGACATAGTTTGAACATTCACTGCCCATCCTAAATGGAGAGCTTCTGGTTCAAGCACTGTCTTTGCTTCAAAGAGATAATAAAGTGAGTGAGGGAAAATACATCTGGTATGTTACTCTGGCCTTTATATGCTCTACATGGAGGATGTACACCAACAAACTAAAGAGAATGAAACACACACACACACACACACACACACACACACCACACACGGGGTGGCAGAGAGAGAGACAGAGAGAAGAAGCACAGAGAATGAATACCTATGTATTAAATTATAAGGAAAGAGATCCTCCAAGTGTACAGAAGTGGAATCAAACCTATTTACACATGCACTTGATGTTCAAAACCATTGGTTATATACACCTCTGCATTCTATTTCATGCATATTTTAATCCACGCTGTAAGTTAGTGTTTCCTTAGAATGTGTGTCTTCAAGCTTTGTTAGGGCCTGAAAATCTATTGACTGACAGACTAAATTCAAATCTTCTTATGACACTTGTTAGGCTTAGATACAAAGAAAACTCTCTACAGAGAAGAAATTTACAATAGTAAGTGCTGTGACATCTCAGGGCAGGGTCCCTTTATTTTTATGTTAAATGAGACGAGTTAGGTGCTAGTGATTGGTGTACAAAACACTGACTTATATCAGTTATTTAGAAAAATGGTCCTGTGATGAGTAATTGATTTATTCACAATAGATGTTTTTAATAGTTATATCTTACTGAGGGTAGAAATATTATTCTGCTTCTCAAATTTGCTTTACCTTAAATTTTTGAAAATACAGATTTTCTATTCTGGAAACAAGGGAAATTGAATTAAACTTTGCTGTCTGGCACTAAAAACTTGTAAACCGAGTTACTCTTGGCTCAAATCCTTTCCCTGAGATAACTAACTTGGATTCTGTGGTCACTTGAAAGTTCTACCTGGCTAGTTCTATAGTAGGGGTGTGTGCCATAAATAGTTTTGCTAATAATCTTTGATGTTAGTTAACTGTGTAAAGGCAGTAGGCCTGAAGCCTTGCCAGCACTCTGAGTTCAAGCATTCTCTGGCCTCATAACATGATGTAGCTGGACTGCAGTCAGTAATTGCTGGAAATGTAAATACCTTAGAAATTTTTGGCAGGATAATTGTAATAGCTCTGAAACTAGATCTAGGCTGAGAAGAACCTACAGGTTCTGGTGTTTGCCTCTCTCTCTCTCTCTCTCTCTCTCTCTCTCTCTCTCTCTCTCTCAGATTTATAGAAAGAAATCCTGCGAATAACAAGTGGCTCAAACTCTTCTTGGAAGTTGGGACTGGGAACTCTTTCTGTTTCAAATATCTTAGTGCTAGCAGTCAGGAATATGTCATAAGGAAGTGACCTTAATGGGATAAAATAGAAACTTAAGACTGACTTAGTAGATGGGAGAACAGGAAGGGATTTGTGTTTTTCTTTTTAAAGTCTTAATTCTGGTTGAATTCAAAACCTAGTTGAAGAACTCATTAGAGGACAGACTATGGAAAGTTGTTTTGTTTTGTTTTGTTTGTTTTTTTTTTTTCTGACTGTAGTCATGCAGACTGCATAGCTGATGAGTGGATGCAAAGGAGCTCAACTGGCTGAGAGTGAGACTGAAAGTGAAAGGAGAACTAGGCACATCACACTGGAGTCAGCAGCAAGAGCAGCCAAACCTACAACCCTTATCCCTGGGGAAAATGAAGCTGATATAGTTGTTCTTACACTGGTAGTGAAATTACAAAAGTCCTAAAAATAAAAATAAAAAAATAAAAACCTGCATTTTTCACAACAGAGCTATCATGCCACAATTAGACATTTCTTGAATTCTCACAAAATTGCCTTACTGTGGTGAATCATTTGATTGACACATAAGTCTGGTTTAGTATAAGATGTAGTATTTAGGCGTGGTGTCACATACCTATAATCCCAGCAGTGGGGAGGAATAGTAAGGCAAAAGTCTCAATTCAAGGCCAGCCTGGTCTACCTAGAATTTTGGCCCAGCTAGAAGTACAAACTGATACCCCTCATCAAATAGAAACAAGACACACACAAATGACTCATTATAAATAAAATGTGTGACTTAAAATGAAGATTGGCTATTTCTGCCTAAAAGTAAAAGTCATAAAATTGGGTATAGATATTTTCAGCAACTATTGTATCAGCACTATATGAGTTGTGTGTATGGTTATAGTATCAAAGCATGATTAAGGATTTTATTAAATTTTTGCTTGCCTCTCCTTTCTTCAACATGATATATTTCAGGAAACAGAAAGAATTGTCTCCTAGAATAAATGTAAACATATACATACATATTTGTTGTATGCCTATGTGAATTGAATGTGTGCATATGTGTATGTATTTGTGTGCCTGTGTGTGTGTGTGTGTGTGTGTGTGTGTGTGCGTGCTTCTGTAGAGGGAGGGAGAGAAAAAGAAACAGAGAGACAGAGAGAGAAAAGAGGGATAGATACACAAACACAGAGGTATTTAAGATAGATGCCTGAATCTGTATATTTAAAACCTTTCTATATAGTTCTTCAAACATAAAGAGATAATGGTACCTTCCATTGGTAGACTTGGGAAAGTCTTTTATATTAACTCTACAGGAGTGAGGGAGCACTTTGTATGCATTTCTTCTCAACTATAGAGCAAACATTTACACACACATGAAAGGACAGAAGTGCAGCAGGCTTTCTATCTCCTCTACTTCTCCACAGCTTAGCTCAGACTTCTTCATTTACCTCCTTTCCAAAAAGTCCCAATCTCCTGGAAACAGTTTCAAGAAGGTGTGACTGATCAGACCGAAAGATATTTGGTTCTCTCCCCTGTTACAACCTTTCAAATATGAAGGTGAGACGGTTTTACATCAGGTTGAGAAGAAAGTGGAATCAAGAAGCTAGATTGTGTGGACTTATCCTTCATGAAGTAATAAGATAGCATTTCTCTCACTCTCTTCTCTCTTGCCTTCCATTCTTGCTTTTTTCCATTATTTAGCTAGCTAGTTAGTTTCAAGGAAGAATTTCATTATTTTGTCCATGAAATCCTGATCCTCTTGCTTCACCCTCCTGAGTGCTCGGAATAGAGATATATATGAGCTTACCTTATTTTTATCTTGCATGTTGCTTATGGGGAATAAGAATATCTTTTATTGTCTTCTCATCCAATACACACACACACACACACACACACACACACACATATAATTACATATGTATATATGTACATATAATTACATTTTATTTTTTATTAATCATTTTATTCATTTACATTTCAAATGATATCCTCCTTCCCAGTTACATTTCAAGTGATATCCTCCTTCCCAGTTACATTTCAAATGATTCCCTCTTTCCTCCACAACCTCCTGAACTCATCCTCCCTCATCCCCTCTCCTTGCCTCTATGAGGGTCCTCCTCCACCCATACACCCTCTTCTGCCTCACTGCACTAGCATTTCCCTATGCTGGGGCATCAAGCCTCCCTCCCCTACCACTGATGCTACATATGTAGCTGTATTCCTCGCTCCTTCCATGTATGCTCTTTGATTGATGATTTAATCCCTGGGAACTCTGAGTGACCCTATTAGTTGATATTGTTCTTATAGGGTTGCAATTTCCTTCAGCTCCTTCAATCTTTCTCCTAGCTCTTCCATTGGTGTTCCTGGGCTCAGTCTGATGGTTGGCTGTATCTGCATATATATTGGTCAGGTGCTGGTACATTTTCTTTTATTTAGATGAACTGATCCTTTTTGGGGGGGTAAGGAATAGTCTTAATAGATCTAAGTGTCTGTATATTATCATTTTGCTCAGAGTTGAACCAACTATCATTGTATTATCTCCCCATTCCATGTTAAATTTTAGTTTTAATATAATCTTGAATACACTTGTAGATGAGTAGGTAAAATTCTATACTACTTTTAGATTTAATTTATGTATGTTAGGCACTATGAAAGGCATTTAAATATGCTTTTTACTTACTCTTTAACAGATTACTACAGAGTCTGTATGTGCAGTTACTTTACAGACCAGAAAGTCCAGAAAGGTAAAGCATTATTTTCAAGGTTATACTTTAGACCCTTTCTGTCTCAAAATAAATACCCAGAGGACTCAGACTCCAGGCAGCATGGCTGTCAGTTTGCTGTGACCTTGGCTCTGATTATGCAATTTGGGTATCTCCTCCATTCTTGAAGAGAAAAAAAATGTTTTTCACATGGTGACATGAGTACTTGATCCCTAATCAGCAACACACACAAAGTTTTGTAGACCTGATATTCTTCTCAGATTTTCTCTTTCTTATTCATTTATTGACAAATGTGCAACTTGTCCACTTTCTTACCGCTTTCTATCTTTTAAAGATTGTTGGTGCTGAGACACTGGGGTATCGCTTGCTGCATATTTTTTGTTTCAATAAATTTAGCTTACTGCTTACTGCTACTCATATGATTTTGTAGTGTCACAGAATTCCCGGTTCTAACTATGCCAACATGTATCAAGGTTATAAAAAGGCAGCAGCCTAACATAACTGTCTCCTTAGAGGTCTGCAAGAGTCTGACATATTCAGAGGCAGATGCTCACAGCTAACCATTAAACTGATCATGGGGTTCCCAACAGAGAAGATAGAGTGAAGACTGAAGGAGTCGAAAGGGGACTGGACCCCATGAGGAGAGCAACAATACCAACCAACCAGAGCCCCCAGGGTCTAAACCACCAGCCTGGGAGCGCTTAGGGAGGGACCCATGGCTCCAGCTATATATGCAAGGGAGCTATATATAAGTGGGAGAAGAGATCCTTGGTCCCATGAAGGCTGGACATCATGGGGGATGGTATTCAAGGGTGGGGAGGTGAGGTACTGGGAGGATGGGTGTGGGTACACCATCATAGAGGCAGGAGGAGGGGGGAAGGGATAGGGAGTTCCTGGGAGGGAGGGGATGAAAGGGGGTAAGGGGAAAACATCTGAAATGTAAATAAAAATTCCAATAAAAAAAAAGAAAACAAATAGTATCAATAAGACATATTGGAACAGAAGACAAACAAACAAAAATAACAGCCATTCTATTCCCTCCACTTCTGAGATGATCATCTTTAAGTGGTTAGACTTCCACTTATAATTTTTCTTGGTTTCAATATTGTTTTTACAATTCTAAAATATTATATCAAATTTGTAAGCAGTTTGCATGTTCCATATAAAGCTAATATAAAATTTGATTTGGGGACTGTGGGGAGGGCTTAGTGGGTAAAAGTATTTGGTATCAAGCCTGAAAACCAGAGTTCAATCTCTGATTTCCACACGGTAGACTTAGAGTGACTCCTGCAAACTGTCCTCTGTCTCCCACAAATGCTCTGTGTTGTGTATGTGTACACACACAAATGAACACACATACATGACACACATGCATAATAAACATGTCAAAAGTTGCTTTTTGAAAAAAATCTTGATATATTTCAATGTGCTTTACTCTATATTTTTGGAAACAATTGTTTTTAGTTTTCTTAATTTCTTGGAAACTGTGGAAACCCCAAATCTTCTTAGGTGACCCAATTTTAGTTTAAATTTTACTACTTTAATCATCAATAACAGAGATATTTGTAGTAAATATGCTAATATATGATATATTTAACACATATTAAGTATGTGTTAATCAACTAACAATACATTATTTATTATTATTAATCATTAATAATTTGTAGCTTTTATTGGTGAGTCAGTAGAGGTTATATGTGAGACAGATCACATGTGTAAATTTGCCTATAAAATAAAAGAGACATGAATGCATGGGCACAATGAAATATAGTTTATACAACTATTTTACTTATTTACATTTTAGAACATTCCTTGAAGAAAACAAGTGATCCCAACTTCTGCTTCATCATGTAAGTCTTTGCTTAAGGTTTTTTTTTTTTTCAAATCAAGCTTTCTATGTTACAGTTACATATTGATTCTTTCCCCATACACTATCTCTGGAGCATTCTCTGCTAAGTACACAGAACGTGTCAATAGGATTCACAATAATAACTTTTAAAGAAAATTCTTATTGACTGCATACATCTGAGAAATGGGCTGAGCCTGGAGTTGTTAGTGTCAATATTAGACAGTTACAAAGTGACTTCAGATTGATTTATCTGGGTTTAACACTTGGATTCCTGATCTTAGCTCTTCTGCCAGGCAACCCTGCCTAAGTAGATGCACATTAATAAAACTGACACACATAAGGTCACTGTGGCAAAGCCTCCACTAAAGCATAGTGATTTTGTTAAGAGTTCAATATATTGATTCTGCTATAACATTCTCATCAGTAACAATTAATGTCCTTATGATTGATATAATTCTTTCAGAACACATTGCAGAAAATCAGCTGTTTGATTTGAGGTTCATAAGCAAGTAAAGGAATTAGGCACTGAATAACTAAACCTTTTGTTTTAGTAATACCCCAAATAAATGAAAAGAGAACTAACTTAAAATGTTCAGACTAAAATATTTCATAATAGAATGAAGAAACAAAATACATTAAAAATAAACAGGAAATTATTTGGAGAAAATCATAAATTACAGCTCATGGTGAAATAGTCTCCCCATATCACAAGCATGAATTAATGTGGTACATATTAGAAATAAATAATTTTTACTTAATCCAAATGTATATGTACAAGAATAGATCTCATTATTTAAGTTTAAATGTATTGTGGCCTGTTCATAGGTATGTAAATGTAGATCTTTGCATACATATCCATAACAGCTTTATGTCTTAAAATCTACCCACTCTCTCAATTTTATAAAGAGGCAATAGCATTGCTTAATTACCACCTCATTTATTCTGGGAGAATACATCTATGCCTAAGAGCAATAATCATAATTATGTAAGCAGCTTTGAACAACCAATGCCTTGGAATTAGAAATTGACAAAGTCAAAAGAGCTTTAATAATTGTAATTAGAAAGACAGGAGTTGTCAGCAGATGCTGCACTGCACAATTCAACCAGTCTAATTATTGGCAGCATGCTACACCTGCAAGCAAATCATACTGATCATTTCAAGAAAGTTGGAAGACTCCTCACAGTATATCTGTTAATTACTTTGGCTTTATGGGATGAATATCAGGTTGGAAAAGCTGATAATGCAAGGGTGGAAGATACCGGTTTCCACAGTCACGGATAATCTATCCTGATGGGTATTTATGTAATACTAATTTAATCCAGGTATTGGATTATATAACTAGATTTTATCAGGAAATACTCTGATAGTCAAAGTCTCTTGCCATAAACACTACCTTTTTCCCCTGGTCAGTACTCCTTAACAATGAATATGAATTCATATCTTCTTACGTAATTCTAGCACTATGAAGTTTGGAAAATGAACCATATAACTGGGAATGATGATTTGTAGTCTTACCATTGGTAGACTCTACAATGATATTTTACCTTTAGAGAAATGTTGCAAGTAGGAAACCTAATGTGGGTGCAAACATAAATAATAATTAAAGTTATTTGTTTTCATATGCTTTATGTACAACATCTCAATTGATATTTATAACTCGTTGTAATGAATATTAATGAAACTACATTAAGATAATGAAATAGGTGTTCATAGAGCTGGAGATATGGCTCAGTGGCTAAAAGTACAGGGACCTACATTTGCTTCCTAGAACAAACATGATAATTCAAACCATCGGCAGAAGATCTAACACCATCTTTAGCCTCTATAGACTCTAGGAAAATATGTGGTTACAGACACATACACAGAGAATACTCATACACATAAAATAAAATAGAAAGTATCCAAGCTTAGAAAATCTTGTGTTTCCTAATCTAAAATTTGAAAAAAGAAACTATCATTTTATATGTAGTCTTTATAAGACCAAGGTTTGTTCTTAAAATTACTTGCTATTACTTTTCTTGGTGAGACCAAGGGTACTAACAAGCATATCTATATATAATTTAACTGGCATTCATTGAATCTCTGGAATATGTGGGTGACAAGGACAACAAAGGAACAAAGAATGCAAAGGTTTAGGGATATGCTTGTCTTCATAAGACAAAGACTATTGTATGAGAGGTAAGATGTATCCAAATATAAACATACTTTACAATGTCATATATAAGAAATATAAAACAGTAAGACTTCAGAGAAGTAATATTGTTAAGTACAGGTTTAGCTAAAGGCTGTAATATTAATATATACACACACATGTGGAGATGGTACATGTTAAAGAATTATGTAAACTTTGGCTTTTGGTTTTCAAAAATGTACCTATTCCATTGTTTATATTTGAAATGTTGTTGTGTCACAGGACATTCTCCTAGATATTGGCTGAGCTTACTGACTTCATACTAGATATGTTGATTACATTCTTAAAGGATATGTCTATGGCACTCCTTCAATCAGTGCATATTTAAGTTATTCTTTGATGATTTTTTTCATTAGATAGAAGAAAATGCTTCACATTTTTTTATTTTCATAATATAGTTACAGCACATTTTTTTTTATGGATGAACAAAATCTTTGTCACTCATTGTTTCCTGGGAATAGACAACAATTTCTGAGGTGCTCAGAGCTCATGGTTCTGTCCACAAGCTTTCCTTTCCTGCTGTTATCTTAATTGATTTTCACATACTAGAAGCTATTCAAACACACACACACACACACACAACACACACACACATACATGCACACACACACACACACACACACACACACACACACGTATTGTCACCTAAAATCTTGACCTTCTTGTATATATAACTGTAAGATGTCTTTAGACCCCTTGCAGACAGGTCAATGGAACTTTCAATACTATTGATGTCTCAAAATTTTATTATTTCTCTATGAATTGGATATGATGTCATTCTGTCTGAAGTTTCACACAATAAAAATTTATTTCTAAAACATATTATTTCCTCTGGAATAATTAAATGATAAATGACTGTAGAAAGCTATTTGGATTAGTTAGATGACAATTGTTGATTTGACATTTGCCTTAAAATATTTCCTTTGAAAATTCTTTTCTCATTTGAGATTTTGGAGTTGGGAAAGAAGTCAACGATACAACTGAGAAAGTAAAGTCACACATTTACCCACATATAGTCTACAAAATGCAGATGACAATTTAAAATTTCCTTGTCTGGAAATGCTATTGCTCAGTTTCAAAATGTTATTTATTGTGTGCATGTTACACTTTGAACTTATCATACATTGCAATCATGGCAGTTGTTTTCCATGCAAACAGCTTTTCTTAATGAGTTGCCAAGGTTGTCCAATAGTTATTCTCAAAGCACATTTAGTATATTGGCTTTATGGTTGTTTTAGTACCAATCTGTGTCCTGGTGTCTCAAAACGTGTTAAGTCTTCATGTCTAAGTTAAATTTTTAGATGAAAATAGTTACTAATGCTCCCAAGTTTATAAATGACATGGGATCGGCTTTTTTGGTGATTTCTACTGACCTCCACTTTAGACTCACATGCTATAGGATTTTTATTTAAATAATAAGTGATATAGCATACTATTCTTGGGTTAAATTACTTAGTCTACAGCTTTAAACTTCAAAGTACTGAATTTGTATGTAATCTTTGTGCTTAAAGACATGAAAAAATTTGTAAACACTATATTCAAACTTGTAGTAATGTCACATTTTCCCCACATTGACTAAAGAAAATTACACCAAACACTAAAATGTTAACTAAGATTTCATTACCAAATGTATGGCTGAATAACATTGAGACTCTAACCACTGATATCATGTGATGAAATTATATCTGAATAATAGAGGAAACAAATCAGCACAGAATGCATATTTGATGTTCTTCATCTCTGAGCTAGTAAGTCTATATTTTTATTGAAAGGATGAAAATATAATAAAGAAGTTGAAACAAATGATCAATGTATTATATTTAAATTTCCAAAGATGTCTAAATCATCATGTGGCAGTTTAGAAGTGCCTGAATGCTAGAACACTATTGTTTTATTCAGATGACAGGTCATAAGTGTCTGGTGAATTAATCATGGAATATATACAGAAAGTACTAACATGTACCTGGAGGGAGGAGAGAATAATTTAGCTTTGAAAGTATTTTCTATTATAAACTATATTCTATTGCTAGCTTAAGACAGGTGAATGGAAGCATATGAACGTTCATAGTCAAAAGGTAAAGGTGGATATTTTTAAAACCAAAGAATGCTTCAATTTCTGTTCTTTTTGAACTTGTAGTTCATATTTTAAAGTGTGTCAGATGCCTTCCAAATTTATAGCAATAGCCTGAGGTAGTTTCATGTATTAAATATAGTCTTATGATTAGAGTTAATTGTTTTTAGTTTATGTGTTTGAGAAGTTTCCTGCATTGTGTATATGTATGCCACATGCATACAATGTCCATGGTGGCAGAAGAGAACAATACAACTTTGTATTTGGAGTTAAAGGAGATAGGACTCTTTTGATCTGCATATGGGTTCTGGGGAAGGAATTTAGGTCTTCTGCCCGAGCAGTAAATTCTCTTAAGTGCTGAGATATCTCTCCTCCATGTTTTCTCAACTAAGTAGATGACATCACTCACATTTTGGTGTTAATCCAGATGAATTCTGTTTGCCTTTGTTTATTAATTTTCATTTCTTCAAATGATACAATTTTTAAACTGATGATTAATAGATAGCATGCAGGGACTTCTTAATAAAGACCCAATAGGTTTCTTCTGTTGTTACTTGTGCTGTCTACAGTTGACATTTATGCAAATCACTTTGCAAATACTAAAAATAATGGTGATTGATCTTAGCAAATTAGTAGGATAAATTTGATGTGTTTTTTTTCCTCCAAGATCAGTGGCTCAAGGAATGCCTTGCCAAACAGTAACAACATAATATTGCAGAGAAAGTATCACAGAATATTTGCTTGTGAAATAGTTCATAAAAGAGCATACACATGGATGTATACACACAGTCGTTTTTTATTGAATTTCTATGAATACTTTTTAGCTATACTAGAACCTGATGAGAATGTTATACAAAGGAAAGCTAGACTCCTTTGACATGACTGCTTTAGCAAAGCATTTGATTAAATCAAAGCTTATGTTATATTGACAAGATATAATGAGAAGAATCGTCTTAAAATTAAATCCATGAGAAACTTTTCAGGAAAGCAAAGACAGTGTCTTTTGAATTATTATAGAAAACTTACTACAGATAGCTCAAGAGCACATTTCAGGTCACCAATTGTAAGATGCTTTATGCTTTATTTGTGAAATCTTGGAAGATTAGTCTCTATATCTATTGTTACAAATTTAGATATTTTTTATTTAAGAAATGTGTGTGTGTGTGTGTGTGTGATCAAATGCTTGCAGAAGCACATGCTTGTGCTTGTGCCTGTGAAGGTCAGAGGAGAACATTGGAATTTCATACTCATTCCACCTTACTTTTTATAAAAAAGACTCTGAATATACTGAACCTAGACCTTTCATTTTCAGCAAGTACTGCTAGTAATAGAGCTCAAGGTATTCACCTGTGGGTGTGTTCCTCTGCACTAGGATAT
The DNA here is from genome assembly GCA_021653895.1 of Mastomys natalensis. Lineage (NCBI taxonomy): Eukaryota > Metazoa > Chordata > Mammalia > Rodentia > Muridae > Mastomys > Mastomys natalensis. Next base: position 55,334 of record JAJTUV010001400.1, read on the forward strand.
AGATGTTTTATGCCACATTAGGTGTCCTGGGTTTCCATAGCTGTGAAGAAACAGAGACACTGTAATTCTAGCAGCTGTTATAAAGGAAAACATTTAATTGGGGCTATCAGAGAGTTCAGAGGTTCAGTCAACTATTTTGGTGGGAAGCACAGCAACATGCAGGCAGACATGATGCTATAGAAGGAGCTGAGAGAGCTACATCTTGGATCACTGATAGCAGAAGAAGGCTGTAAGCCATACTGGGAGTAGCTTGAACATATGAAACCTTATAGCTCACTTCTACAGTGATACAGCCCCTTTCAACAAGGCCATACCTACTCCATCAATGCATCATGTCCTAATAGTGGTGCTTCCTATGGATCAAGCATTCAAACACATAATTCTATGGGGGCCATTATTATTTAAATCACCACATCACTACTTGGGATCCAGACTCAGGTTTTCAAGCTTTTGCATTAAAGACTTAACCCACTAAGACTTTTAATTATCCCAACAAAAACATATTTTGAAGTGGCTTGGGAAATGGGTCAGTAGGTAGTGCCTGCTTGAAAGCCTGAGGACTGGAGTTTGAATCCCTACAATTCACATGTGCATCAGGCAGACCTACCTGTTTGCCTGTATCTCAACACACTGGAGAAAGAAGCAGGAAGTCCTCAGAGCAGGCTGAGTAGCCAGAATAGACAAAAAAAAAAAAAAAAAAAAAAAAAAAAAAAAAAAAAAAAAAAAGCATATGCTAAGTTGAACAAAAAGCCTTGTCTGAATATATAAAGTAGAAAATATTTAAGGAAGCCATCTAATATCATCTGTGGATCTTACATATTCATGTGCTACTGAAAACACATACATACCAACACACAATTGATCATGCATGTATACACCTTACACATATGCATATTCAGAAAAAGACAGAGACATTTTAAATAGCATCTCCCCCTGAATGGTTAGAAATATCCATATTCTTCATCCCTAGTAATTGACTAGTGTTCAAATATTTACTAACCTACTTAAATCAACATCATTGACAACTAAAGTATACAATAATATTTATCATAGATCTCAAATTATTTACCTAAATTCTATTTTCTTCTTTTTGATGTTTGATGTTGATTTTACATTTGTTTATGCCTACCTAGCATTGTTGGGAATAAAACACAATAGGAATTCTTCTAATCTCCAGCGAGAACCTTGAGCAGGTGGACCATTTGATCCCTGCAACACAAACATGTCTGGTTAGGCAAGGGGAGACTCTCTTGAACTCTGTTTGTAGAGAGGAGACAGCAGCAAAGGAAAGTGATCCTTTCTCATGTCACAAATCACTTCCATTTTTATTATTGGTTATACTCTTTGGAAATCAGAGAGCTTTACTTTTAAATAAGTACACCTTCTTGATTTTTTTTATCTCTGGTTAGAGAAAAACATAGGGGTTTGCCAACTGTGACTATTCCAATCTCATCTATCTGAATGTGGAGACTGCAGCCAGTGTCTATTAGACCCATTGAAAATAATCTAAGAAAAAGAGATGATCCTTCAAGTCTTCTGTCATTCTACTACCTGTTAGGAATTGAGTGGAAAGACTTGAAAGAAATGTAGCAATAGAAGTTGGAAGGCGGTACCAGATCTATCTGTTTGGTGCTAACCAGCTGTTCAAAGGTTACCTTGAAATGGGTGTATTAAACCAAAAACACTTATTTTTATTTATTATGAAATCTCAAAGTCTGAGATCAGGATGTCTGCATATTTGAACTTTTTTCTCCAAGGCTTTACCTAAATCATTTCTCTTGGTTGGCTGTGTCTTTGCATGATAGGAAGATGTTGAACTGTCTCTCGGTTTTCTTCTTCTAAGGATACTAAACTACTCACCAGAGATCAAACTTTGACTCAGATCTCTCAAAAGCCCCATCACTAAATACCTTAACATTGGGGATTAGATTTTGAAACAAACGTGTTTGGATGCAATACAACTGATCTATAACACTCTTAAAAAACACTGATTCAGTGGTAAATACTAGCATGCTACATAGTGAGTTTGAGGCAAATTGAAAGGTAGATGAAACCCTATTTCATAAAAGAAAATGATAAAACCAGACAAAAAGTCTCCCCTAGCATCACACTGATCTATTTATTTTGCTTTGACACATAGAATGAAGCAGAGAGTTAATCTTTAACAAATTTTCTACACAAAGTATTCCTATGTAGCCAGGCTCTCCTCCTCTCTCCCACCATTCTGCTTCAATATGTGCTGGGATTACAAGTTTTTGCCATTCCTAAAGGCTTCTAAACTGAGATTTTTGGATCACTTTTGTTTTCTTTTTCTTGGAAATCTACTGCAGTGTAAAGAAATCCAGGCATAACTCGGTGGTTCAGTTCACAACTTGCATTACTCTGAAGCCTAGCATAGGAGACCATATTGCTCATTCCATCCCAAGTGAACCAAACTACTAGATAAAAAGTTACATGGCTCACTCAAGAACAGACTACCACCGATCCAAATTTTGACATTAAAGGAGTAACCTTTAATTAAAGTAACAATCTCAGAGATACTTGGTTATGTATCAGTGTGTCTTGAATATGAGTAGGATATAGCTTATTGATATTTAGAATAATGAACAGAGAGAAAAGGCAATATAGTGTCTTCAGGAAATAACATGTATATCATGTCTCCTAATGCGAACATCAAATAGAACTCGTTTCTGGACTGATGGTGGGAAAGGCAAAGTAAATTCAAAGAGAGGAAGAGCCTGGATCCCTGGACTCCACAGAAGATCTAGGCTTTTCTAGATGATTCCTTAAAGTCGGGCCATTTTCTACTTTAGTTAATGTTTTAATTAATTAGTTTAATTAATTAATTAATTAATTTCAGATCCCTGTGGTTTTATAAAATGCATCCTAAAACCTATTCTAGGATTCATTTTATTATTCTATGCTTAAAAGTTAACGGGATAAATTTTTTTGCTTTCGTCCACATTTAAATTGTGAATGGGGCTTGTTTGGAAACACATGACAGTGACTGACATAGAAAAACTCTTATAGTTATAGAAAACCTGTAGCTTTCTTGCCTAGTATAGTGGATTAGCATGTTATATGCCTGGAATCTAAACGTGTGCATCTGAAATCATGCACATTGATATCACTTAGTGACTAAGCTAACACCTTCCATTTAAGAATCTACAGCCACTTGTCAGTGTTGCTGGCTGATAACGCTAATGTAGTAAAAGCAGATTCCCGTTTGCTGATACTCTGGTAAAATCCAACTTTGCATATTATAGCCGGTGTTATTTCAGAATAATAGTTCTTGTCTTTGACAAACTTCCCCAGTTTTTTTTGTTGATGAAAATAACAGTATCTAGCCCATAAAATAATAAAGAATAAGTGAGATAAAATGTGAAATACTTCACACACAAATCAAAATAACAAATACATATTTCATGCTTTGTAAGTGGTACACTGATTCAATACTTTGAGTGAATTTGTGAATGAAGAAAGAGGACTTTTTGTTGTTTAGATAGGATCTGGTGTATAAACCACGCTTATCTGGAACTCATAATGTAGCTATGATGGCACAGAATTCATGGAAATTCTCCTGCCTTAGCTTCCAGAGTAGTAATCCATGAGACATTCTCTTACCATATGTAGAACTTCAAGCAAGAGAAAACATCAATTCCATATGCATGCATGTATATACACATAGAATCATATATAAGCACATGTATGTTCATATCCTGTTTTGGAAAAGAAATAGCAGTGCCTTATGCAATGTCCATTGGGAATAAAATGTATCTTGCCGAGTGTTGTTAGAGGAAGGCTTGACCATATGAGTCTAACAGTCCTTGTGAATTTTACAGCTGTCCAGAAACTCTCAGCCACTATTATAAAAGGAAAAAAGGATATGCTAATTGGTTGTCAGAAATTGTCCATGTGACTGAGTATTCAAAATTGATGACAAGTAGCTTGACCTAACCTGTACTTTTCTGCAGATATAACCAGCATCTTTCCTTGGATTGAGCCTTGTGACTAATAATAAATACAAGTTGACTATTGTCCCAGGTAGGAGCATATACTGAAAGAAACAAAGAGCCGAGAGACAAGACGTGAGCTTAGCTCTGCCTCTGGTTTCCAGACACAGTGAAATCTATATTGAGTGGGAGTTATGATACCAGACTCTGGGTGGGCACACTTTCCTTCTTTGTATCTCAGTTGCATGATTCAGAACCTCCAGATTTTTTCAATTCAACACTTAAAATGGCCTCAAGTGGGCAGTAGGTGGGAGGTGACACAGCTATCTGAAGAACCTTGTCACCCTTATGATGATTAGAGTATCCATCGTCAAGCCAGTTTTACTTAGTTTAAAGAAGACTTTTATCTGGCTTCCTCAGAAAAGTGATTTTTATTTCTCCCTCCTCTTCCCTCTTCAGGTGTTTTTTTCCTGCCTGACATTATGTGCTCTCTGGATCTTTTGTGTGTGTGTGTGTTTTTTTTTTTTTAATTTTTTTCATTGGTCCCTTCTGTGGGTTAAATGTATTAGAGATAGCCTCAGAGGCACCAAAATTCATAGGTGTTGCATTAAAGAAAGAAAATTTAGTTTTTCCCTGTGAATTAATTTAACCAAGAGCAAACTCAAGTTTGAATTCTCCACTGCCATTCCTGTTACTTCTGTCTGTCTGTGTTTGTTATTTAATGCTTAAATTATGTACTGCTCTCTTCCTATTGAGCTCGTGCGTGTGTGTGTGTGTGTGTGTGTGTGTGTGTGTGTGTTTTCTCCCTAAAGAAGTATTTACTGTTCTGTATTTACTGAGCAGCACAGAGAACATAACTTAGGCAAAGAATGAGGGCTACCTTAAAAAATGCTAGCAGAGTTTTACAAGGTTTTAAATAATAGATTCCAACTAAACCAAAAGCACTCAGTACTGCAAACATACCTTATCAAGCAACACCTCTATGTTGTTTTCAATATTTATGGCTTATGTTTACCATATAAAGTCAATTTTAATGTATTTTCTGTTTTCAACTAGTGGCTATCACAACATACATAATTGCTTTCTGAGTCAGAGGCATGAATATATACATTAAAGTAAGTAAAATATAAATAAATAAATAAATAAATAAATAAATAAATAAATAAATAGAAAATAGACTTACAACTATTAATATGTTTGAATATAAAAGCAGGTTATGTGGAAAACCCAAGGCAAGAAAGGTAGGTTGTTATATTGTTCTCTTAAAGGCAGGTTAAACAAACAGGCTGAGTACACAGCAGGATATCAGGTTGTCTCTTTTTTTTAAATTAATTTATTTAATTATTAAATCACACCGTAATTTACTTATTCACACAGGTTGTCTTTAATGACCTCGAGTTGTATTATTAACTCAGCCTTGAGGTCCAGCAAAAGTTCCAGTCTCTTAGAAAGTAAGATATTTTATAAAATTGTATCAACTACAGTTGCTTTATTTATTATTTTCAAAATACACTCGTATTAATCCAAACGGAAAAAAAATCACAGACTGAGTTTTCATGTTGGTTTTTTGAAAAGATCTCAATAAATGGAGTTCAGAAAACTAAACTTTGCATCTTGGTGTAAAATTGACATCACATCAAAAGTGGATAATGATTTATTATGAATGCCTACAAAAAGGTTCTAAGTCCATTGACTATACTATACTGCATTTTACCAGATTCTTCAACCATTTTAGAGAGACTAGTCTCTATCTACACAGCATTTGAGAAGGCATGAGAGGACAACTGAGCTAAAATAGAAGTTGCTATGTTATAGTAATTTTCTACTAAGAATAAACAAAAAAAGTTCTTTCCTTCTTAATTCTATAGCATGGCTATATTCTTAATTAAATCACACTAAAAATTATGACTAAACTAAATTAGTCCTAAAATCATTTTCCAAAGTGATGGAGTAAGGAGAAACATGTCACATTCAATGAATGGCGTCTAGCTTAGACCTTAAACTCTCAAATGTCTAGGCTCCATGTAGTGCAGTGGCTCTAACCCTTTTAATCAGTGACATGTTTAATATGTTACAAATTGATTTCTTCTCCACATTAATGCAATCAAAAAGTAATTGACATCCCACCATGACATCTAGTAGTAGTAGTTACTGTTGAGTGGAAAGCAGTTTTGGAAACAGCTAAAGTATATTATGGTTGCCAATCAATAGAATCCATATTGTGATCCTTGAATTCTTACTTGAGCTTTATGGCTTTTGTTTGTTCAGTCACCACAGGAAGTACATTCACCATGAAATCAACAGTGTTCCACCTTATTAAATAAAACTGAGAAGTTTGTGGATACAGAATGTTATATTGCCTACTTGTGACTGAAATTTAACAATTAATGTCATTGGAAGATTTTTTTAAATCTCACACTGAATTTAATTAGACTATCATTTGAGATGAAGATTGTTGTTTTTTTTTTTTTTTTCTTATTGTAAATGTAAAAGGCATTCTATTAAACATTTTCAAACTACATTTTGGATCCCAAGGTTGTTTGGATTAATGAATTAATTTTATATTTCATTAAATGCAAGTGGGAAGAGAAAATATAGAACAAGATTTCTACTGTTAAATTCTCGTCCTAAGTGGGTATGGGTTTATCAGAGAAATTTTATCAGAATCACTTTTGAGGATGAACTTGGGATCCAGGGAGACAGTCTACCATTGAATAGGTTAAAGATAAAGTTGCAATGCTAAACTCACCAAGTGCTTTCTATAAACACAGTCATTCTTCAGTGTCTTTTACATATATCATGTGATTTAATTTTTCAGAAACACAAAGGATGTATGGAAGCTTTATGAAGTCAACTGGAGAACTTTCCCTTGGGATTTTCTACCTACTCACTTTTCTTAAGAATGAAAAGGAAGAGGAATTGAAAAGAGGGAGAAAACAGAAGGTGGTATAATGGATGACTGTGGTCCTAATAGATTATATAGATGAATGAAAATGTCATTTTGGAGACCAGAGACATGCCCATTCATGTGTTCATTCTTCCATGCAAACACATGCTCACTCGCTCTGTCTCTCTCTGTCTCTCTATTGTCTCTGTCTCTCTCATATAAATAACATACACAGACACAGACACAACATACACACAACATACACACACACCACACATACACACACACATACACACACACGACAGAACCCAAAACTGAAACATAACATTAAGATTATAAAAATGTTATTTGACTAATAAATACATGCTGAAAGTTGTGTGATTTAATCTCATTACACCAGATAGTTTGGAGTAGATATATTTATATGTAAATATGGTATGTATTTTCTTTTATGTTTTGAACTTATACAAAGATTTTTTATAAAGAACATAGTTGCTAAGCAAAGCATACTCCTATGTAATAGTGAGAAGCTAAAATGATTCTTAGAACTGAGGAATTACTCCATCTTTAAGAGATTTAAGAGACTAGAGAGAACCTCAGTGGTAAAGAACACTTCCATCTGTTGGAGAGAGCCTGGTCTCTGTTCTCAGCACCCATGTGGTGCTCACACCTATTTGTGACTCCAGTTCCAGGGGATTCCATTTCCTCTTCTTAATTTCATTGGCATTGAGTGCAATAGCGAGCTTACACATTGCAGACAAAACACTCATACAACTAAATTACAAATAAATACAGTCTTTAAAAATCTATTTGAAATTTAAAAATGTTCTCTATGTATAAATACGGCTTGCAGCATCATAAATGCTTATACATAATACAGAGAAGGTTTCAGGAACATCATAATGTTTTTAAAGTATCAGAACTTTGAGATAATTAATTTCACCAAGAATTTACTTGAAAAACATTTTTAAAATATTAAGATACAGTTTACTTTTAAATGTAATTTGAAAATTATTTCATTTCTCTATCTGCTCAGCAAGGAAAGATATAGTTTCCAATAAATAACAATTTTAAGTAAGTAAACAATGCACAGAAGGTTTACACACTTACATTGTTTTCATCTATTATAAACTGTAAGTCATAGTTTGTCAACTGTCTCAGTAGGTTGTAGTTATGTGGGTCTATACCTAATGAATGTCTCGGAATATGTTTCATTTATATTAAAACATTCATTATCTGAGAACAAAATAAGTAGAGTTCCTTTATTTACCAAGAAAACCTCTGGTTTGAATTTTCTTGCAATATGAAAGCAATAGAGATTTATTTATGTAGTCAATCCAAAACAGTACACCTTAGCTTCCTAGCCATCTCAGGTTGGCATTATAATTGTATAACCATAGCTCCAGAGAAGTTATGTAAGAGCATCAATTTGTTGACACAGTATGAGGTAAAACATTTTAAAATTTTATTTATTTGTTGCCTTTCTAAAAAATAAACTTCCACAAGTAATATTTCTAGCATATTCTTTACCCTTGTCCAACTTCCAGTTCCTCCTCATCTTCTTACCCAGGCAATTTTATGCACAACTCTCTCTAAAATAAACTACAAAATAATCAAAACAAAAAATAATAACAAAAAAAAAGAAGAAAATGATACAAAATCAGAGTATGCCTTTTTTTGTTGACATCTAAGGACTCAGCCTGGGGCTGCCTTGGGATTTGATTTATATACTCAGTGTGATTTCACTGGAGGAAACTCTTTTTCCCTCTCCCAGTAGGTAACAATTACAGTTAGATTCTTGATTTGATGTGGAACTTTGTGTCAATTTCATATTCTTTAAGGTATGATTTTGTCTGGATTAAATGTGTGTAGCTTTTGTGCATGCTTTTACAGTCTCTGAGAGTCCAACATGAGCATCAGCATTGTTGTGTCTGGAAGATGGTCTCATTTATCAATTCTGGCTGTCACAATTTTTCTGCCTCTTTGTCTGGATAGATCCCTTGAAGGAAAGCTTTTGGTAGACACTTCCCATTTAGAACTAAATGCTCCAAAGTCTCTCACTCTCTGCACATTGTCCAGTTGTGTGTCTCTGTGTTAATTATCATTAATTACGCTTCTCAGGCAAAGACTGGCTAATGCACAGATCTATGTGTATAGCAATATGTCATTAGTACTATTTTTTTCTAGTTTATTTGGCAGAATAATAGTAGTAAGTTTCCTCCTATGGCTAGTGACCTAACTAGTCTCAGATTCCTAGCTCTATACGAATTACAGTCTCATTCTCTTACTGGGCCCGCATCTATGGTGGAATGGTCTGGGCAATGCCCTGCCTTGCGGAGATAGCGTGGAAGATTGGCAGAGCCATCTCTCACGCTGGCATCTAGTGGTGGCGTGGTGTTCTGGCGGGCAGGTTCTAGCTGCAGCATGCATGTGGCCTCAGGCAGAGAAACATGGCGGCTGGGCTAGGAAGACCTGCTGCAGCTTAGATAGTTGGCCTGAGCCAGAGGCCGATTTAAATAATTACCACAACACTAGCCACTTTAGCAGGGCAAGTATAGATTCCATCTCATGGAATAGGCCTTAATCCAATCAAAAAGTGATTGATTCCTCTCATAAACATTAAAAAGTAAATTAAAAGACAATGAAAAACTTCCTTTTAGTTCTGCTGTTCAAAACTGACTATAGGGAGTGGCTCAGTTTCCAAGTTAAGCAATTGTGCTATTTGGACATCAGCAAGGAGATCTAAAAGAGTCAAATATTCTAAGTTCTCTGTACATTTGAAGTTGCAAAACACTCTTCAAATTATCAAGCTTTCAGAAAATGCACTCATCATTCCACAGGCTATGGCAGTTTTCATATATATAAAACAAATCAAATGATCCAGAGGCTTCAACTGAGAAATGCTCCTACCCTATTCTCAAGCTAAAACAGTGCCACCATTTTCTCCTTTAGAAGAAGAAATTTATAAATGTATGAAAAATATTCATGGTTCTTATTTGTTTTTTCACACATTCCTTTTACACAGAAACAATATAAATTTTAAAAAACAAAGTGAGAGAGAACTCCCTGGAGTAGGCAGGGTGCCAAAGGAAGATTACTGCTTTCTTTTTGTTTTTATCCTAAACAATGTTTTATTCAAACATAAATTTGAAGAAAAGATGATTCTTTTGCTTATTTAATAATTAACACAAGTAACTAAAAAATTTATTAGTTCACAGATATTTATTTCTTACGTGTTAGGGTACTGTTGCTTGAATATAGTGAACAAAATACTGAAAAAGAAACAAACAAGAAAAAAAGCAGGTGATATATAGCAATTCACAATGTCTTCATTTCTTTAAGACTCTGGTAAGATTTGCCCAGTGGAAGATGAAAATGAATAAAATGCATGTCAATCAGATAATATATTATGTGATGACAAACTTCATGTAGAATATATAAGGCATGAATGATAGGGCTGGGCTTCAAAATTGTGCTTCAATTAAATATTTCAGAATCTGCAGACGAACTAGACAGAGAAAGAATGGAGTAAGTGATGTATCAGAGAGATAGAGCATGATTGACTTTCAAAGAACAAAGCCTACTGCTTATCAAATATTCCCAGTCTCTGAAAAAAAAAATGGCTTTTGAACAAAATTTTTGTTACGGGCCTTATTTGTTACCTTGGGGACTTTGATTAAGAACTTCAAGCTTTAATCAAGGTTTTGATATCCTTGTCTTTAAACATGGGTTATATTTGCATCTGGCATAGATAAATTGTGGGAAATGAGTTAATATTTACTCATGCAATTATATTGTCTAGATTGTATAATAGTATTATTGTTATCAATTGCTTAATCAAAAATGGAATTTGCAGTATAAATGACTCTGTGTTAAAGTACATATCCTTCTAATATTTCACAGAAAAATACAGCAATAACCAGACCTCAAAGGAAGTAAAAATTACAGCTTAAAATGTGCAACTTTTAATCCTCCTAACTCTTCCATAGAGGTTCTGACATCCATCCAATGCTTGGCTATGACTTATATCTGTCTCAATCAGTTGCTGGTAGAGCCTCTTAGAGGACAGTCATGCTAGGGTACTGTTTACAAGCACAACATAGCATCAGTAACAGTATCAGGGATTGGTGCACACAGATGGGATGGATCCCAAGTTGGCCTAGTCACTTGCCAGCCATTTCTTCAGTCTCTGCTCCATTTTTGTCCCTGACAGGATCAATTTTGGGTTGAAAGCTTTGTAAGTGGGTTGGTGTCCCTGTTCTTTCACTGGGGGTCCTGTCTGAATACTGGAGATGGTATCTTCAATTTTCATATTCTCAGTGTTGTTTCAGGTCATGCACACTGAATCCTGGGAGCCTCTCTCATGCCAGAAACTGAATGGAATGGCAATCCCATAGAAACGCCAACTGTGTCAATTAACCTGGGCCTCTGGGAGCTCCCAGAGACTAAGCCACCAACCAAAGAACATTAAGGGTTTGGTCATAGGCCCCAGACATATATATATAGCCCAGTTCTTTTTGTCTGGTCTCAGTAGGAGAGGATATGCCTAATCCTTTAGAGACTTGGTGCCTCAGGGTGGAGGGATACTGGAGGCTTATGGAAGGGGGTAGGGGAATATCTCTTCAAGGTGGACTAGGAAAGGGCAACATTTGGGTTGTAAATAAATGAAATAATTAATAAAAATGCTCAACTAAGCCTAAGGAGGAAAAAAATAAATCCTTTCCTATCCCACCCCTCAAAAGAAAGTGCCACTGCACAGTGGAAATCAAATAGAGGTAGAGTTGGAGAATAAGAACTAAAGACTAGATGACATGGTATCTTTATCATAAACTCAGATAGAGTTCCTGATACACTCATGGCAGCAATCAACGTATCAACAGATACAGAGAAACTGCTGAGATATCAACAGGATCTATTATTTATGGGACAACAATAACATTTTCCACACTGCTGTTCCTCAACTACCTCCCACATAGTTTTTTCTCTCATTTCATTAATGAGATTAATTTTTAATAATGTCACTTTTGGGTGTCCACATACTTAATTGAATAAATGAAATGGGGATATAGTTAGAGATAGTACATTCATCTGGCATACCTGAAGACCTAAATTTAATCCCTAGTATCTGGCACTGGAAGCAAGAGAGGAGAGACTGCAGGAGAACACTTCTGTGCTGGTAGAGTAGGTTCAATTTAACTTGAATATCTATTATTTTTAACAGTGCTGTGATCTGGGACAGTTGGTCTCTAAAGGCCTATATATTGAAGGTTTTGTTCTCATTGCAGTGTTACTGGGAGCCCCTGGAACCCTTAGTAACTCCTTTCCTTTGGAGACATGGCTTCTAAAGCAATTGGGTCCATGTTTTCTTTTTGTTCCTGTTTTTTTCTTTTTTTTTTTTCAATCTGAGCAAAGAGATGTGAAGTCTTTCTTTACACTTCACTGTAGTATGTCACTAGGGGACATATGCTAGGATCTCAAAGAATAATATTGCATGGAATGGAACTTCCAAATTGGAAGCAAATATAAACCTTCCTTTTAATAAGTTATTGATCCTAGATTTTGATCATAGGAAAGTAATTTAAGCATCTTTTTCATGAGCCATATCTCTAGATAGTGAAAGAGCTGTGCTTCTAAAATGGAAATATACTTATAGAATGGTTATTATGTAGTACTAAAACATTAATGCTGTAAAAAGTTATTTCTGTTGTTCTTATAGGATAAATGACATATCTGGCAAATTAGAATCATAAAGGGTATTTAGAATAGGTCATTTGAAACAGATGTTCAAAAAACAATTCAAACATACAATCAGAAAACCATTTATTTCCTGAGGTCTTTATTTTTATTTTTAGTAATCACTACATTCATTTCCATCTCAAATGATCTCCCCCTTCCCAGTTACCCTCCACAAATCCCACCACATTCTGCCCTCTCCCTTCTTTTTTTGCCTCTAGGAGGGTGTTTTCCCACCCACCCACCCTCTCCTGCCCCACCGCTTCAACATCTCCCTATGCTGAGGCATGAAACCTCCACACTACTCCTTCCACTAATGTCAGACAAGGCCATCCTCTGCTATATATGTATCTGGAGCCATGGATCCCTCCCTTTTACATACCTTGGTTGGTGGTTGGTCCCTGTGAGCACTGAGTGGTCTGCCCTGCCAATATTGTTCTCCCTATATGGTTGCAATCCTCCCTCTGCTCCTATAGTGTTTCTGCTACCTCCCCACTGGGGTCCTGAGCTTAGTTGATGATTGACTTCAAGTATCCCAACTGCATTGGACAGTTGCTGGCAGGACCCCCAAGAAACAGCCATTCCCATTTCCTGTCAGCAAGTACTTCTTGGCAACAGCAACAGTGTCTATCCAGGCAGTGGAGGAACACACTGAAATCCTGCTTCAGTCTCATATTAGAGTTTGAGGTTTACCTGAGTTAGAATATCCAGTTTTTTAAAATTATTAAGCTATTGATGATAAGTAGGCATTTGAGTTCCATTCCAAAGGCTACCTTTTATAAAGATTGGTATTGGATAAGGCATGCTTCCTGTTGTCATACATTCAATATATTTATCAACACATTTTGTTTTATATTATATAAAAATTTATGCTATTATACAAAAAAAACGTGTATATATATATTATATCAGCAACAAGAATATTACTAAGAGAAATATGTGTCTATAAAGTCAGAGCAATCTCCCCTCTCTTTTTCTCTTTCTGCATATGAACAAATCTCTTTGCTAATCACATGACATACCAATGACTTCTACTATTACCAATCTATAATTATATTTTTCTGAATTTCTAGGAAGCAGTTGCCAGGTTTCATGATTGACAAATCTATTAATCTTAATCATGCAAACTGCTCAGTATTTAAAAAACCTTCTTTTAAGGTCAGTAATTGCAGACATTTTGTCAGTAATGGTATTAATCAATCATAGAAATATGAAAACCAATACATATCAATAATTTATGTTGATACATATAAAGCTTTTTTAGAGAATTTACAGAGATAGAAATAGTTTCAGATCTAGGAACATACACAAATTAGAATGAATGTGCTGTCCAACCATCTTTAGATTAACACACAGAGGGTGGTTATCATCAAACACAGAGAAAACCAGACCTTAGAGTGTTCTCTCAATATAATCAAATCAAACCAACTGAATGTGAAAACCAAATATTTTTAAATTCACAAGTATCACTTCTCTATGGAGGATATAAAATACCTGTTTTCCCACCCAGATGGCTGGGAATGGATTTTCTTAACAACCTGGTGACTTGTTTGCTGGAGGTAGATCTCATCCATCTTTTGTTATATAGCAAACTTCATCCAAATTTTCTCGAATGATTATCCCAGACTCTTTCTTCCCTACACCATTATACATTCTTAAAGGAGCTGTCACCTGTATTTTATAGTCTGTTGACATCCATGCTTTCAGACAGAGACATTAGAGGCTAGAACTTTTAGCTATAGAATTCATCCTTATGGTCACATTGCACAATGTAAAGGAGTTTCTATTTAGTCACATTTTAAGATTTATTATGAACCTGGAATTGAAATGGCTGTTGCATGGAAACCTTCATCAAGCTATACCATGTTTTACTTGCTGACAATGAAAACTCCTGGCATTAGATTCCCTGAAGTCTCATCCAGGTTAAAAAGGAAATCTGAAAAGGTTCTTTATTTAAATCTCTTCTTTGTTTATTGCCTCAATGACACCTGCAGGGTCCCCCTCAACAATTAATGTAGTTTAAAAATAACTTCATAGGAAAATGTATAAATCATTAAAAAATCTGAATAAATATTCATGACAAATACACAGGTTGGGAAGCAGAAAACGTTCTTTTTTGTGTGTGTGTGTGTGTGTGTGGTGAAGAAATAAATCAAAATTATACCCATGTTGTGTCTTTACATTTCTAGAATTACAAGGAAGTTGACTTAGGGAATTCCTTTACACCTGCACTATCAATAAATTTATCATTTAACTTTAATGTAGAAACTAAGACTTATTGTACTGGGGCTGCCATTTCCCGTTGAATCCCTCAGTTCAAACTAACAAACAATCCTTTATTCTTAAACGAGCTCACTAAGAATTTTTTCAAATAATTTTAAAGAAATTACTTCAACACAGAGTGTGGCTTCCTAATACCCAGTTCCCACAGAGAACAAATTATCCCATAATTCAGAAGAACATTATTAAGAAATAGGAAATCCTTTTAAGATGGGAAAATGCTTTTGTAGTTATTTTGAATGCTTAATGCTTCTACTACCAGATTTTTTTTTTTTTTTATTATGTAGGAGGCTATTTGGACTAAAGGTTTCCATTTTCTCAAACATGTATGCTATGTTTTTTGGTATTAGATCTCTTTTTAAAATATAAGGCTCAAATAAATATTGAATTGTATGTTATGGACTTGGGTTACCCACATCCCCTAAAGTATAGATGAATTGTTCAGATAAAGTAAAGATCTATTTTTCCTATTTTAGTACTTTTGCATTCAGGGATTGTGATAAACACTAGTTATCTCACTACTTGTGAGATAGAAGCAGAATGATTGCTTCATGTTAAAGGCCAGCTTTGTTTCATTAAAAGTTACCAGTTAGGCAGTGCTAGATTTATGGATTAGTCTAAAATAAATTTAATGAATGAATGAAAGAGGATGAAGAGTAAAACAAAGGGGACAGAAAATACTCAAGACTGCTTAGGGGTAAGACAGACTTTTGTGAGCTGTAAAACAAATGTCAAGAGAATCAGACTCAAGGTATAATTCTACAAACTAGATGTTACTGGGATTGAGTCCAATGTCATAACAACAGTCTAGGATAAAAAAAATACCAATTTTATAACAAACATAATTCTTTTGAACTTTCTTTCTCTGAAAAAAGAGATAAAGAGCAAGGGTGATGCTAAACAAATTATAAATTAACAAATAAAACTATAATTACAGATTTTACAAAATTTCCAGGTGTGTAAGCCCCAGTGCAAAAGGCCAATATGAAAAACCAAGGTAGTATAACTCTTCCAAAATTGACTAATCATACACTAATGATCTCTTAGCAGAAGCGTTTATGTGAAATTCTAGACAAAGAACTCAAAAAATGGTCAGTGTTCACAGAAATCAAAGAAGTCAAAAGACTTCAGACTGAATTCTCAGAGAATACACATAGCTAAATGAAATGAGGAAGTCATACAAGATTTGAAAGTGGAATCCATAAAGTGATGAAATCAATAAGGAAATCCAAACTAAATACTAGAAATAAGAAGTGAAACAAGACAAATAAAGAATTCATGGAAATCCTCACCAACAAGATGAATAAAGAGTGACACTAAATCAAGCTTGAAGGAAGTACTGGATATTCAGACAAATATAAATTACTAAGAAGAATAAGGGATACTTTCTCATATAACATATTGAATTTTGGATATGAACATGTCTGTTTTACTCAAATGGTATAAAATTTTTTGAAAAGTCATCTCAGAAATCTGCAAATCAGTGAATGAGATGCTAACCCAAATAAAGAAGACATTTAGAGCCTAAACAGATAAGATCAGAAAGATCAACCTATTTTAATCATATTATAATGTATAATTATATTATAATTAAACCAAAATATTTTATAAAAAATATCAAAAGCAGTAAGACAGAAAACCAAGTCATGGGTGGAAGCAGATCTATTAGAATAGCAACAGGTTTCTCATGGAAAAATCTTGTTAATCTTTGTAGGCCCCGGGCGGTGGGGGGCACGTTTAATCCCAGACTTGGGGGGCGAGGCAGGGGGTTTTTTAGTTCGGGCCCCGTGGTCAAAAACCCCCCCCCAGCGAGGTCCAGGGCAGCCCGGCTAAAGGAAACCCTTTCGAAAAACAAAAAAAAAAAAAAAAAAAAAAAAAATCTTATGAGGCTGTTAACATTCCCTTATAGAAGAAGCAGGGGTTATCAAACTCTTTATGGATTCGTCATCCACCTACTTCTGCCCACTGGCAAAATAATCCCACCCTAATCCTACCCTATTTTATGAGGCCTTAGGGAAGAGGTGTTACAGAATATAGGAGGGATAAAATGTTTGACTGGCATTTGGGGAATTCTATAGTTGATAGAGTTTTTATGAATTATTACTCACTCTGTATTGGTACTTTTGGTGATGATACTTTCTTTGAGTTGCCTGACCTTGAAGTAACCCTAATAAAATTATTTGCTCTTAGGCTGAGCTTGGATGAACAATTTTCTGATTTGTCAGTGCCATCTCAATTTGCATTGGTCCTTTAATGTGATCTTATGAGAAATCACATGACAGCTGCTTGACGAGACCTAGTGTTTCATTAAGTTGAAATGGATACACAACACACACACAACACACACAAACACACACATTATGTATATGTATTCATATAATATCATTCACTTTATAATTAGTGACTACCTACTTATGATATTTAAATTAGACTAGCATTAATTTTGGTTTGCTTTGTGATACAAGCAAGTACAATGAAAATAATTGTTTGTATTGTATCTGAACTGTAGTCTTCTCACAAATATAGATGTTTCTACTACCTCAGAAAAGCTCAAAGAAAGCAGATTTTTTTAAAGCCTTTTTTTGTGAAAACCATTACTGATTTCCCAGATAGAGTAACATGATTAAATCAAGAGATACTAATAATTGTGATAATAATATATTTATGATGATAAAAGTATGATAACACATTGAATCTTTATATGTCTATGAGTTTAAAAATTCACTTAAATATACAAACAGTTGCATAATAGAGAATCACTATTACCTCATTTAGTTAATGAGAATAAGCCCAAGAAATACACATGAGTTAAATACATTTGCTAAATTTAATACGCTAATAACTTATAGATATTTAAAAATGAATAAATCTCTACAGTTTTCTGACTTCAGAGATTCTGTGACATATTTATTCTAGATGATCATACTGACAGTGTATTCTCGCTGAAGTGTAATTAAAATATATAGCCAATATTTTGATAGAAATGCTTAACTATTAAGGATTCTAATTAGCAAAAACTCATAACACATGACTAATTTTAGGAAAGCAGTGGTTATGAGATGAAGAATGGAAGATGGAGAAATTGATTGCCTTACCTGAGTCATTTTCGAGGTCCAATTACCATGGATTTTTGAACACTTGGGGAAAGAATTCTTGTTTGCATTGACTTTGACGGAATCACTCTCTGGGAACTCATCTTAAAGACAGTCTTCATCATTCCTGGAGACTGAGGGATTGATGCAGTTTGACATATTGCTGGCGTGTTCCCAATCCTCATGCCTGTCAAGATTCTGAAAGACATAAAGTAAGTTTTCAAATATTCAAACCTGGGCCTGGGGAGACCTGTGAGTCTGACAACTTTAAAAGGAAATAAATTGTGTCAAGTGTTTACTATTCAAATCCTTCCTGAAAATTGGCATGTCACATTTTTCTACAGAGGTGGAACCTTCATTTTGTTTTTTTTTTTAGTAATAGCAAGGAAAGACAGTTTCACAGGCACAGGAATAAAAACACCAAAGGCAAGGCAGATCAATGCTCAGACTGGGGCTGAGAACAAAACGCCAGCCAAGAAGGGCATGAAAATAACCTTAAGGGAGAGAGAGATAGAGAGAAAGAGGGAGGGAGGGAGGGAGAGGAGAGAGAGAGTAGGAAAAAGGGAGAGAGAAGAGAGAGAAAGAAGTTTATAGTTTCCTTAGAAATTACCAAAAATGTTTTTACATTAAAATTTACATTTTTAAAATCAAAATAAGCTCACAGATATTATAAAGAAAGTTTCTCTCTAGATTTTCCTATGTATAGAACTGTGTATGTGTGTGTATGTATTTTTCTCAGATGTGTAAAATTTACTCTATACTCATTTTGGTAGTATTCTTATTTGTTTTTTAATTATATCCATGTGTCTGCATCTGTGTCTTTGTGGGTATATGCAATTTAGTGTAGGTGACAATAGAAACTGGATCCCTTGGACCTGGGTTTACAGGTGGTCGTGAGATGTCTGAGGACACAGTACTGGGAATCAAACTCAGGTCCTTTTCAGGAGAAGGCTGCACTTCTAACTACTTAGCAATCTTTACAGTCCTATTGATTACTCTTTTTCAAAGGAAGTCTGGAATGTAATTATGTATAGTAATTTATTTAATTAACAACACAGGACTGAATATTCCATTTCAACCCTACCATTTTTGGTTGTTCTTTGCTTTTAAGCACAAGCCTGTAGGTGCTTTATTCTGGTCACTGTTACAAACTGTTTCTAGATGTGATTTCAGACTATAAGCAGCTACACACATGAAGGTAGTGTAGGAAGGCAACTGTCCCAGATGGCAGATCATGTAGCAAGGAGAAAATTGCGAAAATGACATGTGCCTGGGTTTGATGCCAGAGGACATTTTCCAGAATATGTCAATAGAGATCAGTCCTTAAAGAGCAAAACAGGGTTTGTGGAACTAGACAATTATAGATGCTGAAGCAGGGAAACAAATGGAGGGAGGTAAGCCATTTGTAGCTGTGCAGGGGTGAGGTGACTAGAAATATGTTTAAGACCACTGAGGGTCATCTACCAGATGCTGGGCTTACAGACACAAAACTGAACCCCCGAACATGTGATGTTAAGCTGTAAGAAAACAGTGTATGAAGGAGACATGCTGGGAGATTTCAAAGTCCTGCCCTTGACACTATAGATAATATCAAAATATCTGCAAATATATTAATACTTGCAGAAAAGGGTCCAAAGAAATAAATGACTTAACAAAGTCTTGGTGAAAAATAGACATGATGAAAATTAATTAAGAATTTAAAAGATCATCCATGAAGCTTTAAGTTTTAGGCCTCTTTTTTTTTTTTCCCTCTCTCTCTCTCCTTTTTTTTTTTTTTTTTTTTTTTTTTTTTTTTTTCTCCTTTTTTTTTTTTCCCCCCCTCTTTTTTTTTTCCCTCCCCCCCCCTTTTTTCCTCTTCTCCTTTTTTTTTTTCCCTTCTATTTCCTTTTTTTTATTTTTGTTTTTTCCTTGTTTTTTTCGTTTGTTTTGTTTTTTTTTTAACATGTTTTTTCTGGCTTCCTTCCTTTTCATTTCTTCAGAAAAAATAAAATATAAAAAAAACGTAACATTAAAAGGGGGAATGGTAGGGTTGGGTCCCTTTTATAATTTTTAGCACCAGGGGAAAACAAGACTTTCCCCCTCAGGATGAATGGATCCTTTAAAATTGGGTGAAATTTGTGTTTCAAAAACCCAACAAAAAAATAATTTTTTTTTAAAAATTTCCAAATTTCAAAGGAAATTCATATTCGCGGGCGGTTTTGAAATTTTTCCCCCTTGGGAGGCGACAGGCCTTTTTTGGAAGGGTTAAAAACTCAAAAGGCCCAACCCCGGCTACAAAGGGATTTACAAAAACAAAAAAAAAAAAAAAAAAAAAAAAATTTAAATTTAAAAGGCTGTTTACTTTTTTTTTCCCTTTTATAGAAAAAAACAGGGTTTATCAGACCCCATTAAACCTTTCTACTCTTTCCCAGGGAAATAAATATAACCACAAATACTTTTTAAACCATTACGGGGTTGGGGGAAAAAATTTGTGGGTTGGAATTTAAAAATAATAGAATTTATGTTTTAACATACCCCAAAAATATTTTTTTAGGGCAAAAGTTTCCTAATAAATTTTTTGTCTAAAAAAACCCCCCCCAAAATGAATATCAAATTTTTCAGGGGAAAAATCTATGATTTTTTATGCCCCCTTGGAAATCCACACTTGTGCGGGGCCAGGGGTTTTTATTAAAAGGGGTTCAACCCACATCCAACACCCTACACAAAAAAACCCTTTGAAAAAACCAAAAAAAAAAAAAAAAAAAATCTTATGATTTAAATTTTTAGAAAACGGTTTTGCTTTTATAACAGTCATATATTTTGGTATGAAAAAACCCTCCCCCAAAACCCTTCCTCATTTTTAACCCTTTGGGAAAAGGGTTTCAAAAAGGAGTTTTTAGCTTTATTTTTTTTGAAATTTTTTTTTATGTTTTTTTTCCCGTAGGAAAAATTTTTTTTGGTTTTAAAAATTTTTTTGATTTTCTATTAATTTTAAAATAAAATTTTTGGGTTTAGTATTGGGATAACTTTTTTTTGAATTTATGTCTTTTTAGGTTTTTTAATAACTTAAAATCAAACAGTGCTTAGAAAACCCTTTTTCATTAAATTAATGGAAAAAAACCCCCCAAAAAAACAAAATTATGTTAATTACTTTTTCTTATTTAAAAATTTATATCCCTTTTAGATATTTAAAAATGTTAATCTTTCTTTTTTTTGGATTTCAAATCTGAAAATTATTTTTTGATTGTATCTACTGCTTCTCCTAAGTTTTTTAATTAAAAAAAAAAGACAATTTTTTAATTAGGGAAACCATTAGATTCCCCAATAGAAAAATATAAACAAAAAACTAATTTTGGAAAAAATTTTAATTTTATTAATGATAAAAGAGATAAAATTGATCCTTATAGCTTTTAAAATTCCTTTTAATTTTTTTTGCATTGGAAAAATTCCCTTTTTATTATGGAAAAAAGGAAAAAATACCTTGAATCATTTGAAAAAACACAATAATTTGGAAAAAAATGAATAAATCTTTCTATTTCGGGCTTTCGAATTTTTCATTTTTTCAATGATTTAAAAAGGATTTTTCCATGGGGGTTTAAAAAAATATTCAAAACCCTGGGGAAAACAGCTAAACCCTTTAAAAAGGATTTAAATTGCAAAAACTATAAAAATCCATTTGAAAATTTTGGCAGGGGGAAAAACATTTTTTTTCCCCCAAGTTTGGAAACCTTTTTTTGTTTTTTTTTTTTGAATTGAAACGAAAATTTTACTCTCGGAATTTTAAAAAACCCAAAGGCAGGGAGATCTTTTTGCATCGGGGTTTTTTTAAACCCAAAACGGACATAAAGGGAAAATAAAATCCTTTGGGGGAGAGTGATTGAAAAAAAGGAAATAAAGGTCCGGTTTTTAAATTTTTCCCCGAAAAGGCAGCCTTTTCCAAAAGGGGGGACCTATTTTTTTTTTTTTTTAGTTAGCGGGGAAAAATTTTAAAGGAAGGATAAAAAAAAAGAAGGAGAAGTGACGGGGGAGAAACCCGCCAGCCAAAAAGGGCGCTCCAAGGGGGGAGGGGGGGGGAAGGGGAGGGGGGGGGAAGTAGGAAAAAGGGAAGAAAAAAGGGGAAAAGAATTTTAATTTTCCCTTTTAAAAATTCCAAAAAAATTTTTTTTACATTAAAATTTACATTTTTAAATCAAAAATAAGCTCACGATATTATAAAAAAGTTTCTCCTAGTTTTTCCTATGATAGAACTTTTTGGGGGTGTGTATGTATTTTTCTCAGAGTGTAAATTTACTCTTCTCTTTTTGGGGATATTCTTATTTGTTTTTTATTATATCGGGGTTCCATCTGTGTCTTTGTGGGTAATGAAATTTTTGGGGTTGGGTAAAAAAGAAACGGACCCCTTTGGACCGGGGTTTTTACAGGGGTCGGAAGCTGAGGACACAGTACTGGATCAAACTCGGGGTCCTTTCAGGAGAAGGCTGCATTCTAACTACTTAGCCCAAACTTTTCATCCATTTTTTACTCTTTTTCAAGGAAAATTTGGGAATTTTAATTATGTAATAATTTATTTAATTAACAAACGGGGCCAAAAAATTCCCCTTTAAACCCCAAAACCCTTTTTTTTTTTTTCTTTGCCTTTTTAAAACAACCTGTATTTGCTTTTTCGGGGCACTGTTACAAACGTTTCTTTAGGTTTTCCCGACTATAACAGCTACCACATGAAGGTAGTGGGGGGGAAAGGGAAAATGTCCCAAAGGAGATCATGGGAAAAGGAGAACCCCTTTCAAAATGACATGTCCGGGTTTTTATGCTGGGACATTTTCCAAAAATGTCAATAAAATCATCCCTTAAAGAAAAAACAGGGGTTTTTGGGGAAAAGACAATTATAAAGGGTAAAACAGGTAAACAAAAAAGGGGGAGGAAACCCAATTTTTGAGGTGGGGGGGGTGAGGGACTAGAAAAATTTTTAAAAACCCTGAGGGTATCCCACCAGATGGGGGTTACAGACACAAAACTGAACCCCCCAAAAAAAGTGTTTTTTAAGCTTTTTAAGGGGGAAACATGTATGAAAAAGGGGGGGTGCGGGGGGATTTCAAAGCCGGGGCCCCTTTACACTTTTTTTGATAATTAAAAAAAATCTGCAAAATTTAAATCGCGAAAAGGATCCAAAGGAAAAAAATGCTTAACAAAATCTTGGGGAAAAAAGACCGAAAAAAAATTTTAAGGGAAAAAAGGGCTTCCCCCGGGCATTTTTTAAGAGGGCCCCTTCCGGGGTTTTTGTTTTTTATTTTAAACCCCTGTCGGGGCTTTTTTCCCGATTTCCCCCTTTAAATTTTTGGTTACGAGGTATTTCCTTTTTTATCCGGTTTTTTTCACCCCCCATGAAAAAAGGGGGTTTTTTTTGGGGTTTTTTTTTTTTTTTTTTGTTTGTTTTTTTAAATTTTTGGGGGTTTTTTCTGTTAGAATGTAAAACTTTAAAACTTTGAGCCCGTTTTGGTTAATTTTTCAGAAAGCTTTTGGTTTTTTATTCTTATCCACATGGGATAAGTTTTTGGGTTTTTTTTTTTAATTTGAAAATTTTTTTGGGGGGTTTTGGGGGGTTTATGCCTTGTGGCAAGGAAAAAACTAAATTTTTTCCGGAAAAAAAGGGTGACCCGGGGAAAAATAGGGGGGAGGCAAAAAGTCCAAAAAACTTTTCTAAGGTACTGAAAGCTTAAACCTTTTCCCCCTGCCGGGGGAGCGGGGAAAGGGGCCAAACGCATTTTTTGAAATTTTTTTTTGGGAGGGGGAGGGGAAGGTAAGAAAAAATTTTTCCCTGGACCCCTCTTAAAATTTACGTTTGTTCAAATGTTTCTCTTAAATTTTTAGTTCCCCGATTTCAAAACTGCAATTCACATTTTCCCAAAGGACTCTGTGGCACAATTCCTCTTCCCAAAAAGGGGGAAAAAAACAGCAGCTTTAAGAACTTTGGAGGGGAACCTTTTTTCAAAATTAAAAAGCTTGGCCCGTGGGTCTATTTTTTAAACAGCTCTAGAAATTGGGGGGGGTTTCTTGGGCATCACATCTTGGAAACCTCAGTGTCACAGTGATGGGTTTTGTACAAATAAAACGGGATGTGAGTCTCGGGTTTTTTAAAAAACCCCGCTTTCGTTTATTTCCCCGTAGGGATTATTTTCCCCTTTTTTATAAATTTTTACATAAGGGTTTTTTTAAAAAATAAAATAAAAATTAAAATTTTTAAAATTTTTTTATACAAATTTTAAAAAATTTTTTAAATTTTTTTTCCTTTTTGCAAATAATTGATCACCCTATTAAAAACTTAGTATTATTCCATATTTTTCAGATGTTTATTATATAGTTTACATTTTTTACCTGCCTTGGCACCATCCCTTCCCCAAAATCAGAAATAAACTTAACATTTTTGTTCAAACTTTAGTTTTTTAAATATGAAAGAAAATTGTAGGGACATCTTTTTTATGTCTAGTTTATTGGGTTTATTTTAAATAAAAACTCCATTTTATCCTTGCTCATAGAAGGACTTAATGCATCTTTAATATTAATGTACTATATTTTTTGTCTTTTTCTCTCTATCAATAAAATAATTTAGATTTTTTCATGATAGGCTCTAGACATGTGTTTTTTTAACTACATTTTAAAGTGCTGCATAAAAATAGGGGTGTGGTTATTCCCGGATTGTTTCCTTTCCCCTTTTAGGATTTTCCCGGAATTGATACTAAACCAGAGGATTTTTAGGCCCTTATACCTTTTTCCCACTAACTGTGCCCCTTTTAAGCTAAAGAGTTCACATGATTTTTCTTTTGTACAATACATTCCGTTTTTTTTTATTTTTTTTTTTAAAAACATTCTAATGGGGAGATTCTGTCACGTATTTTGCTCACACTTTTTTATTTCTGGTGCCTGAACTATTTAAAATTTTTCCTTATTTTTCAACCCTACTTTTCTCTATAGAAAGAATATTATGTCTATCTGCCCCTTTTTAATTTTTTGTTTGCTTTAATGTTTTATTTCTTTTTAAGTTTTAGTAATTTTTATCTTTTTTTCTTTTTCCTTTTCCAAAATTTATATAAACCTTTTCTTTAAAAAATTTTGGCTTTTTTTTCTTTTTTTAAAAAAACACACACAAAATTATGTAGCACAATGTATGTTTTCAGGGTGACCATTTATATTGGAAACACAACGTGTGCTTTTCCCGGAGGAAGGCCCCTTCCCCCCATTTCCGAAGTTCTTTGTGAAGTTTAGGTTTTTGGGTTTCCTTTCCTACTTTCATGTCAGTTGTTGTTGCGTTGTTTTTTTTTGATGTTTTTCAGCTCATTTAATCACCAGTTGATAAGAATTAAAGGACGCTTTTTTTTACTAAAAGCCAAATCCCAGAAAAAAATCTCACAGCACCTTTATGACTCTGGGTTTTAAAATTTCCCTTTCCCCTCTCTCCTTTGCGTATTCCCCCACCCCCTTTTTTTTTTTTTTTAAATTTAAAAACTTTTTTTTTTAATTACTTTCAGTTTTTAAACCCACTTGGGCCCCCTTTCCCCCCGGCGTCCCATAGGGTTTTCCCCCTCCCCCCTTTTCCCACCTTGTTTCCAAGAGGGGTCCTCCACCCTGCCAGACCTCCCACCCCTGGAGCCCCCAAAGGGTTAGTCCCATCTTTTTTTCCCCGAGGCACCCAGGGAGCTTCTGCTGAGATGTGTGGAGGGACAGCTTTTTTTGTCCCGGTTTGGGGGGCCGTGAAGGGGCTCAGGGGTTGGTTAAAAATTTTTACTAATGGTTTTCCCATTTTGTCACCCTCCCCCACCCCCCCTTTTTTCCAGCCTTTCCCCAATTTAACCAAGGGGCCCCCAAAATTAGGGGTTTTTTGCTTGGGTGAAGTTTTGCATTTTCTCAGTACTGTTTGTTGGGTGTTTTTAGGGGCCCTTTTTGGCAGGGCCCCGGGGTGTAGCACACCCTTTGCATCGAAAAGTGTCAGGCCTTTTGGGGGCCCCCCAGTGTGTGGGTCTCAAGTTAGTGATTAGTGAAAACCCCAAAAAAAAAAAAAACTGAGGAAAGGCAGTTTTGAGCCTTATTTTTAAAAAAATTTTTTTGGGGCCCAACTATTTAAACCCGTTAAATATATTTCCACAAGTATTTTTTCCCCCCTCGTAATTTTTTGGGGTTTATTCTGTTATTTTTCCCCCTTTTAAATGTAGTCTTTTTGGCAATTTTTAAAAACCCCCTTTTTAAATTTTTTTTGTTTCCTTGATTTTGGGGGCCCCCTTTAAAAAAAACCCTTTTTGGGTTTTCACATCTTGAGTTTCCCCCCCATTTATGTATTTTTGTTTTTTCCCTTTTACATTTTTCTTTTTTTTCCCCCCTTTTTGTTTATTTTATATGAAAAATGTTGGGGGGGGAATTTTTACAACTTTTTTTAAAGACTGCTGTGTCCCCCGATTTTATATTTTTTATGCCCTTTTTTGAGAAACATTTGTCTTGTCATGTGGATTTATTTCTGGGGTTTTTGTTTTTTCCCCTTTTTTTTTTTCTGTAGCCGTTTTAATGTCACTACAGGGTTTTTTGGGGTTTTTACACCCAAGCGTTTCTTGGGTTTTAGGTCTTCAAAAATACCAGTCGTCTTTTTGTCTAACTGGTTTTTTATTTTTTCCCCATTTTTAAACTTTTTTCACTTCCATGGAATTTGAAATTTATTTTATTTATAATAAATACAAATTTTAAAAATTTTTTTTTTTTGAGGTGGAAATTTTTTTTTGAATTTTTTTCTTTTTTTTTAATTGTGTTATGGTTGGTTCTCTGTGTGGGTTTTGCCGATCTTAGGTTTCCTCGGGGCTTTACACATTGGGACCACTCATCACCTTCCCTCTTTGTGTATTTACCAGTTGTCTGCATTTCCTGTCAGGGTTCTAGGAACCGAGCGTGGGGACTCTGTAAAAAACAGGGAAAACCCCCTTAAAAAAAGAGCAAAAATTTTAAAAAGAAAGTTTTTTTAACCCCTTTTTGGGTTTTGCACTTAATATTTTTAAAATCTTTTGTTCATCCCCCCCAAACACATGAGGGTCATTTTCCGAGTGGAAATACTCCCCCTTTAAATTTTTACACCCGTTCACATCATTAAAAATGCTTCTAGAGAATGAAAAAGTCAGAAACAAGACATAGGTAATTTTTAAAAGAATTTAAAAACCCCTATCTTATATTTTGATTTTTTTTTTTAAATTTAAAACTTTTGGTTTCAAAAAGAATAACCAAAATATTTTACCTCTCTACTCCCCTATGGGGATATCTTTGGGTTTTTAACTTTTGCATTATTTCACCAAACTTTAAAAAAAAAAAATTTGGGGGAAAAAAATTAATGTGAATTTTAAATTTCAAAATTTAATTTTTTGAGTTTTCATGGGGAAAAGCCAACCCCAAAAAAGGGATTCTTAAGTTAGTTACCATGTCCCTCTGGAACTAGTTTTTGTAAGTTTTTACCCGGTAAAAAAAATTTTTTTTGGGGTTTTTTTTTTAACCACCAAAAATTTTGGCAGAGAAAAAAATTAGGGGAAAAACAGAAAAAAATTGCAGTGTTACTTTTCCCCCTACAAAAAACTAAAATAAAAAAAAGAGTTTAATTTTTTTTTAAAATTCAAATCATTAATTGACTTTTTTTTTAAATTTTTGGGCTGTCCTATGTCAATTTGGGGTTTTTGATATGCCTGGGGGTTATCAGAGTTTTTCAAATTTTTTAATTTTAAAATTTTCTTTAGTCCATTTGTTTCAGTCCTGTCTTTTTTTTCCCCCTTTTGGGCTGCCCCCCGACTCCTCCCCCTCCGGTTTTTCCCTTTTTCCCTTTTCCAAAAAGGGTGTCCCTACTTTCCACCCCACCCCCCCCCGACCGCCAGACTCACTGGACCTTGAGGCCTCAAGGATTATGGGTTTTCTTCACTTTGACCAGACCATCAGCCTCTGCTGTATTTTGTCAGGTCTTTTTTCCCGGGTGGTTGCTCCTAGTTGGGGGGTCCCCGTCAGAGGGAAGGAAAACTCGGGGTCCTTTAGTTCAGACTGCTGGGGTGCCCTCCCCCAAACTTCTTCTGGGGTTTTTTAAAAATAGGGGGGTTCCCCCGCTTCTGTCCCCCATTGGGGGGATCTGACCTTTCAAATGCTTATGGGGGCCCCTCAAAAGAACAGCCCTTATAGGCTTTTGTCAGCAAGCACCCGCCCGAACATAACTTTTAGGGCCCCCGGGGGCCCCCCAAAAAACAGGATCCCCCCAAATTTTGGGGGTACTGGTCCTCCTTGTCCCCAGGCTCTTCTCCATTTTAGCCATGCAGTTCCTTCCTTTAAAGGGGAAAAATTTGAGTCAGAGCTTTTGTTCTGGGATGGCAAAACCCCCCCCCCCTTTACTTGATGTCCGTCCCTCCCTGGAGGGGAACTCTTAAGTTCCTCCCCCATTTTAGGGCATTTCCCCCAAGGGCCCTCTTTTGGGGTCCGAAAACCTCTCACTTCCCCCCTCTTTTTCATTCAGAGGGGGGGTCCCACCTCCCCCCCCCCAAGGTTGCCGTTTTTTTTTTTTTTTGCTAACCTTTAACTTCATCCTGTCCCCTTCCCCCCAAAACCCGATCATTTCCCCCTTCCCCCCCTGTCCCCCCCTTTATCGACCCTTTTTCCCTCTACCCGTCCACCCTTTTTTTATTGCTTATTTTTTCCCTCCCAAGGGAATTGAGGCATCCCTCTTGGGCCCCTTTTGTTACCTTTTCAGTTCTGTGGACTGTTTTGGGGATTCTGTTTTTTTTTTTTTTTTTTTGATACACACACACAAATATGTATGTATGCTACTTTATGTATGTTTTCAGGGCTGACCATTTCATATTGGAAACACAATCTGTGTGCTTTTCCCGGAGGAAGGCCATTCATCCATTTGCCTGAAGTTCTTTGTGAAGTGTTGAGGTTTTGTGGGCTTTCCTTTGCCTACGTTGCATGTCAGTTGTTGTTGCTGTTGTTGTTGATGTTGATGTTTTTACAGCTCATGTTTAGATCACCATGTTGATAAGAAGTTAATGGTACAGCTTTTGATGTTACTAAAAGACCAAATCTCTAGAAGACAAAATCTCACAGCACACTTTATGATCCTCTGGCTTTTAAATTCCTTCCACTCTCTCCTTTGCAGTATTCCCTGAGCCTTATTTTTTTTTTTAATTAAATACTTTTATTTTTAATTACTTTCAGTTTTTACAGCCCAGTCATTGCCCCTCTCCCAGCCTGACGTCCCATAGTTCCTCATCCCGTTTCTCCTCACCTTAGTCTCCAAGAGGATGTCCTCCACCCTGCCAGACCTCCCCACTCCCTGGAGCCTCAAGGATTAGTCCCATCTTCTCCCACTGAGGCCACACCAGGCAGTCTTCTGCTGTAGATGTGTGGAGGCACAGCTTTTGTATGCTCCCTGGTTGGTGGCTCAGTGAGAGAGCTCAGGGGTCTGGTTAATTGAGACTAATGGTTTTCCCATTTTGTCACCCTCCCCCACCCAGTTTCTTCCAGCCTTTCCCTAATTTAACCAGAGGGGCCCCCAACTTAGGTTCAATGCTTGGGTGTAAGTATTTGCATATGTCTCAGTCAACTGTTTGTTGGGTGTCTCAGAGGACTGCCAGGCTAGCTCCGGTGTGTATGCACACCATAGCATCAGTAATAGTGTCAGGCCTTGGAGCCTCCCAGTGTGATGGATCTCAAGTTGAGCTGATTAGTGAACCTCAAAAATGGAGAAGAAACTGAGGGAAAGGCAGTTTTGAGCCTTATTTTTAAAAATTCTTTCTGGGTCCCACCTATTGAAACCCTGTTAAATATATAGCCTACAAGTATTTTTCTCCCACTCTGTAATTTTTTGGTTCATTCTGTTGATTTTTCCTCTTTGAAGTGTAGTCTTTTAGTGCAATTTAAGCCCATTTGTTAAATTTTGTCTTTCCTGTGATTTTGGAGTCCCTTGTGAAAAAACCTTGTGTATAACAGCATCTTGAGTGTTCCCCTCCATTTACTGTATTTTCAGTTTCTCATTTTACATTTAGGTCTTTGATCCCATTTTGTGTTGATTTTTATATAGAATGAGATGTAGGGGTCCAATTTCCTACTAACATTTTTGAAAGACTGCTGTGTCTCTGATATATACTTTTGATGCCTTTGTTGAGAAGCATTTGTCTTAGTCATGTGGATTTATTTCTGGGATTTCTGTTCTCTTTGCTTTGTCTGTATGCCTGTTTTAATGTCACTACTATGTTCTTTGGTTACCACGACGCCAAGCTGTTTCTTGGTTTCAGGTCTTACAAAACTACCAGCTCTGTTCTTTTTGCTCTAGACTGGTTTTTTATTTTTCCTATCAGAGTCTTTTGCACTTCCATGTGAACTTTATGAAATTTATCTATTTATATATAAATACAAATTCTAAATTTATTGTAATGAGGTGGTAAATTTTACTTTAGAATTATTTTCTATTTACTTTAATTGTGTATATGGTTGTGTGTCTCTGTGTGGGTATGTGCAGATCAATGTAGGTATCCTCGGGAGCTTGACACATTGGGACCAGCTACATCACCTTCCCTCTTTGTGTATTCACAGCAAGTTGTCTGCATTGCCTGTCATGGATTCTAGGAACCGAGCGTGGGTACTCTGTAAGAGCAGTAAGCACCCTTAAAATCTGAGCAATCTTTCCAGAATGATAGTTCTTTTATGCTTCAGGTTTAGCACTTAATATTTAAGATCTTTTGCTTCATCCCATGCAAGCACATGAGGCTGTCATTAATCCGAGTGTGAAATACTCAGCTATTAATCTATTTATCATCTGTTCATCTATCATTAGTATAATGCTTCTAGAGAATGAACAAGTCAGAAACAGAGACATAGGTGAATTTTTAAAAGAATAAACCCAATATCTTAGTATTTTGATTTTTTTTTTGCAATAATACTTTAGGTTTCAAAAAAGAAATAACCAAAATATTTTACCTCTCTACTCTCCCTATGGCATATCTTTGTTGATAACTTTAAGCATTATTTCACCTATCTTATAGACAAAAATATTCTGGCTAAAAGGTTAATGTGAATTTTTAAATTGCAATTTTAATTATGAGTTTTCATGTGGGAAATGCCACACAAAAGCTAGTGATTACTTAAGTTAGAGTTACCATGTCCCTCTGGAACTAGAATTATAGTAAGTTTTTACCTGGTAAACAATTTTGTGTTTGCTCTTAACCACTCAAATTCTGGCAGAGAATAAAATTAGGGTAAGAAACAGAAAAGATATAGCAGTGTTACTTTACCAGATATCAAACACTAAAATAAAAAATAAGAGTTTAATTTATTTGAACATTCAAATCATTAATTGACTTCCTTTTTAAATTCTTGTGTCTGTCCTATGTCTTAATTGGTGTTGTTAGATATGCCCTGGGTTCATCAGAGTTTTTCATATTATATAATTTTAAAATTTCTTTAGTCCATTTTTACAGTCCTGTCTTCATTCCCCTCTTGGTCTGCCCCCTGACTCCTCCCCATCCGGTTTCTCCTTACCCTTCTCCAAGAGGATGTCCCTACTTTCCACCCCCACCCCACCAGACCGCCAGACTCACTGGAGCCTTGAGTCTCTCAAGGATTATGGGCATCTTCTCTCACTTAGACCAGACCAGTCAGTCCTCTGCTGTATTGTGTCAGAGTCTTATCTCAGCTGGTTGCTGCCTAGTTGGTGGCTCATCTGTCAGAGAGATCTCGGGGTCCAGGTCAGTTCAGACTGCTGGGGCTGCCCTCCTCCTCAGCTTCTTCTGGTTTTTCAATAATAGGGGTTCCCAGCTTCTGTCCATTGATTGGGTGCATCTGACTCTTTCAGCTGCTTGATGGGCCTCTCAGAGAACAGCCATTATAGGCTTCTGTCAGCAAGCACACCGCAGCATCAGTAACAGTGTCAGGTCCTGGGGCCTCCCCTAGAGCAGGATCCCAATTTGGGCCTGTCACTGGTCCTCCTTGTCCTCAGGCTCTTCTCCATTTTAGTCCATGCAGTTCCTTCATAAAGGAACAATTCTGAGTCAGAGCTTTTGATTCTGGGATGGCAACCCCATCCCTTCACTTGATGTCCTGTCCCTCCACTGGAGGTGAACTCTTAAGTTCCTCCTCCCCATTATAGGGCATTTCCTCTAAGGTCCCTCTCTTTGAGTCCTGAAAACCTCTCACTTCCCAGGTCTCTGGTACATTCTAGAGGTACTCCCACCTCCTACCTCCCAAGGTTGCCTGTTTTCATTTTTTTCTGCTAACACTCAAGCTTCAGTCCTGCTCCCCTTCCCCAAACCTGATCATGTTCCCCCTTCCCTCCTGTCCCTCTTCCACTCAGATCCCTTTCTCCTCTACCTGTCCACCCTTCATGATTGCTTATTTTCTCCCTCCCAAGTGGAATTGAGGCATCCTCTCTTGGGCTCTTCAGTTTAGTTACCTTTTACAGTTCTGTGGACTGTATCTTGGGTATTCTGTACTTTTTTTTTTTTTTTTTTGATAAATCTACTTATAGTGAGTACATACCATGCATGTCCTTTGGTCTGAGTTCCTCACTCAGGATGATATTTTGTAGTTCTATCCATTTGCATGCAAAACTCATGATGTCCTAATTCTTAATAGCTAATAGTACTCCATTGTGTAAATGAACCACATGTTTTGTATCCATTCTTCTGCTGTGGAACATCTGGGTTGTTTCTAGATTCTTGCTATCACAAAACAGGAAGGTATGAACATAGTGGATCACATGTCCCTGTGTCATGATGGGACATCTTTTGGGTATATGCCCAAGAGTGGTATAGTGGGCATTCAGGTAGATCTATTTCCAATGTTCTGAGGAACCTCCAGATTGATTCTCAAAGAGGTTGTACTAGTTTGAATCCCACCAGCAAT
The DNA here is from genome assembly GCA_021653895.1 of Mastomys natalensis. Classification (NCBI taxonomy): domain Eukaryota; kingdom Metazoa; phylum Chordata; class Mammalia; order Rodentia; family Muridae; genus Mastomys; species Mastomys natalensis. The sequence goes on from JAJTUV010001400.1 coordinate 88,156, forward strand.
GGAGGAGTGTTTTCTTTCTCCACATCCTTGTCAAGATGTGCTGTGACCTGAGTTTTAATCTTAGACATTTTGATTGGTGTTAAGGTCGGATCTCAGAGTGGTTTTGGTTTGCATTTTCCTGCTCACTAAAGACTTTGAACATTTTTTAAGTGCTTCTCAGCCATTTGAGATTCCATTGTTGCAAATTCTCTATTTAGTTCTATATCCCAATTTTTGATTGGACTTTTTTTTTTTTTGTTTTTTTTTTTTTGTTGGTTAGCTTCTTGAGTCCCCTACCAGTTGCCCTGCCTGCAGTGGACCTCCTGGAGGCTTTCAGACTGTGGTGTCTTGAGACAAGCAGACAAGTGGGTCTCATATTATCTTCTTATTCAACCACATAGATGTTTGTAATGAAGCTCAATGCAGAAAGTCTTTTACTGGTAGTCTGGAGCAAAGAAATTATAATTTATTAAAACTTTATTGCTTTTACTTTTTCAGAAATATACTGAAATGAATGAATGAATTCCATAGCCCATGAGTCCTGAAGAGTATAAGAGACTAGAAAAGTAGCCTAAAGTAAGCAAGGCACAAGTAAGGAGGTGGTTTTACTTCTCTGTTCTTGAACATAGATGCAATGTTTTAATTTTCTGCCTTGAATTTTCTGCAATAATGGAAAAAATATAGAATCTTAATCCAAATAATCTCATTCTTTCCAAAGCCACATTTTGTCAGGCATTTTATTTAAATCACAACAATAGTTAATAAAACTGAAAAAAATATACACCTCCATATTAGATTAGAAATATAATCTCGGTTGACATTAGTATGCTTGTATTTGTATATGTTTGGTTAAGTAAATTATGTATCAAAACAAAATCTACATGAAAGAAAAAGATAATAAAAGTTTATTGATTAAATAAAAGTTTGCTAATTAAGAAATGCAATTATATCACATAGCTTTATATTATTTGTTTGAAAATAATAATGACTTTCAAAGAAGTTAATAGTTACTCTAATTTTTATTGCCTCATTTTGGACTGTTAAAATGTTGGTAAGATAGTTCTTTATGTATTTTATGTCAGTTTTACTTTAAACTAAGTATATATAGTTAAGTGTATTAGTGTCATACTCTTTGCTAATGATTGTCTTTCATTGTTCATAGTACAATGTATTATCACTTCTAATAATAATCAACATTTCAATTTTTTTCAATTTGGATTCTTGTGAATAATAAAGTCATAATAAGTGTTTACATATATATAATATATATTATTTAATAATATAATATAATATATTATATTACTTGTGTATGCAGTGAGTATCGTCTGAGTTTGGGTTCTCTAAAAAACAAATCTTGGAAGGAATATTGATATAAATGTTTATACTTATCTAGGGTTAAAAGTACTAGTAAAAGCTGAAAAAGAAGATATAGAGCACAATATTAAGCACTTTGGGTAATCGTTAGTCATTCTTACTATAGAGCTTTGGCAGACAGGTAAGAAAACAGCTCTAGGCATCCTAATCCATGGCCAAGGCATCAACTACCTCCACCTGCCAGTGATTACTAAAGAGACTCTCAGAAGCCAGCATGTTCAAGTCACCAGTAGTTTAGATTCTACAACTGATTTAAAGAGGGAATCTCTGGCTTAAAACATGAGCAAAGGTTTCAAGTAGGAAATTGTCATTTCAGAGTATGTGAGATCAGACAGTCCCTAAGGGAAATGGATAGAACACCAAACATTTCTAGTAAAGGTTCAAAATAAAATATACAGGTACTACTTCTACAAGAAAATATGCTAATCCCTAAACATTGCTTAGCAGCTCTCCAAAGAGGACTCCCTCAAACATATTCCAACTCACAGAATATGAAATATATATTTTGTATTTTTAGGTTTTATATTTCCATTATAGTTATAATTTTGTCAACTTACTGATATAATTTGCCACTGACATTTAATTAGTGTTTCCTTAAATATTGAACTTTAGTGTTTTCATATATGTATTAATAATATAATTTTAAATTATGAAATAGATGAATAATAACTTTACTCAAATTGGTTTGTAGTCTATAGTTCGTAGACAGTGAAATTTTTAGGTTATGTATAACTGCATTGGATTATGATACATCTGGATTATTTTGACACAAGGTTTTTTCATATGATTTATGCAATACCAAGTTTCTTACCCTCTCTATAGTCTGCATTTTAACTCCAGAACTATTCTCTTATGTGTATTTGTTTGAGACAGGGTCTTTCATATCTGAGGCTTTGCCAAGAAAACTCAGTGAAGCAGAAAGGACCTTATAACCTGATTCTCCTGCCTATGTTTCTCAAGTGCTGGGATTAAATGTGTGTACTGCAAATGGATGGAATTAGAATATATCCTGTATGAGGTAACCTAGACCCAAAAGGACATGCATGAAATGTACATGCTGATAAGTGGGTATTAGCTAAAATGTTCAGGATATTCATGATACAACTCACAGACCATAGGAAGCTTAAGAAGGATGGACCAAGTATGGATACTTCAAACCCATTTAGAAGGGGAAACAAAATAATCATAGGAGGCAGAGGGAAGAAGTAACCTGGGTAGGAGAGGGAAGAGAGAGAGGAGGAAAGGGGGACAGAATCAGGCATGGGGGAGACAGAAGAGAAGTCCATAGGAACCAGGAGAGTAAATAATAATAATCAGAAGCGAGGGGGTGGGGGATGGGGAAACCTCTAGAAAGCCTCAGAGTCATGGGATATGAGAGACTACCAGGATTCAGTGGGGATGACATTAGACAAAATGCCCAACAGTGGGGGAATGGAACCTGAAGAGACCATTTCCAGTAGATAGAGCCCCCAGCTGAGGCAAGGGACCACCCACACGACTTCAAAAATTTTAACCCAGAATTTCTCCTCTCTGGATATTTTCCTGCCCATTGTATTTGTAGTGGAGCTCGGTGATTGGTCAGTAGAAGAGGTAGGTGGAGCTGGGAATTGGGAGGAAGAAGGAAAGGAATTGTTTTATCTACCACATGGGGGTGGCAGTTATTCCCTGGGTTTTGGGGCATGGACTCTATGAAGCTGATCGGCTGAGGAGGCAGCCACCATGCTAATGTCTCATGAGTCCAGGGCCAGTGCTCCTGGCTAGCTGGTGCTATGGTCAGAACAGGAACATGGCAGGGGCCCAGGACTAGCCAAGCCGCATCCTTGTTTTTTCAAATACTTCCTGTAGGAGGAGCTAAGGTGGGAGGAGTTAGGAGAGGAAGAGGAAAAGGAAGAGGAGGAGTTAGGAGAGGGAGAGAAAAAAGGAAGAGGAGGAACAAGAGAGAGCACACATGTAGGAGTGATGGAGATGGATGTTCACGTATCTGTAGCAGTCAAAGGTAGTTGGTATACCTTGGTTAGGTATTGGGTTACACTTCTGATTGTATGGGTATCTTGTTACTGATCATTGCCAAATATATAAGCTTTGATTAATCTATAAGATTTAGAGTCTCATTCTTTTACTGGGCCCGCATGGATGGCAGAATGGTCTGGGCAATGCCCTGCCTTGCGGAGACAGCGTAGAAGATTGGCAGAGCCATCTCTCATGCTGGCATCTAGTGGGTAGCAGGGCTGGTATTTCTGGTGACTGGTTCTAGCTGCAGCATGCACATGGCCTCTGGCCGAGAAACATGGCCATTGGGCTAGGCAGAGCGGCTGCAGCTTAGATAGTCAGCCTGGGGCAGAGGCTGTTTTAAATAATTACAACAACTTCCCACTACAATACAGAGACACAAATGGAACAGAGATTGAAAGGCCACCCAGTGATCAGCTCAACTGAGGATCCATCCAATGTATGCACACCAAACCTTGGCACTATTACTGATGCCATATTGTGCTTACAGAGAGGTACTTGGCATGGCTGTTCTCTGAGAGTCTGTACCAGCACCTGACTAGACAAATGCAGATACTTACAGCCAACCATTCAGCTGAGGTCGGGGAACCATATGGAAAAGTTATGGAAAGGACCGAAGGAGCTGAAGGGGGTTACAACCCCATAGGGAGAACAACAGTGTTAACTAACTCAGACCCCTCAGAGTCCCAGAAACTAAGCCAAAGACCAAGGAACATACATGGGTTGGCCTGTGGCCCTGGGCACATGTGTAACAGAGAACTGCCTTGTCTGGCCTCAGTGGGAGAGGATGCACTCAATCCTGTGGAAACCTGATGCCCCAGGGAACAGAGATGAAGGTGGGGATGAGATGGGAGTGAGTCACCAGGTGGGGAAAACACCCTTTCAGAGGCATAGAGTGAAGAGCTCAGGGAGAGGGGATCAGGAAGTGGAGCAACGTTTGGAATGTAAATAAAATATTTTAATAAAATACAATACTACGGTGAGTGCATTTAGAATATCATGACATGATTTATTGACATGAAATATTATTTGAAGCTTTGGTATTTTATCTTTCATGTGTAGTTATCAATGTTAGAAACTGATTTATCTGTAGTCTAATGTCAGGTAAATGTGTGTTTTTTTCCAAACCAATATCCAGTTGATTAGCATCATCTGCTGAAGTAACTATAATTTTTCTCAAGAGCTGTAGAACTTGTTCACTGTAAATCATTTGGCCATTGTATACCTCTGCGTGCCTGATTTCACTGTATATGTGTGGATGCCCAGTTTCATTGTATACACATGTGTGCCTGATTTCAATGTATCTTGCTTACTAGTGTTCACAAAACTTTTGAAACATGTCATAACATTTTTCTTTATTTTCGAAAATTTCCACCAATTATCCTTCAAACTTACAAATTATACAACTTCCCCTGATTTTTCTTTTCATCTAGATGGATAGATGGGAGTATGTTTTGATTTTCATCTTGTCAGAGGATATTAGAAAGCCTTGTCAGAAGTTATTAGGAAGGAAATCGGAACTCAACTTACACAGCTGAACTATTTGAGCAGAGTCCTAGCTCTGCGTAGTGGCAGCTGATCTGTGGTAATCAACTTAGAGGCAAGGAAGAAGTGTTGACAATTTTGTCTAGGGGGAAGAAAATTTTATTTTATCCCCCTGTTGTCACTTAAGCTATTTAGTTATCCATCTATATAACTTTAACCATTAGAACAGGGAGCAAGCTGTACAGTTACATGTATCCTGTTGTCAGGATACTAATTATTTCTCGACTACTGTGTATTGTCTATGTTAGAATTTCATAGATGCAAGTTTTCATAGGAGATTGGAAAGTGTGAGATTTATTTTTGTTTGTAGAAGGAAGGACTGTATATATCTTATAATGTAATTAAATTCTACATATAACAATTATAATTGTCCATTGCTGTATTGGCTTTATTCTCTATCCTCTATTAGAAGTGGCAAAGGGGTTGCTTGGTGTCAGTTAATGCAGAGATATGTACCTCTAGTCCACAAATGATTCTTACATAAAGATGAATTTGCATTTATTGTCTCAAGACTGTTGTATTAGGTTTCTACCAAATTTGGCAGACACATTGTTATTATTTATATTCTATGTGTACTATTGATGTAAAATTTACATTATATGACCCTGGGGTCATTTCACTAGACGATTGTGCATAATAATATTAACCCCATTTCTGTCTTGGAAGTAGAGATAGTTAGCTTGGTAGCCATATCAATGAAACAATACAGTGATAACTAGGTCTATGGAAAGTGTAGGAGACTGCCCACACTACATTCCAAAAGGAAGAGGGAAAATCACAGTACTCTCACATGTGATATCAGATTTTACTTGATGTAAACTCAGTTAAAAGTAATCTTGAGAAATGCTTGAGTATTCAGGAAGTAAAGAGTTAAATGAAAGCAGGATGCCAACACAAGCCAGAGGGATTGGAGGACACCAAGGAATCAAAGCTTCTAGAAACACCAGGTCTGGTGCACATATAAACTTACACAAACTGAGGCAGCATACAAAGGTCCTGCATGGGTCTATAACAGATATGGTCCTAGAGTTGAAAGCAGAAATAGACACATGTCCCCATTCCTAACCCAGAAGCTATATCCTTCACCTTAGAACACTAAATGAAAAATTGGTTTTCTTAAAGAAAATCTCACTGGAAAAACAAATCATTCGATCATCATCATCATCATATCATCATCATCATCATCCTTTCATATATTGCATACTAATGATATTTCCCTTCTCTACCCTCCTCCAGTCTCTCTTCCCTATTTTTCCTCTTCCCCAAATTCATCATCCCCTAACCTGCCTCCCTCAGAAAGAGCAGGCCTCCATGGGTAATCAACCAACCATGACAAATTAACTGCAAATAAGATCAGGCACATACCCTCACATCAAAGCTGGCAAAAGCAATCTCATAGGAGGAGAAAGGTCCCACAAGCTGGCAAACAGTTAGAGACAGCCCTGACTCCCATTGTTTGCTGTCCCACAAGAATACCAAGCTACTTCCTCCTCCATGGGGATCCCTGAGCACTGCATAATGTTTGGCTGTGGTACTCTGCATCTGCTCCCATCAGTTGTGAGATGAACTCTCTTGGTCTCTCTGATGATGATTATGCTAGGTTCCAGTCCCAGAACACTCTACTGGGACGACAAACTGTAGGTTTCGGACTGAGTTTGTGTTCCAATTCTTCTGCCTATGGCCTTTTTTTGTTACAAAAGCTGGCTGATTCAGGCTCCACATCACTCATTACTAGGAGTCTTTGCTGGGGTTACCCTTGAGGAGTTCATAGACTTTTCATTGCTAGGTTTCTTCCTTGCTTCCAAAATGTCCCTGATTTGGGTCTTTTTGGAGAACACAAGGATCTCCCTGGGAAAAAGAAATAGAATAGGTTTTGGTGGTAAGCTTGGGGCAAGTAGGGCGAGGAACAAGAGGGATGCAGGGTACTGGGAGAAACAAATCACACAATAAGAAACAGTAGACAGGCAGCAGAAAACAAACTTAGTGTCATCTTTAGAAATTTAGGCTATAACAAGGAAGTAGGCTTCAGACATGAAAAGGACTTTGGGTGAGGACAGGGAAGTTGGCTCAGATATTTTGGTCATTCTGATAAGCCCTTAGAAACAGTGGTCATGGGAATGTTCACTAAGTTTGTTTAATGCCTTGCTTGTTCTTTGACTATTTGTGTTTATTGTCTTGCTTGTTCCTTGACTATTTGCATCTATTGTATTGCTAGTTCCTCAACCTAGATGTGACCTTAATACTTGCATTCAATTAAAATGGTATAAAAGCAAAAAGGAGGAGGGAGGATGGGATAGGGGGTTTCTAGGGAGGGGAAATAGGGAAAGGGGTTGACATCTGAAATGTAAATAAATAAGATATCCGATAAAAAATTTTAAAACTAAAAAATAAAGAAATTCTGTCTCATTTCTTTTTCTTTTTCAAACACTTATTACACATATTTTAAAAGGGGAATGCATGTGGACATTTAGAACAGTATGTGAGAACTGGTTCTGTCCTTCTACCATGTAAGACCCAGGGGATGAACTCAGGTAGTCAGGGTTAGTGGCAAGTGTCCTTACCCATTATACTTTACTTTTTACTCTGTGCATTCAGTAAATCCATCAATTACTCTCATTAGTCCTCAAACTGAATGTTTAGATATTGGTTTTACTTGAATTAAGAAGGAGAATCTTTGAATTAACACTTTTCATTCTTTTAACTTTTATTCTTCTCTCATATTACATTCTTACATCAGTTTCCCCTCTCTCCACTCTTCCTAGTAGTCCCTTCCTCCACCTCCCTTCTCTCCCTGAACAACTTCTCTCTTTCCTCCCTTCCTTCCAAAAGAGCAAGCCTGTCAGGGATATCAACCACACATGGCCTAACAAGGTACAGTGAAACTTGGCACAAACTCTCATAATAGGACTGGATGTGGTAACCCAGGAGGAAGTAAAGGATTCGAGGTACAGGGGAAAAAGTCAGAGACACACCCAACTCCTACTGTTGGGAGTCCCACAAAAATACCAAGCTACACAACTACACAGTATATACAGAGGACATTGCTCAGACCTGTTATGGTCCATGTTTCTTGCTTCAGTTTCTGTGAGCTCCTATGAATCCTGTTTAGTTTATTCTGTGCTCTGTGTTCTCCTGGTATTCTAATCCCGTCTGGCTTCTACAATCCTTCTATCCCCTCCTCTACAGAGTTCTGCTCGCTCTGCCTAGTCTTTGTTTGTGGGTCTCTGCATCTTCTCCCATCAGTTGTTGAATGACATCCCTCTATGACAAATAATTTGGCTAATTACTGGCCTAGGAGTATAGAAGAATATCATTAGGAATTATTTCATTGAATCTCCAATGGCACAGAAACACGTAAAAACATTCAACATCCTTAGCCACCAGGGAAATGCCAATCAGAACTACTTTTGAGATTTCATTTTACACCTGTCAGTATGGCTTACATCAGTAACACAATTGACATTTCATGCTGGTGAGAATGTAGATCAAGGGAACACTTCATTGCTGCTGAGAAAACAAACTTGATCAGCCACTCTGGAAATCAATATGGTAGTTCCTCAGAAAATTTGGAATAGATTTACCTCAAAATCCAGCTTTATCAATCTTGTGCCTATATCCAAAGTACATTCCATCGTAACACAAGGACACCTGCTCAAATGTTCATTTCAGCTTTATTCATAATAGCCTGAAACTGGAAACAACCTAGCTGTCCCTGAACTGAAGAATGGATAAAGAAAATACGATAGATTTACACAATGGAGTATTACTCAGCTGTTCAAAATGTTGACATGAAATTTGCAGGCGAAATAGATGGAATTAGAAATTGAATCTGGAGGAGGAGCTCAAGAACGGTGGTGGCCCTTGTTGCGCAGGTGGGAAGATGGCAGCAGCCTCAGTCTTGACAGCTTCTGATTCTCAGTCTTTGAGCATCCTAGCTGAACCATCAAGGTCTAATGGAAATATGGTTCACTATTTTTCATCTCCATATGAATTGTATCCACCAAATAAGCCTTTCCTTAACATTGATCTGAGACTCTCCTCAAATAAGCCCACATTTGCCTATCCGGAAAGCAACAGCAGAGCCATATTTTCTGCTCTTAAGAATCTTCAAGATAAGATTCGACTCTTCGAACTGGAGAGGATTCAGGCAGAAGAAAGTGTAAAAACCTTGTCTTGGCAAACAATTGAATATAAGAAAGTATTGGATGAACAGACACAAGAGAGAGAGAATTCAAAGAATGAAGAATCAAAGAACAATCAAGAACTGGCATCCCAGTTGGTAGCTGCAGAAAATAAATGTAATCTTTCAGAAAAACAATTGGAGTACATGAGAAACATGATAAAGTGTGCAGAAATAGAGAGAACGTCTATCTCAGAAAAGCAGGTTTTGCTAGAAAGAGAACGGCAGCATGATCAAACCCATGTTCAGAGCCAGCTGGAAAAGCTGGATCTTCTTGAACAGGAATACCACAAACTCACTGCAACGCAGGCCTTTGCAGAAAAATAAATGCAAGAGTTGGAGTCCAAACTCTGTGAAGAAGATCAGGAAAGGAAGTGTATCCAGGCTTGGGCAGCAGAGTTACAGAGTGGTCTAGAAGCAAATAGACTTATTTTTGAAGATAAGACTACTTCATGTGTTCTAACCAGCACTAGGAAAAACAAAACAAAACAAAACAAAACAAAATCACCAGAAAAGAAAGGTTCTAGGAACTGCTTTGGTGCACAGCCACATTACAGATTGTGCTTAGGTGGTATGCCTTTTGTTGCTGGAATGTCCACTAGTCCCAGCCATGTCGTGATAGCCAATGTTCAGCATGTCTTGCATCTGATGAAACACCACAGTAAAGCCCTGTGCAATGATGGAGTTGTTAACAGTGTTCCCTCAGCAAAGGTAGCTGTTCACGAGGTATTAAAAGTAAGAAGTCAGTGACTCCTCCTTCCAGCAGTGTTAATGAAGAACTTTCCAGTGTCTTACAGACTTCACAGGATGAATTTGGGCAAATGAGCTTCGATCAGCAGCAGCTTTCTAAACTCATACAGGAATCACCAAGTGTGAAACTGAAAGACACTCTGGAGTGTGAATTGGAGGCATTAGTGGGAAGAATGGAAGCAAAGGCCAACCAGATAACTAAAGTTTGAAAATACCAAGCCCAGCTGGAGAAACAAAACAGATAAGCAGAAGAAGGATTTAAAGGTAACAAAAAGACTCTTGATGAAGAAGGAAACAGCATCAGTTGTTCATCTGGAGTCACAAGGACCACAAGTAAGAGGATCTGGCCAAATAGAAACCTGGAGAGAAAAGCAGGAAAAATCTTCAATAACTAAAGGACATGCAAACCATACGGAATTCATTGCAGAGCAGTCATCTGTGTTGGGATTACTGACACCAGGTTATAAATGATGTACCTTACTGGTCATAAATGATGTACTTACTGGACAATGAACAGACTTTCCAGGTCTCATGCTTGCTAAGCTGCCATTATGAGCAGGTGTTAGGGCCAAGCTTCATTACAGTCTGTTGTGCTGTGCAGCACAACTCAATGGAGATGGAGTTCTACAGCAGAGAAGCCCACTGTGTCTTTGCATTTGCTGTACTCATACACTGCACTTTGTAAACAAATCCAGGTTTTTACTTGTGGATGTGTTTTTTAAGTAGGTATATATGTAAATTGGGTTTGAAAATTCAGAATATGATGCTGTCCACATAGTCAGTTCTTGAAGTCTTGTTTTTAAATCTTCTACAGCATGAAGTGCCACTACTTTCCTGTCTCCAGATGATCATTAAATTTATTGTTTTCAAGAGGACTTTGTTTTGCTTCGGTATTTCAGACATTGATCAATAGTAAATTCACTATTAAAGACCTAAACATTTTAAGTCACAATGAAATATGTCACAATGTCTTCATAAAACTCTAAACAGTTGTTAATGAAATAAATGAAATTTTGGAATAAAGAATGAAAGGGGAGGTGTGCTGTAAAATGTATACATTTGTAGATTTAGACAGTACCTATTTGTAATCATGTTGAATCCCCTGCTTTTAGCATACATTATAAGAGTAGTATGTGAACTGAATACACACATTTTTCATGTTATTGTAAATTATTAATATTGAATAGGTCGACATGTTAATCTTTATAAATTTGGTACTTAAGATCAATAAAGCAATTTTTAAACTTTGTTTAACAGCCAAAAAATAAAAGAAAGAAAAAAAAAGAAAGAAAAAAAGAAAAGAAAAGAAAGTCACCCTAAGTGAGAATACCATGACCAGAAGAATAAACATGATATGTACTCACTTGTAAGTGGACATTAGATATTAAGTAAAGAACATTTAGCTACAACCTATAACCCAGATTAAGCTAAGTAACATGAAGGGTTCAAGTGGAGATGCATGGTTATCCCTGGGAAGGGGAAATAGAAAAGATTTTGCAGGTGAACTGAGGGAAAGAGAAGATGGGAATAGTTCTTCATCTCATAATGGTAACTCAGGACATTGAAAGAAAAACTTAGGGGATGGATAGATGGCTCAGTGGTTAAGAGCACCGACTGCTCTTCTAGTGGTCCTGAGTTCAATTCCCAGCAACCACATGGTGGCTCACAACCATCTGTAATGGGGGTCTGATGCCCTCTTCTGGTGTGTCTGAAGAGAGCAATGGTGGTGTACTCATGCATAAAATTTAAAAAAAAAGAAATAAAAGAAAACCTTAGATTCCCTTTGCATGTATACTATAATTTCCTGTTTGAGGTTTTATGGTATTCCTGTGTGTACAAACATGTGTATTACTGTGTTTATATGCATTTCCTGTGGTTTTTCTTTTGCTCTATTTCTTGTTTGGTTGTTTTGTCCTAATGTGATTTTATGTGTCTGGTTTTATCTTTTATTATTATTCCTTGGATAACTGTTGTTATTATTAAATGAGATACAGAAACATTGTGGGGGCTCAGAGGAGTAGGAGGTGACATCATAACTAGAATATATTGTATGAATACAACCTATGTACTCTTATGCATGATCACTCTTATAATCTTAATAAGCACATTCATTAGTTAAGTTCGTTAAAGATGAAATTTTTATGTTGCTCTCTAGTATGGGCCTAATCTAAGAATAATAGACATTTGTTCTCATCTCTCTATGTAAACATAAACAGCCAAAGAAAAACAAGTAAAATAACTATATGTGTTCCCTATGAATATTGAACCATAGTACATGTATAGTGTTCACTTTTTTATCAAGTTAGAAGTTTACAAATACTATATCACTTACACTTGAAACTTGACTGTGATATCATTCCAAGTAAGTCCCAAGTGTTATAACATGTAAAAATACACATATTGATCTCTTTAACATACCAACCTATTTATAAGTGAATCGGAGTTCAAAATTTTTACTTACTATGGCTTCTCAGTCACTTCAATTTCTCTTCTAGTCTATATATCATGCTCTGCATTTTCAGAAAATAGTAATTTCATAAAAATCTTGGTTTATCACCATCTGTCAGCACATATATGCCCTGTGCTACATCATCAGCATTCCTTCTTTCTTCTTACTTAACTCTAAGCTAGAGATCTCAAGTGGTATAACAAGAGATATAATTCTGGATCCTTTTTTGCTTGCCTAGTATTTGATTGTCATGAGAATATAATTTTATTGTGTTTGTAACAGTGGTGTCTACAATATAATTCTAATTGACTTTATATTAATTAGTATATAAGTTATGTTATAGTTTTTGTTTTATTAAAAAGCTCATGTTCAGATAGTAAATCATCTACATATACAATATAAAACCAAGATAATTGTGCTCCAAATTCAGTCTTTGCCATCACCTAATGTGAAGGCAGAAATAAAAACAAATTGGGCTCTTATACCAGCAATGGAAATATACACAGGTTTCTTAAGGGTAAAACTTAATAAAGTTGTTTTCCAAACTGCTATGTGCTAAAACAATTTTTCATGTCACCTTGTTACCACACTGCCAGGTTTTCTCTGCTTTGTAAGCCTCATCCAAGTAGCTCTTTGCAGAACCCCAGAGTTCTTAGTCTCAAAGGAAGCGATAAAGTAAAAAGTTAGATTTGTTGAGCTAAATGAAATACGAGATAAAAGCAAACAGGAAAATGCCACCAGTCCAGAAAATAAACAGTATATTTATTCTCCTGTGTGCCTTGACTGCCTGAGAATGGAAGTTAACAAATTGAATCTCTTCTCCTCAATTTTCTTTTGTTGACAACAGATGCTCTGAACATTAAATCAGTCAGAGTTCTGTGCCAAGATAGGTTAGCTGATCCTTCCCAGTGATTGACATCCTTGAGTTGCTGAGAATTGACTGATGTAGAGATGATCTAGTCTTTTGACCTTCAGGCTGTCTTAGAGACACTCCTGGAACTTTCACCAGTTATAAGTTGCTGACTTAGCTAGAGATTTGACCCATTAGGAACTGGGATTATATTACAAAAGGGACAAATGAAACTTTGAGCTCCAATTAAAAGCTTTCCTCCTAATAATGACACTAATGTGCTTAGTGCATTCTTAAATGCATATTAAGCCTGTGGATACCAAGTAAGTCATTATGTTGTGTTAAAAAAATCTGCTCTTATGAAATAAAAAGACAATGCAGAAGAAACTAACTTCAACAAAGAGAAAAGGGCACAGGGGAATGAAGATAAGAGCTCTATACCGTTATTCTAACAAATGATAGGGCAACCTTGGCAATGGGAATCACTTGCACTTTCTGAATCTCAGCATCCACATCTATAAAACAGAGCCTTTCAACTTGCAATATAAAAGAGAGTAATATGTGACTTCCTAATGTTTTGCTAAAATATATACCTTGGTCGATATCTGTATGTGTAAATAATTTTCCATAGAACTGCTTTGATCAGTATTTTAACATATGGGTAAATTTTGTTTGAAGCAGATATGCTTTATCACCAATTTTTAAATATCTTCAATATTAAACTATATTAATAATGATGGGAATAAATCTAAATCATGATTTGTAATAGTTGGGTGGAATTTTTAAGCAATTGATAATCATTTATTTGAATCATGATAATGACAATAATTTTACAAGAATAAGCATCCTAAGTATACAGTTATACACTTTATTGAAAATGTGTTGCTAATGATTGTTGCTAAAGACTAATTCATGCCAATAAAGAAATGAAAGGTAATATGAACATATTTAGAACTTGCAATGGTTCAAGTAAAAGTTTTGTTTCATGATTGGTTCTCCTTCCATCCACGTTAAAAGATTTTATTCCTTTTGTTATTTATTTTTGCTATCAACTATTTTTGGATACAACTTAAACCTCCCTTCAACCCTATTGGTCTCATTTCCCAAGTAATAAGCACCTTTCTGAAAGTGTTTAAATTACATCAAAGATTTCCCTGCACACACCAGCTTTTAATTTTTTTTCATAAAAATTACTCTTGGTGGTACATACTTTTGATTGTTGTCTAGAGAGTAGAAGCTGGGGGCTTGATAATTTTTTGCACTCTAAAGTAAAGACCTATTAGGACTGAGGTTAAAACATACTCATTACGTATTATTGTGATTTCATGTAATTAATTTAGCATAGTTCTGTCTATGTAGCTACTACAAGTGCCTCACACTGCCTGGCTTGAATGACGTTCTTCTAACTGCTGAGGAAAGAAATACTAGGAAGGAATACTTGTCATGTCTGTATATGGGAATCATGGAGAATATTCTGACACTAAGCTGCCAGTATGTGATGACTAATATTGATTGTCAAATTAACAAGACTTGGAATCACATAGGAGACTAATCTTTGTTCCTATCAGTGAGAAAGCTTTTATACTGAGTTTACCAATGGGTCATAAATGTCAGTGTCTCCTAATAAAATAGGAAGTGAGCTGAGAACTATAAATCACTGTTGCCTGCCCCTTCACTATGGGTACCAAGTGACCAGCTGCCTCTTTATTCTGGTGCCATGCCCTGGCCACCAAAGTAGTTTGCCTGTTCAAATCATGAGCCAAACTAAACCCTTCCCTAAGTAAGTTGCTTTGACAGCTGTCATACCAATAAAAGTAATACATATTTTCATTATTTTCACTGCCTTGCTTTTACTTACTTAATGACATCTCCCATGAACATGTAGCCAATTTATTTATTTGATTAATTATTTATTTAGTGACATGCACTCATGCCTCTGCATTGGTGTGGAAGTCAGAGGCAAAGTTGCAGAGAATTGAGTCTCCCCTATAATGTAGCTTTTAGGGTGTTGAACTCAAATCATCAAGGTTGGCAGCAAGCCTTCACTTATTGAGCCATCTTGTTAGTCCATCCATTCTTGACATTTAGTAAGAAAATGTGGCATTTAATATTTAGGTTTTTATAAGTAATCATTTAAACATAACTTTTAAATAGGTCAATTACTGAACAAGCATCATGTGTACATCTTTCCTTGTTAATTTTGTGTCAGCATATACATTTTAGAAAACTATATCTCTTCAGAAAATGCCTCCTGACATTAGTTCTGAAATCTACTTACTTTTTAAAGTAAATGTTGAAGTACAATTTACATTCTTTGTAATGTATCCATTTGATGAATACAGTCAGTAAATTTTAGTAAATATTTTTATTTATCAAGGGAATAGATGTTTTTATTTTCCTTTTTTATATTGTTTGGGAAAGAACTAAGTGCACAGAAGAGTCATAAACCTGAATGTATTAGTTTTATGAGGAACTGTTACATTTTCACATATCTTCCTCATTATCCCAGACAAGTGAAATCTCCATGGGGCCTCAGACCAAAAATCAATGTTTAGAGACTCCTGCCTTAGATGCTGCCTTTCAGGAGAATAAATCTTTTATTGCTTTGGATAATAACATCACAGCAGATGAGTTTATAAATCCAAAAAACACTCAAACATCATTAAAAAGTGACATTATTTGTGACCTCTTAAATATCAAAAGCACCGGACTTTGAATGCAGTCTGACTGTGAAATTACCACTTTAATCCTGCTTTGTTTAGTCAATTGAAGTGTGAAAATATTCAGAGTATTAAAACACAGACTCTGCATCAGTTGTAAATAATGAAAAGAGAAAATCATCCTCAGTTCAATTTGAATTTATTTATATTTGGCTCTGCCTATGGAAAAATGAAACAAACTCTATAGTAACTAGGAAAGTACATTTCAGTCTTGTGTGTGTTTGTGTTTTACTTTTTGTTTGTTTTTGTGTTTTGTTGGTTTTTTCACTTATTTTATTTTTTAATTTACAATATTATCCAGGACTCTCCCAAGTCTAACCTGTGAAAGCTGTACCTATCTATTATCAGATGGTAAAATGTGTATTGTAGCTGTAACTAAAGCAGCTGAGATGGAGGCCTTCTGGATTTTGAAGTTGACTTGGCATCATTACAATGATTTTACTAAAGCAATGCAGAATTCAGAAATATCGTAAGATGTAAAAGAGGGGTACAATTTAAAGGCATGTGAAGGTCACAGAAAGAGAATAGGTGAACTCTGGAGGCTGAAATAAGCAAGAAAAAAACACACAAAAAAAAATCTATGGAAGGAACCAGCCCTGCCAATACCACCAAAGATGAACAGTGCAAATTATTGGAGACTTGCGACACTTAAAACCAATAGAATATTTTTTTTTCTTTAATTAGTAAGGCTTCTAGATTAGTAAACTAGTACATTATCAGTACTCATACTTTTTCAAAATTGAAATCCAGATATAGGGTTGATGATGATTGAATCTCAGTATCATAGTATTCTACACACCAAGAACTACAGAATGCTTAAAAGTAACCTTTGCAACTATGTGACAGCTCTAATAATAACAAAAACTGTTTTCCTCATTATTTTTCAGGTCAATATATCTTTTAGTGCATGGGTAATAATGTATTCTATGGAATATATTTATAAAATATATTTGAATATACTAAATATTTTTTTTCAAATGTCTGTGTACTAAATGTTATAATAGATGAGGCCTTGGTATTTATGCCTTGTGGACAGAGCCCCTATGAAAGATATTGATATATTTTTTTAAATATTTATTTATTTATTTATTTATTTATTTATTTATTTATTTATTTAACACTGCAGATTTTATACTACCGCTATCCATTCTCCAACTGTTCCAAATACCGTACCTCCAACCCACACCCCTGTCTCCAAGAGGCTGTCCCTATCCCTCACCCCCACCCCACCTGAGCTCTAAACACCCTGAGGCCTCCAGTCACTTGAGGGTTAGGCGCATCATCTCTGATTGAACACAGACCCAGCAGTACTCTGCTCTATATGTGTTGGGAGCCTCATATCAGCTGGTGTATGCTGCCTTTTTGGTGGTCCAGTGTTTGAGAGATCTTGGAGTCCAGATTAATTGAGACTGATGGTCCTCCTAAAAGGTCGCCCTCCTCCTCAGCTTCTTTCAGCCTTTTCAATCTAATTCAAACACAGCAGCTTTTGTCCATTGGTTGGGTGCAAATATCTGCATCTGACTCTTTTAGTTGCTTGTTGGGTCTTCTGGAGGGCAGCCATGATAGGTCCCTTTTTGAGAGTGTTCCATAGCCTCAGTAATAGTGTCAGGCCTTGGGATCTCCCCTTGAACAGGATCCCACTTTGGACCTGTTGTGGACGTTCCTGTCCTGTAGTTACATTCCTGTAGTTCTTTCAAACAGGAACAATTACGGGTTAGAGTTTTGACTGTGGGATTGCAACCTCCTCCCTCATTTGATGCCCTGTCTTCCTGCTGGAGGTGGGCTTTTTAAGTTCCCTCCCCCTACTGTCAGGCATGTCATAAAGGGACACATGTTCCACTATGTTCATAGCAGCCTTATTTGTGATAGCCAGAAGCTGGAAACAACCAAGATGTCCCACTACAGAAGAATGAATACAGAAAATGTGGTTCATTTACACAATGGAGTACTACTCAGCAATTAAGAATGAGGACATCGTAAGTTTGCAGGCAAATAGATCGAACTAGAAAATATCATCCTGAGTGAGGTAACACAGACTCAAAAGGACATGCATAGTATGTACTCACTAATAAGTGGCTATTAGCCAAAAAAAGTACAGAATACCCAAGATACCATCCACAGAACTCAAAAAGGTCAATAAGCTGAAGGGTCCAATTGAGGACACCTCAGTCCCACTGGGAAGGGAGAAGAAAACAATCACAAGTGGGGAGGGGAGAGGGACCTGAAAGGGAAATCATACAGGGGTGGGGGGAGGGAGAAGGGAACTTGGTCTGGTATTTGGTGAGGAAAAAAGACTGAAGCCCTGAGGGTCAGCAGAAAGAATAGAATCAGGCAACCTAGGGCGGTACAGATTAATATATTTTAAAAGAGAGTAAAAACATGCATCCTGTTCATTCTTCTAGGAGGTCATAGTGAAAAGATGACTATCTGTGATTAGGATGTGAAATCTTGCCAGATTTGAAATTAGTGATACCTTAGTCTTTTCTTCTAATCTCCACAACTACAGAATAAAGTCCTTGGTTTATAAGAGCCATTATATGGTATTTAACTATGTTACTATAGTTAGTGAATTTAAAAAGTGTATGCCCTGAATTTAAGAGGGAAAATGTTGAAGAAGGACAATTATTTTTCTCTATTAATCTTGAAATACTTATTTTCTGATCTTGTTTACTGTGGCTCGTGTTTCATGCAGATTGTTGCATAAACATGTCTGTCCATATCCAACACTCTTCTAGAGGCATTAGACTCTGTGAACTGTCTCACCAGTGTTCCCAGTTCTCCAGGCTGCAGACAGCAGGTGAAGGGGCTTGTCAGACTTCAATAACAAAACCATAAAAAGCATTATCCACCATAGTGGGGTATGAAAATTGTTACCAGTTTCTGGCTACTATGAATAAAACTGCTATGAATATATTTGAGTAAGTGTCCTTATGGGATGGAACATCTTTTGGGTATATGCCCAGGAGTGGTATAGCTAGGTGTTGAGGTAGAACTATTCATAATTTTCTGAGAAACTGCCAAATTGCTTTCCAAAGAGGTTTTAAAATTTTGCACTCATATAAAAAAATGGGAGAGTGTTCTCCTTGCTTTCATGAGGTTTATTAATTTATTGATTGATATTCTGTTTAGGAATTTGTCTCCTGTGCCAATGAGTTAAAGGCAATCCCCCAATTTCTCTTCTGTCAAATTAATGTTTCTGGTTTTATGAGGTCTTTGATCCACTTGTACTTGAGTTTTGTGAACGGCGACCAATACCTGGCCAAATTCTGACACTATTAATGATTCTCTGCTATGCTTGCAGAAAGAAGCCTAGCATAATTGTCTCCTAGGATGCTTCATCCAGAAGCTGATAGAAATAGTTGTAGAGGCTCATAACCAAACATCACACAGAGCTCAGTGAGCTGTGTGGAAGAGTGGTGGATAGAATTGAGCTAGGCAGAGGATTCAAATGCACCATAAGAAGAACTACAAAGTTCAACCAACCTGGACCCACGGAGGCTCACAGAGACTGAACTACCAATCAAAGAGCATGCAGGGATGGGACCTGGGCCCCCTATATGTTTATAGCAGATGTGTAGTCTTCATGTGAGTCCTGTAACAATTGGAGCAGATATTGTCTCTGACACAATTACCTGCTATTGGAACCTTTTTGCCTACCTGGACTGCCTGGTTGGGCATCTTGAGGGAGAAAGTGCTTAGTCCTGCTGAAACTAGATGTCCTGTGAGGGGACATGTGACCCAAAAGGGGCTTCCCCTTCTCTAAGGAGAAGGGGAAGGGTAATAGGGGAAAGAATTTGTAAGGGCAGGATTGGAAGGAGGCTGTAATTGGGATATAATGCTATTAAAAATTAAATTCCTGAAGTAAATAAAATATCCACAGTAAATCAAGTGTGTTTGCATGTTTGAGCATTGTATGCATGTGTGGTTAGAGTAGTGCAAAGAAGTCATTGAAAGACAGAATAAGAGAGTGATCAAGAAACCAAAGTTAAAAGATGTACTGATAAAGGTTTGAACAAATTATTGTGAATTATAGTCATCTATTTTATGCAAAAGTTTCAATATTTATAATTCTGTTTTCTAATTGTCTACTTTTATTATGTTACCTGTGCTTCTAGCATCATATAGAAACATTGCCTATTCTAACAATGTATTCTTTGCTTTCTTCCAACACTTGCAGTTTCAGAATCTGCATGTAGGTCATTAATACTTTTTGATTGTTTGTGTGGAGAGTAAGGCTCAAACTCAAAATATCTGGTTAGGAATAGTTCGTATTCCCAGTATCATTTATTTAGAAGGCTGTTCTTTCTCCAAAGATTACCCTTAAATCCGTCAAAATCAGTGATCTCCAAAGGGCCCAGATAATTCTAATATTCAGACAACCTTAAGAACAACTGAGTTTAGTGCTTTGATTTTTTTTTTTTTTTGTAGAAAAATAGTAAATTAGTCAACAAGAAAATAAAATCTTTTGGAAGAGCATCTGTGGCTCACAGATTCAAAATAGATAAGTGGTACCTTTGGAAAGAAGACATGACCAAGTTGTAAGAGATGAAGAGCTAAGGTTTCAGGTGATAGTTGTTATAGATATATAAACAGAAAATATTTTCCAGTGAACTTTAAGGTTTTTAGTTTTAGAGAAATATACAGAGGATAATCAAATGGTTTATGCTTTCCCTGTAGCTAGAAGAAAGTAGGATAGTTTGATACATGGATTAAAAGGTGAAATAATGGAGAAGAAAAATTCAAGCATACTATATTGCACTAACATGACACAAAAATAGAAATTTTGTAGCTAACACAGGTAAATGAGTAAGTGAATTGCCACACATATGCACAGTACAACTACACCAATAGCATAACCACAGCTACATTCAGCAGTTTCCAATTACATGAAATTCATCCTTATTTCATTAAAAATACACCACACCTCCTGGAAATGGGCTAAACAACATCCATCATCCAAAAAATACACTATTTTACATATACGTGATGAGGAAAGTTTTTTCTTTCTTTTTTTTTTTTTTTTGTATTTGGATGTAATATTCTATAGATACCTCATAGATCCTTTTGAATCATAACCTCTGTTTCATTATTTCTCTCTTTAGTTTCTGTCTCTATGACCTGTCCTTTGGTGAGAGTAGAATATAATAGTCTCCTACTCTTAAGGTATGGGGTTCAATGTGTAATTTAAGTTTCAGTAATGTTTCTTTTATGAATGTGGGTACTCTTGCACTTGGGGCATGGATGTTCAGAGTTAAGAAGTTCTCTTGGGGACCTTGTAATGGCTCCAGTCCTCTATCCCCGCTTTCACAAGAATAGAATCACCAAGGCCCTTCTATACTTAGGAAGGGAGGAGATGTCAGGAGCAGCCCTACATATAGACTAAAGGCCTAAAATCAGTCATAGGCCTAAAGTCAGCAATAGTCCTGACATACATGCATGCTAACACCAAGTCTTGGGTCTCTGTGGAAAAACACTGAAACAACAGGCTATAAGCTATTGTAAACAGGCTGCTTCTGTGGAAATTTACCAGCCCAAGTAGTCATAGGTCTTATAAATAGGCAGCCTCGTTGGACAGTACCAACTTAGATAAGGACAAGTAAATCATAGGCAGAGTCATAGTGACCTGTCCCCTGAATCTACACCCAGCTGATACCCTGTTCTGAAAGGTATCTGTACTCCCCTGAACACCTATGCTCCGGTGCCATTCCCTTCCCTACATCCTGCCTTTTTGTGTTTATAACCCCTGTGTAAATAAGTAAATTATGATGTGATTTAAATAACTAAATAAATAAATAAAAAAAAGAAGTTCTCTTGGTGGATTCTTCTTATAATGAGTATGAAGTGTTCTTCCCCATATTTTGATTAAATTTCAATGATGGTGGTGGTGGTGGTGGTGGTGCTGGTGGTAGTGTGTGTGTGTGTGTGTGTGTGTGTGTGTGTGTGTATGTGTGTGTGTGTGTGCGTTTCTCATTTTTGGTTTTAATGGCATGAAATGATTTTTGTGTGTTTTCTTGAGTGTAGTTGACCTCATTGTTTGGAGTTTTTCTTATAGTATCCTCAATAATGCTGGTTTAGTGGAAAGAGATTTAAATTTGGTATTGTCATAGAATATCTTGCTTTCTCCATCATGGTGATTGAAAGTTTTGTTGGGTATAGTAGACTGGGTTGAAATCTGTGGTCTCTTAGGGTCTAAAACATACCTGTTCAGGTCCTTCTAGCTTTCAGTCTTTTTTGAAAAGTTGGATATAATTCTTATAAGTCTGCCTTTATATGGCACATATCCTTTTCCCCTTATAGCATTTAAAATTGTGGATGGAAGTCTAAACAGGGAATTCTCAAGAGAGGAATTCAAATGGCTGAGAAGTACTTAAAAATGTTCAAAGTCATTAGTTATTAGGTAAATGCACATCAAAACCACTCTTAGATTCCATGTTACACCAGTCAGAATGGCTAAGATCCAAATCACAAGTGATAGCACATGCTGGCAAGGAACACTCCTCAATTGCTTATGGAAGTATAAACTTGTACTACCATGTGTTAATATTCTTTCTTTGTTCTGTGCTTTTAACATTTGATTACTAAGTGGTCGGAGGATTTTCCTTTCAGGTCTTATGTATTTGGTCTCCTGTAATCTTCTTGTGCATTCATAGGCATCTCTTTCTTTAGTTAGAAAAAATGTGTTCTATGAATATGTTGAAGATATTTTCTGTGCTTTTGAGTTGGGAATCTTCATTTTTTTCTCTTCCTATTTTTCTTAGGTTTGGTCTTTTCTTTTTATTTTTATTATTTATTTACTTATTTATTTACACTCCAGATTTTATGCTCCCCAACCCCCATCCACCCTCTGACTGTTCCACATCCCATTGCTGGATGTTTTGTATCATGAGCATTTTAGATTTTTGCTTTTTCTTTGACCCTCATATCAATTTCTTCTATTGTGTCTTTTATGCCTAACATTCTCTCTTCCATCTCTTGGATTCTGTTGGTGATGCTTATGACTGTAGTTCCTGTTCTTTTT
The DNA here is from genome assembly GCA_021653895.1 of Mastomys natalensis. Lineage (NCBI taxonomy): Eukaryota > Metazoa > Chordata > Mammalia > Rodentia > Muridae > Mastomys > Mastomys natalensis. Next base: position 111,031 of record JAJTUV010001400.1, read on the forward strand.
CATATCTTTTCCGTCTCCAGGACTGCCTCAGTTTGTGTTTTGCTTATTGCTTCTATTTCCATTTTTAGTCTTGAAGAGACTATAAAGGGATTGAACATATTTTCTTAGAATTATAAAAACTTATTTGTATTCTAGCCAGAGTGATTTCTAATCTGTAATTTAATTTTAAAACATTTTATTAAATAGCATTTTTGACAATCCAGACAAAAGTTTTGAATATCAGCTTATGAACCAAAGTGGATATAAAAACCTGAATTGCTATTTCCAATTTTAGTACTCATGCTTATACAAGAAAAAAATATTCAGCAAATTTTTTTTTGATCAGAGCAGCACAATGAAGGTGTAGTATTATCTAGGAATAGGGTTAGTAAGGTTTCATAAAAATTATGATGATAACATCACAGTAAAATGAAACAGTTTTGAGCAGTTCATAAATGGATATGGAGTATGGTTTGTTTAAAAAACAGATTTATTTTTAAAATCTTGAATTTTATAGATAATAGAGTTAATCTTTTGGACATTTTCTTTACTGATCCTTGATATAGATCTTAAAGGGAAAGCAGAGTTAAACAGCTGAAGAGATAAATAAATGCAGTCTTCAAAAGTGACAGAAGAGCCAAAATAGAAGAAATATGATGTGTTTGGGAAAGAGAAAAATACTTTTGAGTGTTACTCCCATATTAAGTGGCTGAATATTCAGTCAATACATTACTCTGTTCAATTAATACAGAAATTTTATTTTGAATAATCAAGAAAATTCCATAATAAGGAGCTAAAACAGGGTTCAGTGACTAAAATAATCATTCTGCCATGTGCCCTCCTTCTTTAGTCCCAGAAAATGAACTTTTTAAATATTATGCACTTGGTATTTACAGGTTGCTCTCTTCATATGGGAATTACAGTCACTGGATCCAGATGTTTGTTAGCATGTAGGTTAAGCTCCACTTGCATAGAATACTGAAGAATAATACTCACAGAGAGACCTATAATTGCATGATTGGTGCCAGGTAAATTAATCTTCCTTAAAATGAAAGTTAATTATGAATTAAAGGTTGCCAAACATTTTATTTGAAGGATCACTGTTTAATTCTATCATTCTTAACATTGTAGGGCAGATTCTGCCCTAATTTACTCACTATTGGCTATAAGTGGAAGCAAATATATTTTCTTTAACACATTCCAATTGTGAGTAACACATAAGCATATGTTCTTTTTAGAATATGTTAATTATGAAAAAATGTGAAGCACCTTATGTACTTCTAGAAACATATGATGCTATCAATCAAATTTTGTCCATAGCCTTGGGAAAGTATGAAAAATTATTTGTAAGCAATAAGATAGTAGAATTTAAGGAATTTGGGAGTTGAAATTCTCCATGAAGTGTTTCTAAAATGTAGATGTTGCAAATATGAAAAAAATGTGATGAAAAAATAGTTTTTATACATTTGTCATTTATATGCTTAAACATTTCATGAAATCAATTATGCACATGAAAAGGAAATCTGGAGGCTGGCTATACTTCATTAGGTCCATTAACTGTGACACCAGCATCTTAATATAAATCATCTTCATATGAGTACCCAAGAAGATAATTAAACACTTTTCACAAAGATGAAAAAGAAAATAGATAATAGACAGCATGGTTTCCAGTCTTGGGATCATTAATGAGGTACACATCTTTTGTAGTATTGAATCACTTCTAATTAGTCTTGATTTTACAAGGAATATGCTCCTTTCCATTGATCTTTCCATCATGTAAAAAGCTTTTACTCTACACAGATTGACAGAGCTAAAAACAACCTACAAAGTTAGCTAAATCCACTCCCTCATTTTGCACAGCGGGAAATTGAAGGATCTGAAGATGATATCGCATAGTTCATACACTCCCCAGATTACTAAGAGCTAGTCTTCTGCTTTCCACTTTAACTATTTCTTTGCTCATGTTCTTTAACAGATATTTGAAACTTGGATGTCCATCACATCGAAGTTTGATAGTATTTATTCTATTAGTATATTTCTTAATTGTTTATTTTAAAGACATTAAGTTAATTTGGCTTTATATATCAGTGTCCTAGGTAGCAAACCCAGGGTTTGGCATAGTAGTCTATACTTTGACTCTGAGCTACGTATTAGGACATTTAATTTATTCTTAAGAAACATTTTTCCCTTTTGTTCCTAGACATTGTCTCTTCTACATAGTGCATCTTGGATTGCTAAATCATGACTTACATGATCCTGTTACATTTGAAATGAATATTACTTTATCAACATTCCAAATAATCATAAAGTGAAAATACTTGATTGAAAATTGAGCTAATTGCCTTAATATATTATATACAATGATGATCTTGTCTGGCCAGCTATTTATGCCAGCTATATGTGATTTTGCTTTGAATTCTGTAGATATAGATACACAGATACACAGATCAGATCTGTGTAGATCAGATACACAGGGGACATTAGGAGCATGTCCATTACGTTATTATGGAGAATTCATGAAGTGTTCAAAATTTCCATTTATTATAATATAATATCTACATTATGTTCCCATTATAATAACATTTTATCTAGTCTCTTTTGTGTTTCATTCCTCTCTACTCACACTGAAAAATTTAAGTACAACAACAGATTTGGGGATTATCTAATACTGTCCTGTCAGGATTACTTACTATAGTAAATTTTAACATGAGTAGGAAAAATGTGCTAGTTAGAACATGACTGTAATAGAGAAGTGGGACTAGAGGAGGATCTATTGATTCTTTTGATTTGAGGATAGTAAGAAGAAAGTAATAAATGACTAAAAGTTCTTTATACTGATGTCAGAAAGAGGGTGCATGATTTGCATAAGCAAATCTAGAAAAGATACACATATGATGAGCTATCATACTGTCTAACAGTAGTTAAAAGGAAATCCAGAAACTGTATGAAATTTACATTGCCTATATCAAGGATTGGTGCCAATAGGGTTTCCCCGAGAGAGATTGTTCTAGAGGCCTTCCTCCAAGTTACTCATTGGGCATAAAGGATATTATTCTACTTCCAAGGAAGGCTTGTAATTAGCATGGGCATATTAAGACAATTTTACTCGTTAAATAACAGGAACTTTTATCCACTCTTTTTTTCTGGCTTGCAAAATAGAACATACAGTAGAGTAAATTGAAGTTGGATCAAGAATACTGTAATTGATCATCTATTTTACTTTCTCTCTCTTGGTCAATTATGAGCTGATGAGACAAAACAATGTTTAATTGTCTGGGAACATGAATGTCTTATCTAAATACTTGAAGATAAGGTGATAATATTGCAAACTGCAAGAATTCTCCTACTAGAAATTTAATCAATCAGTTTATAACCCAGGAAATGGTAAATGATAACTATCTAACACAATTTATTGATGGCAAAAGGAAAATAAATAAATAAGCAAACAAGCAATTAAATAAAATCAGATCAAAACAACAACAAATCAAGAATAAACAGACAAATTTAAAAAAACTTAAAAGACTTTTAATGATATTTTGGTCAGGAGACCACTACTATATAGACCACATATGAGGATATAAGGAAGGAGAAATTTTGTTTTTACCTAATATCTTTTTTTTTTTAAACATAAAAATATTGGTTTTTCTTTTTTTTGTGTTTTTTTAAATTTATTCAGTTATTTAAATCACATCATAATTTACTTATTTACACAGGGGTTATAAACACAAAAAGGCAGGATGTGGGGAAGGGGATGGCACCGGAGCGTAGGTGTTCAGGGGGAGTACAGATACCTTTCTTGTTTCACACTTTCTAAGTTGACTTGGATACCTACTATTACATTGCAAGACTCTATGCAGTTCAGTGCACTAATATGCTGTAGTGGCTTGTAGCTTAGGAGTCTCAGTGTACAGTGGGTTGTACTTTCTAGTTCTGCATAAATGCACTTTGTGTATTTTTGGATATCAAAATCACCTAAGAGTGTGTTTGTTTAACCTTAAGCCTATTACTAAGTGAGATGTGACTATGTTATAAGACTTTTTTGTTGAGATTTCCTTATATTACTGATTTTAATAAGCTGCTTATAATGATCTCCATTATTAATATCTTTTTAGCAGAATATTCAGGATGAAAAACAGAACAACTAGTGGGGCTCAGATTTTACTTTTAAGACCATGTTGGCCAGCAGGAGACAAAATGATAATTAAATTCTTAGGACACAGGGCATTTTAAAGGTGCTACTAAAATAAGGTAGATGGGTGATTTGAACGTATCCTGTTGCTTCAGATGAACATTTGCATATCTTTCCATCTCTTTCCAAATGGCTACGGAGGTGTTTTGAAGAAGAAGAAAAAGACCACAAAACAAAACCTGTGAGTAAAGTTGCAGTAGTTTGGTTGTTTGAGATAATCCCAGTATTGCTTAGAAAACACATCTTTTACTGTCTTCCATAGAGGAAGTCTACAGCAACCTTGTTTTGGGTTACACAGCAATTTCTGTCTCTAAAATTTGGAAACTGACTTTAAATACATCTCAGTCACTGGTGACATTAAGAGCTGTTATGGAAATGCATATGTGTTGGTTGCATAGTGACTGTTTTACTAATTTGAATATGTTCTGATATAGTAAGGAAGAAGGTTTTCACACTGAGATGTACCCAGAAAGTACACTGATAGTCCACAGTGGCATACACCTGATGCTATGAGGTAAAGATTTCGTGGCACCAATTATTGAAATAATAATTTGCTAATGATGTATTGGATATGTCAGAAATAACAACAATGAACACTTGATAATAATCACTAAAGCTGTTTTAAATATGCAACTCCAAATTACAAAGCAATAATGACACACCTATTTTTAATTAGGGGCAAAATAAAGGTGTAATATTGACATGTATGACAGCTTGTTTACAGTGCATTAATTACATATTTACTTACTTTTGTGAATATATATATAATATATATATATATATATATATATACACATTTGTGGATGCATGCACACATATATATTTGTGAGCATGTGAAAGCCAGAGAATAACCCTGGGAGTCATTTTTTTTTAATTCTATCAAGTTGGACTAAGGTATGGGGCTCATATTGTTAGATTGTGCGTCAAGTACATTAATTATTGAGCCATTTTGACACTTATTTATTTAAAAAATAATTTAGGCTGGGAATCCTGAATTAGGTCTCATTAATTCTTATAGTTTTGGTAATAATGAATGAGTGTGCACACTCATAATTGCCATATTTTAATTCTAATACTAATAATAGTATTAACAGTATTTTCTACTATTTTTTTCAAAAATTCACATGTTTTTCTTCATATAGTTTAAGTTTAATACAATAACTTTTCAATCCCTCCAGATTCTCGATCCTTTTAAAGAACTTATACTTTGCATCTAACTTGCTTTCTAATGGAAAGATGCACCCCAGGAATCTTTAGCATCAGTGAATGTTTTCCTTCAATATCTTCACATGCATGGTTTGGTGATCTTTCTCTAAATCAAGAAATATATGGTAGGAAAATTTTCAGAGCTTGGTTAAACAAATTGATTCTTCTTTATAAGACACTGATGTTTTGTAAGAATAAAAAGAAAGAGGAATAGAAAAAAGAAAGAATGAGAAGAAAATGACTATACTTCTGAAGTCAAAATTGCAATGTTGAGGGACTGTCCTACTTAGGTTTCATTATTCGCCCTTTACAATAATAGTTTATTTAAATATTTTATATGGCTGAGATTTTCATATCACAGTTTAGTTAGTGTTATACTATGGTAGATTCAGGATGTTATACAACTATTATTTTATTTTTGATATCCCGTCATTAAACGTCAGAGAACAGTTAAAACAAATGAGTAGAGGCTACAAGATGGGCTTGAGTGAGCTGGGTAATATCTTTAGACAGAGTTTAGCTGCAGAAATTTTTTTCTGAGGATGTGTTTCCTGTATAAATCACTATTTTCATCTCTACTTCACTTTAATTCTTTGCATACATTTTTTTTTATTTTCTTAATTATTTGTGTTTCTTTGTAGTGGTTACTGCTTAATCTGAGAGCATGAATCAGTTTCAGACACATCACACTTGTAGTACTAATAAGAGTAAATTAATAAATCAGCAATAGGCCTGCCATACATGCATGCTAACACAGTCTTGGGTCTCTGTGGAAAAACACTGAAACAGAAGCCTATAAGCTATTGTAAACAGGCAGCTTCTGTGGAAATTTACCAGCCCGAGTTGTCATAGGTCTTATAAATAGACAGCCTCAGTGGACAGTACCAACTTAGATAAGGACAAGTGAATCATAGGCAGAGCCATAGTGACCTGTCTCCTGAACCTACACTCAGCTAATACCCTGTTCTGAAAGGTATCTGTACTCCCCCTGAACACCTATGCTCTGGTGCCATTCCCTTCCCCACATCCTGCCTTTTTGTGTTTATAACCTCTGTGTAAATAAGTAAATTACGATGTGATTTAAATAACTAAATAAATTTTTTAAAAAAGAGTAAATTAATTGAAAACTATTGGGACTCAATAAATGTGTTAGAATTTATGCCTCAATAGCAATTTTTACCTTGAGAAATTTTGTTTTTTTCAAATGCTTTTTTCTTTGAATATTTTATTTATTTACAATACAGATGTCACCTCCTTTCCCCAATTCCCCTCCCTAGAACCCCCTATCCCATCCTCCCTCCTCTTTTTTTGCTTTTATACCATTTTATACCATTTTATACCATTTTAATTACATGCATGTATTAAGGTCAGTTCTAGGTTGAGGGTCTTGCAAATAGACAAGGAACAAGAAAGACAATAAACACAATAGTCAAAGAAAAAGCAAGGCATTAAACAATTCCAAGAACACTGCTGTGATCACTGTTTCTAAGGACTTATCAGGATGACCAAAGTATCTGAGCCTACTTCCCTATCCTAGCCCAAGGTCATTTTCATGTCTGAAGCCTACTTCCTTGTTCTAGTCTAAAATTTAGATTCCTGTCTGAAATTACTTCTTTGTTCTAGTCTAATATTTAGATTCCTGCCTGAGATTATTTCTTTATTCTAGCCTAAGATTTAGATTCCTATCTGAAATTATTTCTTTGTTCTAGCCTAATTTCAGATTCCTGCCTGAAACCTACTTCCTTGTCCTTGGCCAATGTCATATTCCTGTCAAGCAGACCATTTACTTGTCCTTGGCCCATGTCAGATTCTTGAGAGATGGTCAGTGGGTAAGAGCACTGACTGCTCTTCCAGAGGTCTGAGTTCAAATCCCGGCAACCACATGGTGGCTCACAACCATCTGTAATGGGCTCTGATGTCCTCTTCTGGTGTCTCTTAAGAGAGAAAGTGTACATAAGACAATTTTTTAAGAAGAATTATTATTCATTCAACGATGTATTTTCTTTTAAAAATAAGTAACATTCTATTCAGTACTTATACTGCTTTTTCTTTTCCCATTCTTTTCTGTGTTGACATTTAAGTTCCACCCATAATTCTTAGGAACACAGGCCTGAAGATTTTTCCTGGAGGTCCTGAGTTCAAACTATAGGAAATCCCACCGTTTCATTAAAATGAATTAACCTGGACAAGATTTAGCCAAGTGAAATGAGCCAGACATGAGAAGAACAGTTCTCCAGCCTGCCACTTCTATGATTGATCTTGAGTACTCATACCCAAAGAAGCAGAAAGTTGAATGGAAACTTCAATAAAATGAAGGAGGGGTGACATTAATAATAATAAAACAGGACAATGCTTCAGTTGTACAGTATGTGAGTCCTAATGGCATTTACAGCACAATCCATTAATTCTTGCTATTACATGTTATAGTTAGCATATACTACAGCAGTTTTCATGTTAACTGGTTTTATAAGAAAGTAGAAAAACATTATTCAGAAAGGTAGAAGTAAGCTTTGGAGTTGATGGATGCCAGTTACTTCTTCCTGATCTTCCTGCTTACAAGGAATAGTACCATGCATGAACTTACTTGCTTAAATATTTTAACATTTGAGGCAGACATTTTACTCTTATTTATAGAAAAGAGCTTTTAGTTGCAGGCATTATTATTTACAGGGCTAATGTGTCTCACAGCACAGTTAATGCTTTTTGTATGTTTCGTTCATCACCTCCTTTGAGAAATGTACGTTAAGCAAGAACTCAATTCGTAATGAAGGATGCTAGATGTGCATGCTTTTTAAACTTCATTTCCCATGACATGTAAACTGATGACAGATGTTTTTATTGCTTTTTCAAGATGTCATTATAACTCATGCTACATTTCTTTTAATATTCAGGCTTTTCAATGCAAGAAGAATTATAAAGTCACAAATTTTCACAGCCTTGAAATTCCTTTTGTTAGTTATCAATCAATCATTGTAAAACATTATTTGATCTTTTGGGATATAATTCTATTTTGAATTATAAGGTTTTAAGAATAGGTTATATAGCTTGAGGAAAAGGAGGGGTAATTTATAACTCAAATGTCAAGTAGACATTTTAACCTTCCCCTGGAAAATGAACTTATGTCTTCTTATATTTATTAGTGACAGCCATACTTTACTGTGGAATTGAGTCACATAATAGACATCAATCATTTCTATTCTACTGATGTAAAAAGTGCCTTTTGTAAGCTGTACAGCCAAATTCTTTGCATAACATTTTATAAGAGGTAATAAAAGTGGTGATTGCCCTGTTCTAATAGCTAAATATTAAGTTTTCTGTGACCTTTGATCTCAGAGTAGGTCTTTCTACTCCAAAAGCATAAATAATCAGTTTTCTCAGATATGTACAGAAGATGTATGCATAAAATCTAAATTGATAATGCAGTGTTTGATAGACTTGGATCCTAAACTAGACACTAGAAAATCTGGTATGATTTCCAAGTTCAAAGTGAGAAATAACTATTTTTGAGCTATCAATTTTAGATAGTTTTAGGTAATGGAGTAACGTCCTATTTCTACTGCCAGGTAAAGTCTCTCTCTCTCTCTCTCTCTCTTTCTGTATGTATGCGTGTGTGTGTGTGTGTGTGTGTGTGTGTATAGTATTGTTCATAGATTGACATGTGTGTTGAGTTGAATATGAAGGCCAGAAGAGGACATGAGATTCCCTTTACAGGAGTTTGTATGTTTCCCAACATGAATGGGTGGTGAGGATTGATTTAGGATCTCTGCAAAACTTTCAAGAAAATTTAAAAACTGAGCTATCTGATCATATCTCAAACTTAACTTTTTAACATACAATGGAAAAATTTAGTACATTCTATGGAAAAATGGATGAAGATATTTGAAAGAGAAAGAAAGAAAGAAAGAAAGAAAGAAAGAAAGAAAGAAAGAAAGAAAGGATGAAGACAGACCATGTGAAAAGTTGCACTGGCTTCCTTAATACTTGTGGATAAGACACCAAAAGGCTTCTTTATGGTGTACACTTGAAGTACAGTGGTGCCACGTCAATTAAACAAGACCCAACTTCTACTTTCATTGGAATAATATATTTCAAGTTGTTGCTTCTTAATGATGATTTCTAGAAAGGGAAAGAAAGTGATAGTATTTGCTTCCTCTAATTACATGGCCAATATAAAGTAATTTACCTGAAATTTTCATAGGAATTTCTAGTTTTTTAATAGAGGAAAGAAGTGACTGGATGTCAAAACATGTTGTTAGAAGCATTTGGTAACCTATTAATGTGAATAGGTTTATGCATGTGAGAGGTATCCAGGTAGACAATAAGAGGGCATCAAATTCCCTGAAATGGGAGTATCAGGCAGTTGTGACATGCCCTATATGAATGCTCAATAATGAACTTTGGTCCTCTGGAGGAAGAGTGAGTGCTGTTGACCACTGAGCCATCTCTCCAAGTCAAAAAAAATTTGTTTTTAATGACTATTTTCAGAATATGATGTTTTTATAGCACATAGGTTTTGGAGGTTTTTAAAATTTGTTCCTAAATATAAGGAAGTTTTATCCAAGCCAAAAATATGAGAGTTTTGAGTGATATTTTTTATGAAAGTCTTTTGTAATAGTAAATGCCAAACAATAACACCACATATCTATTAATAAGGCCCTTAGTTACAAACTAGCCTATCTCATATGAGATAACAAAGTAGCTCATCAACATAATGAAGAGCCATATGGCCCTGAGAGGTCAGAAAAGGATTCCTGTAACCAAGAGTAAAATCACTTGGGATTTGTCCAGGGTGTATGCTGAGAACCGAACTCAGGTAATCTGGAAGTATACTAAGTAGTTTTAATCGTCAAGCTCTCTATTCACTCCTACCCTTTATATTTGATGTATGGTCTCTCATTGAAACTGGGAGTCATCTATTCATTTAAGTCTGACTGATCTTTAAGCTCCAGGAATCCATCGGCTTCCATTTTTCTAGCCCTAAGATTACAGACACATGCTGCTATGCAGTGCTTTTTACAAAGGTGCTTGCGATCAAACTCAGGTACTGAAATAGGCACCCTGTAAATTGAACTATCTCCTAAGTATTACATACCCATAATGAAGAAAAAAAATCTTGTAGTATAAAAGAGGTTACACAAAGTGAGTAAGATAAAATAGGAGGCAATGATACAGAGGGATTGAAAGGGATCTTCTGAAAAATGTTTCACTTTAGAAATATAAAAAATTTGCATTGCTATAAAACAAATCTGACATGAAGCAAATTAGCACATGTGTGTAGTTTGTAGAATAAAGAAGAAAGGAAGAAAAAATTATCCATTTTGTTGAATAATCCCTTATTAGCTGAAATGGGAATGTTTTGAACATCAGTTATGATGATAATTATAATCAGCTGAAGCACATCATGGTTCACATTATGAGGGGAAGCAAAAGCACTAGTACCTAAAATCTGGTATTAATGTTTGAGTAAAGCAGAGGGTGTTTCAAACATGCTATTGTTTTTAAAGTTCCACATCTGAAATTTTTCTTAAATGTCGAGCAGAATAAAGATTGCAGTTCTCTAAGGAACCAAGGCTAATTTACATGATGCTGTTATAATGAAGGAAATTATGCATAGCAACACCCTGTTATTTCTCTCACTTAAGTAGAAGTAGACGGAACGACAATACGTTCTGTCAAGGTTTGTATTTTGCTTTATTCCAGGAGCTAAACTAATAAGCTATTTATAGTCTGAGAATTCTTCTATTTCTAAGCTCAGACATGCAAAGTGTAATTTGCACTGCTGTGCAAGTGTTTATATTAAAAGAATCAAGTAGTAACAATGAACTTCTTTTGAGGCTGCTCTGTGAGATAATAAAAAGGACTGGGCCTTTATTGCAGTAGACAGTATAGAAGCTACAGGCTTCAGAAGGCTCTTTAAAAAATAAAGTCTAATACAGTGACTGGTAGCTCTGTGGTATGAAACTTGCATAGCATGTGTGAGAGGCTCTTGTTTTAATATTCATTCCTACAAAGGAAACAATCACATCAATTAAATACTTATTTCTCAGTTATACAGACATACTTTTAATGTCTAACTAGTACATGCTGTTCTTGGTTGTCAATTTGACAATATCTGAATGGAACTATAATTCAGATATGGGGGGCACACATGTGAGTGGTATTTGGCTTGGTTTGAAATAGGTGAATCCATATCTATAAAGTCTGGGCCTTTGAGGTAGGAAGACATACCTTTAATTTGGGTCATACTATCTGCTGGGAAACTATATAAGAAGATGAAAGAAGGATGGCGTTGTGCTTTGCATGCTTGCCCTCCACTTGCTGCTAGCACATCCATTCTTTTAATGACATTGGAGCCTGTTTCTTTAGGATTCCAGCATATACAGAAGACCATCTGAGATGCTCAGCCTTGTGTGACTGAGCAAGTACATGATTCTTGGGTTTCCATTCACAGCTAGCCATTGTTGTATTAGTTGGACTTCAGCTTGTAAGTCATTCCAGTAAGTTACACACACACACACGAGAGAGAGAAAGAGAGAGAGAGGAGAAAAGAGACAGAGATGGAGAGAGAGAGAGAGAGAGAGAGAGAGAGGAGAAAAGAGACAGAGATGGAGAGAGAGAGAAAGAAGAGAGAGAGAGAGAGAGAGAGAGAGAGAGAGAGGAGAAAAGAGACAGAGATGGAGAGAGAGAGAGAGAAAGAGAGAGAGAGGAGAGAGAGAGAGAGAGAGAGAGAGAGGAGAGTTACACCAATAGCATTTAGCATTTTTATCTGGAGAACCATAAAATGGTTCTCATGCTAACTAAAGAGTTGTAAAACACATGCATTAATCCTTTGTTGAATTCCACCATTGTAATTTAAAGAAATCCATGACATTTTCTTGGGCCTAAAAATTATATTAATCAAATAAAAAACATAGAGCATGGATACATTAACCTATATAAATAAAATTACTTGACTTACATACACATGAAAATTCTAATAGTAAAATTTCTTGCATGAATATTAGATGCAACATTGGTTAGGAATTTTAATTTGAGTAAATCATATTATTGTCATTCTAACTGCATGAGTTGAGCAATATTGCTCACTGGCAAAACAATATGTTGGCAGTCATAGGAGATGTTTTCATTGGTTACTTCATTTGAATTGTCATATAAGATGCATTGTTTAAAGAAAAAAAAAAGCCAGTAAAAGAAATAAGCATTTCCTGAGAATTGGTTGATAATTTTAATATTTGTAATTTCACATTGTTCTACTGGACATGAGTGCCTGACTATTGACATTTTTCTTCCACATCATGTGACTAGAGACACAACATCAATATCAGCGCACAGAGCTTGAAATACATTAGTAAAGTCAGTTTTACAATTTTTATCCACGTCATTATTCTTCCTAAGTAGGACACATATTTCCTGTAACATCCAACTCTTGTCTCTTTGATGTCTACAGACAAAGATGAAGTCTCACGTGTTGAGGTATGTTATTTCACGGTTTGTGACATGGCTCAGCAGATAAGAAAGCTTACTCTACATTGATGAGACCTAGAGTTCAAATTACATGACCTACCTAACCAGTTAAGTAGTCCATAAACTCCCATAACTTCAGTTTCCCTCAAACCTTTGTCATCTTCTGTCCTGTCCCCTTTACTCTCCCTTTCTCCTTCCCTAGTACACCTCCTCCACACATACAAATAAAATAAGTATTTAATAAAATTCCAAAAATGATCCTGATTGCACACTCTAGGTTTCACATGGGACATAGTAGTGAAATGTGATGCCTATGAATTTGATATGGCTGTGGTTAGGATTCTGTAAAACTGAAATGGACTTTCAGTTTGAGCTTGAAGTTACAGTGTTCATTAACTTATTGATGGAAGAATATTCCTAGAGAATATGTGGCTTGTTAGATTAGCTTGTGAAGTAGAAGTGAATTATCCACACACATTACAAAAAATCTTGCTCATCATATTTTGATATTAACTCCTTGGGTGGTTTCACTACTTGGAAAACATTGTTATCACCATAAAATTATCAATGGTTGGAAATACACTTAGTATGACCAAGACCGAGATCCAATCATTTCAGAAAAGAACAGAAATAGTTATACAGCTATGTATACAAATAAGCATAACCATAAATTTAATGATTGTCATATATGTAAAAGATATCATTGTGACTTATCAGTTAATTTGAGTAGAAAAACATGATGTCATTGAGTAGACATGGAATCATTTATAAAAATTACAGTTTTAAACAAATGATCATTCTACAATGATAATTATATAAGATGTGTGTATGCTTATGTATGTCAAATAAAATACAATCTTGACTTAAAAATAATTAATGATTATTATTTACTTAGAAATTCAAAGTACAATATCAGAAACCACTATCTAAAGACATACGTTTAAAGCATTTTATCAAATAATGTAGAGCTATGAGTAAATAGTTCTAATATTTTCTCAGAGTAGATAATAAGAAAAGAGATTAGTAAATTATGAGACAAAAATGTGTGTTTGTGTGTCTGTGTGTGTGTGTGTGTGTGTGTGTGTGGCCAGAGGGTAGGTATGATATTGAAAACATGTTAGAAAGAAATATAAAGGTACTGCCTTATCTTTTTGCTATTTTTTTTTAATTTACATGACTTTGTTTCCCCTTTTGTTTAAATAGTATTTATTTCCCAGACAGGGAATTATTTTCTTCTGTTAATTCAACTTTTAAGAAAAATAGAATTTGAAGTTGTTTCTTTCTCATTTCAAACTTTTTTTCTGCATCTCATTAACAAGATATTAATGGGAATATTTAAAATTGTTCAGCTAAATCTGTTGTGTACACTTCAAATAACCCTTCAAAGGCATGCCACATATTCAGAGTACTGAAAATGTTAGAAATCTTATTTCTGCACTCAGGGACAATAACAATCATGGCTTCCTCAGGATATAGTAGGGAATGAACGAAATAAAAGCTATTTGTTATACAGGCTAATTAAATGCTAATAGCTCATGTTATATAATTTCTGTCACAGATATGATAAATAATCAAAAACCAAACAGATACCATTCTTTCAACCTCAATTCTTACTTTTGTCCTAAAATCAGGAACACACACTTTATTTTTCACACAATAGTTCTGCCAAATACATTTACTACACTTAATATTAATATGGTGACTTCACAGGAAAGCCACTATTATAAACCGTTTGGTTATATTGCTTGTTAGCATCTGCAGCACAAGTAACAGCAGCAGTTGTCATGGGATATTGTGACACCTGATATCTTCATTTATTTATTAAGCTACTAGGTAAATACTTGGAGAATTTCCCTTTGTGCTTGATAGTAATAAAAGTACAATAAGGATTTTCCTCACTTCCGTGGTAGATCCAAAGCTACAAACAGTGTTTTGAAGTTACTATTAGCAAATGAACAATCGACCCACTACTTATATACTGGCAGCTATGCTTAAGAACATGACCATCTATGTTAGATAATTGTTGCAGAGACTGAGAATGAAATTAAGTAATGGCACAGAGATGTCTCTCTTTTTGCCCTCAGAGCTGAAAGCATCCAGATTAAATTGCAGAACAGCACCATGCTTTCATTACAATGGCGACTGCTCTTGCCAAAAGGAAATTTTCATTAATTAGTGAGAAAGGACTCTCTTCAAGTGCTGCACAATGAGGTCATTGCAATGCAACTTTCTCAGGTAGAACAGTTCAGCCCTGGAATACTAAACTCTGCGTCTGAGGTGGAGTGGTTATTCAGGGTAACTGTTAAGATAATAGAATTTAGAGTCAGAAAAAGACTTATAACGTACTGGCTCTCAGCTATTTTTTCAACAGCCTTGAGCATGTTACTGTACTTTCCTCCCCTGCAAAATAATCTGTGTTAATGTCCCAATATCATGGAATGATTGTGAAAACTGTATGTGGTGAGGACAGTGAAGGCATTGACTCCGTGTTATCATATAGTGAGAACTTAACCAATGACTGCTATCTTACCCTGACATTTTCAATTTTAGTCAATTTTGACTTGTTAGTGAAAATATTGACATTCTCATGGGACATTCAGAACAGAAAAAATATCTTTCATCACACATGATACTTTAATATAAAACACTTCTTCTTGTTCAGACCTTTACACTATAGTTTCATATATGAAGAGACTAAATGTCAAATTCAATTATTGTCTTTTCCTTTCTCGTGGAACATGGAGAAAGGAATCTAAAGTGGTACCTATAGTCCTTAAAACTGAATACTATTACTCATATACTTTTTAATGTTAGAAAAAAACAGATCCTGAGAAAGTAAATGCTACCCACCTTAATCATTAACCAAGGAAAATAGCTTCCCTTCATATTGAAATAGAAAAAAACAGACCCTGGAAATTTGTTTATATTACTTTTTCGTAGTTTATATCTCAGAATATCTGAATGTTAACAGTATTAAATCACAAACTCTTAATTTTGGGAAAATATTTTGAATGATTGGTGTGAATCGTATGAACCCCAGCTTGTGATTGTCACATGGAAAAACATTAAAAACAACCGCAACGTCTCAGCTATGAGAATAGCTACCAATTTTTTTCTTGGATTTAAGGTTCACTCGGTAGATGGAACCTATACATGTCACTGCTGAATGGGCCAAGAACTTGAGATTGGATAGTTCCTTGGTCTAGAGGGGAAACTACTCTGTTCTGCTAGAGGAATATAGCAATTCAATGATTCTAAAATACATACTGCTATACTCCATGATCAGGGCCTCACTCGGCTCTTACTAGAGAAGCTTCTTCTTGCAATGGATAGAATTAACACACAGGCTCACAAGTAAACAATACTCAGATTGTGAGTCTTTGGATCATTTAGTCCTAAACAGGATGTCCTTATCAAACCCATCCTCTCCAGATTCAGAATCTACACAGATGAAGAGTTGAAAAGATTTTAAGAGCCAGAATTGACAGACAACTCCAAGACTTGCAGACACATCAGGATGAATGCAAATTTGAACTCCATGCAAATCTGATTGTGAGAGTACACTGAACCCTTTACAAATTCAAGTAAGATGAGATCCCAGCACTGAGAGGTAGGTGAGTGGAATAGATAGAGGCTCCAACCTTTAACCAAGAAACTGTTTGCAGTTGATTTGCCTCTCTGCAGAAGCAACATTCAGTTTTCTTCAATGAAATATCAATGGGTTTATCAAGTACACTCCAGGGCATGTTCCATTCCCAGGAGTAGTTGGCTTAACAAAAATAATTCCATGGTTTTGTTTCTTTGTTTGTTTGTTGTTTTATTTTGTTGGTGGGGTTTTGCTTCATTTTGTTGGAGCTTTTCTGTGTTTTAGGTTTTGCTTGTGTTTATTTATTTATTTATTTTTGCTCACTAGGAAATTCTATTCTTACTGTATTTTAAATTGTAGGTTTTAATAATCATAAAATATACTTAAGTTTATCTATTATATTTAACATCCATTCCTTATGACATCACGACAGCATACTTACTTCCTCTGAAGTTTTGACTAAGAAATACTTAATCATTTTATTCCATTATATATTGACTCATAAGACACACCAAATCATAAAAAATATTCTCTGAAGCGATTGACAGTTATCTGCTTGCAGTATTTGGAGAAGTATGGTTGTTTGTAATAGTTGCCAAAAAATATTTATTTATCTTTAAATGCAATGAAGGTTCAACCATTCTTAAATTTTAAATATATTTTATTGCCCACTCTAAGTGAGATTCAAGCTTCCTATTTTGGTGTTTCCTTCTAATTTTGTTTCTTTGGGATCTGTGGAGTGTAGCATGGGGATCCTCTACTTTATGGCCAAAAATCACTTATAAGTGAATACATAGCATGCATATCCTTTTGGGTCTGGGTTACCTCAAGTTGATCCATTTGCCTGAAAAATTTATTATGTTCATGGGTATTTTTTTTTTTTTGCCTTCAAATAATTTTTATGACAAATAAACTAACAAAGCATACAAAATGTTCAAGCTAGATGTATAATTTTATTGAATTGTTTCTCTTAATTTGGAGCAAAAATTATTTCAGTTACAATTATCATTCATTTCTAAAAACCATTAACCTTCAGTAGAGGCATATACTCCTCTGTTGTCTTCCTTTGCAACTAGACAAATTAATTAAGGCCTGAACACCTTTCTTAAAAATATGAGGACTTTTTGCAATTGAAAATAATCACTGTAAATACCATGGCTAGAAATGCCAGTGATTTAAATAATTAAATAAATTAAAAAAGGAAATGCCAATCATTAGATCCCATTTTATGGAAAAGCACATATTAGAATAGCTTTAGACCAAATTACCCTCTGATGTCTTCACTCCTCATATGATGTCAGAGAAGCAAACAAAATGGTTTAACAGGAAGTATGAAACTGAATTATAACCACTTCTTGTAATCTGACAAGTTCATCTCAGTATTCATAGTGTATCACAGACTTATGCTTCCCAAATGTTGTCTATGGTGAGATAGGATGTGAAGTTCACATTGGGGTGTTCATGAGCTATTCATTCTCTCATTTTCTTGAGTCTCTGTAGTGTACTACAAAGCTACAGTTCTTAAGTTTCTTGATTCTCATTTTTCTCCTGAGCATGAGACCATGAGTAAATGAGTCAATAGCACATCATGTGGCTTTTAGACAAATTCAAATTGTGTTTTTGAAGAGAAGTTTGGATTTCATTGTTTCTCTTTTTTTTCAATTTTTTCAATTCTTTTTTATTCAATATTTTATCTATTTACATTTCTATTTACATTTCTATGTTATCCGTTTTCCCCATTCCACCCCCATGAAACCCCTATTCTCATCCTTTTTTGTTTGTATACCATTTAAATTATATGCAAGTAATGTTTATGTTTTTAATAGCTGAATAGTATATCATTGTGTACATACACCACATTTCTTTATCCATTCTTCAGTTGAGGGACATTTAGGTTGTTTCCAATTTCTGGCTATTATAAATAAAACTGCTATGTATATAGTGGAGCACGTATTCCTGTGATATAGTGGGGAATCTTTGGGGTATATGCTAAGCAATGGTCTTCAGGTAGAACAATTCCTAGTTTTCTAGAAAATTGTTAAATTGATTTCCAAAGTAGTTGTACAAGTTTGAACTTCCACCAGCAATTGTGGAGTGTTCCTTGCCAGCATGTGTTTTCACTTGAGATTTTGATCTTAGCCATTCTGACTGGTGTAAGATGGAATCTCAGAGTAATTTTGATTGCATTTCTCTGATGACAAATGACTTTGAACATTTCTTTAAGTACTTCTCAGCCATTCAAGATTCCTCTGTTGAGTATTCCCTGTTAGATTTGAACACCATTTGGGTTATTGACATTTAACTTCTTG
Organism: Mastomys natalensis; assembly: GCA_021653895.1. Lineage (NCBI taxonomy): Eukaryota > Metazoa > Chordata > Mammalia > Rodentia > Muridae > Mastomys > Mastomys natalensis. The sequence continues at coordinate 129,764 of JAJTUV010001400.1, forward strand.
AGTTCTTATAATGTTTTGGACATTAGTCTTCTGTCAGACATAGAGTGGGTGAAAATACTTTCCCAATCTGTAGCCTGCTGTTTTATGCTAATGACAATGTTCTTTGCCTTCCAGAAGCTTTTCAGTTTCATAAGGTCCCATTTATCAACTTTTACTTAGAACCTTTACCACTGATGTTCTATTCAGAAAGTTTTCTCCTTGAGGAGTTCAAGGCTATTCCACACTTTCTATTCTACCAGAATTTAGTGTATCCAATTGTATTTTGAGGTCTTTGATTCACTTGGACTTGAGTTTTTTGAAGGGTGATAGATAAAGATCTAGTTGCATTCTTCTAGATGTAGATATCCAGTTAGACAGGCATCATTTATTGAAGATGTTTTCTTTTTTCCATTGTATGGTTGTAGGTTTAGATTTTTCAAAACTTATTTTAATTATGGTTCTTTAATGTTTCAACTTCCCTTCTAATCTATCATGCACCAACCAGATGTAGGAGAGAATAAATGTTATTAGGAAACAGGGGTGAAGACCTGTTTAGAAATAGTTCTTTGAGGTGATTCCAGTCATTGTTGTCCACAGTCCAGTCCACTAACAAAACATCAAACAGGAATCAGCAGTGGCAATTCAGTCCATGCAGCAAACACCAAAAATGAGTCAGCAGCAGTGGATCGATCCAGAAGAAAGCACGAGGCTCCACTGGGAAAAGGAATGTAAAGTTCTGTGGGGAAGTGTCTGCGAGGAGTTATGGAAGTGAATGTATATGATCGAAACACATTATATGAAAAATAATTAATAAATAATAAAATATGAATAATAAAATGAATAAATAAAATAATAATGCAAAAGTAAATGAAGAAAATGACAAAAAAATGACAACTTTGTACTCGATTCAGTATCATTTTAAGATAAGTTCTGCTTGGAAGTATTTGCAAAGTTGTAAAAGGTTTTCAGGTCTGACTGTAATTTTTTTCTTGTATCATCAGGAAAAAGTTTCATTAATGTTAGGGACAACACATAGATAATACTATAGAACTAATCCAAACTTACCTATTTTTCTTAGTAAAGGCTAAACTGATTTTTTAATTAAATGATCAATTCTACATTTAAAGGAGAATTAGTATTGGAACTCTTTAGGGCATATAAAAGGTCTGCATTCCTATTCTAAAGATGTTTCTTGTTGCTCTGATGTGTGCAACATAGAAAGCCAGAAAAACATAAGTGAGGAAAGTGGAAGATTATCCCTGTACACTTATTTTTAACAATAGAACACATATATTTTGCATCGGAGAATTTCATACATGAATGCTCTATTTAAATAATTTCTAAACTACCGTTTTACCTTTAAAATTTTTCATTTGCTTTCACTCTTTCTGAAATATATTCATTGTCATTCCACACACACACACACACACACATCTTTCAGGAACAGAAGAAGGACAGAACAATCAAAACATCAAATATGGTTTCAGAAAATTATAATGCATTTTAGTAAAGGAATGTGTATTCTTGTGAGAGAGATTTGATTTTAAAAACATTTTTTTTTATTTTTCCAGTATAAAAAATATCTAGGTGGTAGAGTTGCTTATACTATTGCTACTGATAAGCAAGCTTGACAGAAATAATAATCTCATTATTAAGAAAAATTATGCAAAGTCTGCTGGAATGTTACAACAAAAATGTCTATAGAAACAAGAAGTGATTGATGATGCCATGGAGACCTGTTCCTACCTGAAGTCCTTGAAGAGCAAACTTGATCCTTGATTCTTAATCCCTTAAGTGGAGACAGCAGAGTGACATATAGCTTATGACTTGATTGGCTATGTCTCCAGGAAACACAGAATTAAAGAAGGGATATGAGCCATGACATAGCAATAAGTCACAAAAGCCTGAGGCTGAGGCTTCAGTATGTAAATCTGTAAACTCTTTAATATGTTCAGATAATAAAACTTGGATTATATACAAAGAAATCATTTGGTGTGGCTATTTCAAGACAGGTGAAGGACACTAAAGCTTATTTGGATTTGAAGCATATGCTTTTTGTTCTCTGATTTATTGGAATTCTAGAGGATTCGCTACGTAATTGGTTTTTCAAGTTTTCTTGAAGATTTCAATCACTGAAGATTTTTTCTACATAACTTAACTTTTAAAATTATAACGTGAAAATAGAAAAGGACACTGAATTAACCCAGTAATCTTTACCAAAAATCAGAGATGAAGGAACAAAGGAGAACTGTTAATTTTCAAAATAGAAAAGTGGCAGTTGTTTTTAATGTTATTTTCATGATTCTAGCTTATGTACATTTCTTGCTTTGAATAGAACACTGAGACAAAGTCAACATGTTTCAAATGTTAAAGAAACAATTGAACATTCCTGTAGTCTATATGATCCCGAGACACATCAGGGATTAACTATATACTTTTGCATGCATTCTACATCAGACTGGAATCTGATATTTATGTGTACAAATGTATATGTATAGGTATACAAATTTGATTTAAAACAATTCATTCTTACTATTTAGTTAAAGTTAACACATTGGCTTCTCTGGTATTTGTCTGTCTGTCTGTCTGTCTGCCTGTCTGTCTATCTGTCTTTTATCTTTCTTTTATATTTATTTAACTTACCACTTGAAATGACAAGGAGTAGGAAGACAATATCACAGATTTAAGGAAATGGCATTCTAGACTATAGTAAGTTTACTTACATACAAGTTCACTGAGGGTGTGCTTTGCAAACTTATATTAAAATAGTTTACAATAGGCACTGTAGGCAATGGTCAAAGCTGCAGAGGATATGGAAGGATGGAAGGTTCTTGTCATACCTAGAATTGATTAAACAGTTACTATTTTGCTGGGAATCACCAGAAATCTGGTGGAGTGGTTTTGAATAATGAAAAACAATAAGGTGTTCAGAGAGTGTAAGGAAGTATCTGTTTACTATGAGAATAATTTCTGGTTTAAATAAAAATTAGAAATATATCAGTGAATCAAGTTTTTCTCTGTTGAAATGGGAATTATTTGAATCAGGACTCTCTAGGCATGAGTATATATGTTTGCACATCTTTATGTATGCATGTAGATAGAAGTGAGTTGTTACAGTATAAGGAAAAAATAAAAGCATATGACCTGTGAGACAACTCAACAGAGAGGAACATTTGCTGTGTAAGCATGAGGACCTGAATCTGAATTTCCAGCACCCATCCAAAAGGATGGGCATTGTCTTGCTTGTCAGTCAACTCAGAATTGTAGGTAAGAATCAAGGGGAAGCAGGCAACATCCTGGGATTACTTCAAAAATTTAGCATCAGGTTTGCTGAGAGACATTTTCTTAATTGAAAAAGACAGAGTGTGCTAGAGGAAGACATCAGACTAACTTCTGGATCAGACTCTAACTTCTGGATGCGTAATCATACATATGCACAATGCGAGTCTGCTTGCATGCATGTACACACACACACACACACACACACACACACACACACACACACGACCTCCTCAGTCCCTTTTGTTGTCTGTATATGATTTTAGGATTCAGCACTACACATAAGGGAGTCATCCGTGGAAAGTTAACTTTCCTTCTCTATGCTGTCATTAGATAAATATAGTTGATTTTTTTTTTTTTTTGTAGATGCCTGAAGAATTTCTCTCCTTTCATTTACCATGTCCACTGATAAGGGTCTTGTTTATACGGACATTTCTAGGAAGACTATTTTTACCTCAGAAGTCCTGTTATTCTGGCATGCACAATCTTTCCACATCCTTTTAAACCATTGTTTTCTGAGCCATAGATATTGGATCAGTGACGTGGATATATATTTAGGATTGGCTTACAATGTTATTCTTACTCAGGTAATACTCATTGAATACTCCAACTATTTTATGTGAATGTTTGTAATAAAGGCACTGATTACTACTAACAAATTCAAGTTTACTTTTTTTTTCAGGTTTAGTTAGTATTAGAATTACAAAATTGACACTTATTAATCATCGTCATTTTTCTAAAGATGAACATCATCAGTAAAAGGCAAAGAATTAGAAACTTTGATGTATTATTTTTGTGGGGCTTTTTGATGTGTGTCCGTATGTGTGTTTGTGTGTGTGTGTCTCTGTGGTGTGTGTCCGTATGTGTGTGTTTGGTTGTGTGTCTCTGTGTGTAGTGTCCGTATTGTGGTTTGTGTGTGGTGTCTCTGTGTGTGTGTGCCTAGCTTTTAATGGAAGACACATTTCTACAGCTTTTACCTATTATTTTGTAATGTATTTGTATAGATAGATGTCCATTAAAAACAGTTCAGTATAGTATTTGTTAGTAAAGGAGCCAAGAAGCAGAAATGTCTACAATTTTTTATAAAAGAGGGTTTAATTTAGTTGACGAAAAAAGAAAACTTACTTTTAGTTTTTATTTTTCTACTTACTTTAAATTTGCAAAGAACTCAAGCCATCAAAAATTATTAAGACAAAAGGAAAATCAGTGTTCAGCAGTGAAATTCAAACCTAGTAAAGGTAAACCAAGAAAAATCTCACCAGAATACAAAGCACTAAATAGCTGTCACTCAATGCGCATCTGCTATGTGTCTGTCACTTTCAACTAACTATTCTTAAGTCCTTTGAAAAGCAGCTACTCTAAACCAAAGTCTCTAGATAAAGGAAATTGAGTTCTTCAGAGTTTTGAGACCTCGTCAAATATGCAAACTGGCTGTAGGGCTATGACTAGACTTCTAGAATCACTAAAGGTAAGAAAGAGTGGGGCTCACACTATATCTTTATTTTCCAGAATGTCTGATACAATAATTTCTTAGATAAACACCAATTTATTACATTGGCAAAATGTAAATCAAACTGAAGTTGTCTGTCAACAAAAATACAATATTGTCTTTCAGGAAATTTAGCAATGACAATATATTTGAACTAAAAAATAATTTTTTTGAGGAAAATGCCAGTAAACTAAGAGAATTCAAACTATAATCTCAGAGAAAACAGCTTTTTTTTTTTTTAATGAGAAAAATCTTATGTAACATTGTGTTTGATCTCCAAATACTTGCTTGAGAAAAAATGTTAGTAAATGTTACAAATTAAAAAAAAATAGTTTATCACACATGAAAAAACTGTGGAGTATTCCTGTTGTTCTTGTGTTAGGATATATATGACTTATGTATTTATTTCATGTTCTTCATACTATAAGAAGTTATCAGATTTGACTTTGGTCCTCAACATATATAAAAACAAAAATTTAAAAGATATGGATATTCTGAAGGCCTAAAATCAGCCATAGACCTAAAATCAGAAATAGGCCTGACATACATACATCCTAACACAAAGTCTTGGGTCTCTGTGGAAAAACACTGAAACAAATGGCTATAAGGTAATATAAACAGGCAGTTTTTGTGGAAATATATCAGCCTGAGTAGTCATAGACCTTGTAAATAGGCAGCCTCGGTGGACAGTACCAACTTAGATAAGGACAAGTGAATCATAGGCAGAATCATAGTGACCTGTCCCCTGAATCTTCACCCAGCCAATATCCTGTTCTGAAGGATATCTGTACTCCTCCTGAACACCTACGCTTCAGTGTCATCCCCTTCCCACGTCCTGCCTTTTTGTGTTTATAACCCCTGTGTGAATAAGTAAAAATTACAATTATATTATATACCTTATAGCCATTTGTTTCAGTGTTTTTCCACAGAGACCCAAGACTTTGTGTTAGCATGTATGTATTTCAGGCCTATTGCTGATATTAGGCCTATGGATGACTGTAGGCCTTCAGTGTATAAGCAGGGCTGCCCCTGACATCTCTTCCCTTCTCTAAGTATAGAAGGGCCATGGTGATTCTAATCTTTCGAAGGCAGAGATAGAGGCTTGACCTCCAATAATTGAAGGGGACCTTGTAATGGCTCCGGTCCTCCTGTCGATGTCCAGTGAGGCATGAGGGCCATACCCATCCCAATGTCTTTTTCTTGGATAGGAGATACTTTTGACATCAACCCCTATGCAGTCAGGCTTGTCCCTCAGGGAATCCAGAGAGATATTTTTAACTTTTATTTATATTTCCTTGCAGTTCTTAGCCTCAAGCCTAAGCAAGAATTCAGATCACCAGTCAGAGGGGGTTCTGGGTGGCCCCTCTCTGCTTGGTCTAGGGGCAGAAGTCCCCTCTTTTAGGTTGAGTGGAGATGGGTTTTGGGAACACCCTGGATAGAGTAACAACCTCATCTTGAGTCTCGTGGTCCTCCATAGCTAACTTATGATAATGTATCTGAATAAGTTTTGCTACCAAATTATCTATCTGTTGTTTCACAAAGTTAGTCAGCCTATTTAAGTCCCAGGGACCAAAAGAAATAAGCAAAAATAACCCAATTAATGGTCCCAAGATGGGAGGAAGTAGAGTTGACAACCATGGAGAAGTTGAAAACCAATAAATAGATACTCCCACAAAGCCAGGCCCAACTATAAATAAGATGAATAACAATTGATCCTCAGGGAAGAGAAATCTCCCTGAAAATTCCCTTCTTTTTCCTTTCCGGTAAAAATGAAACACCCGTGATGTCTGCTGGTAGAAGTCTAATCCTGATCTGTCTTCTGGACTTATACACTCAAGACACTTTGATGGGCCATTGACAAGGACATCAAACAGCTAGAGATGACATCACTAATCTGAAGAAACCCTCGTTTTCCTGTCTGAAATGACTCTCACAAAAATTGCAAAGGTTTTATTGAACTTGATTTACTCTTTTATAATAGAAAAGACTATGTACAGCTCTTGATTGTATGACAGCCCTTAAAGAAGAATGTTGCTTTTACATAGACAAGACTGGGATGGTAAAGAGAGCATGAAAAGGTCTGAGAAGTCCCTGAGAAAAGACAGAGAAAGAAAGAGAAGGATGGAGCTGGTACGAGAATAGTTTTCCTATCCTGGGATTTTTCTTATTCCAAATGAATTTGAAAATTGCTTTCTTTAACTCCTATGAAGAATTGAGTTGGAATATTGATGAGTATTGCAGTGAATCTGTAGATTGCTTTTGGCAAATGGCAATTTTTTTTACTATATTAATCCTTTCAATCCATGAGCATGGGATGTTTCTTTTATCTAATTTCTTGAATCTCCTCAGTGTCAGTTGTTATGCCTTCCTTTTCATTACTCATTTTGTTTATTTGAATACTGTCCTTCTGTCTTGGTTAGTTTGAGTAAGAGTTTGTTTATTCTTGTTGATTTTCTTAAAAACCAATTTTTTGTTCTTCTGATTCTTTGTATTATTTTCCTTTTTTTTAACGATGACTTCAGTCCCTGTTTTTGATTATTTCATGCATTTTACTCCTCTAGTGTGCTTGCTTCCTTTCTTCTAGAGCTATAGATGTACTTTTAAATTGTGATATGAGAACTTATTCTAATTTCTTTATGGATGTACTTAGTACTATGAACTTTCCTCTTAGACTGCTTTCACTGTGTTCCATAATTTTGGTATGCTGTGCCTTCATTTTCACTGAATTCTGAAAGTCTTAACTTTTTTTCATTATTTCTTTTCCTGGCCCAACCAGAGATCATTTGAGAGACGCAGATCCTGACCTAAGGTTGAACTTGAGTTAACAACAAGCCAGTGTCTAGCACCAGTTTTCAGGTTACTCCCCAACAAACCTACACCTTGGGTTACAAGCCTAGCCCTGGCACTTCACTTCCTAACAACCATAAATCAGGAGGAAAGCAGAAGTTAAGTTTATGGTTTAGTTCCCAGCACTAGACAATTATGTTAAAGGATAAACAAAATTCCATAATGGCCCCCAAATCAGATGTGTCCAGGCTAGAAACCCCCTCACTTGCTTATCATTTCCTATAAAAGTTTGTCCTGCTGAGAGCTCAGTGCTTCACACTCCCACTCTGTTGCATCAGAGACAATGGTGAGGCCAAAGCTCAGGCTTGAAATAAAGAGACCCTAGTGTAATTGCATCAGAGTTGACTTCTTGGTCATCTTTTGGGGCTAAGAAATGAGGCACAATACGTTGAGTAGAGAGTTGTTCAATTTCCATGAGTGTGTAGGATGTCTAGTTTTCTGTTGTTGTTGGAGTCTAGCTTTAATCCATGGCTGTCTGATATGATACAAGGCATTATTTCAGTTTTCTTGTATCTTTGAGGCTAGCTTATGACATGGTCAATTTTGGAGAAAGATCCATGAGATGCTAAGAAGAAAGTATATTATTTTGTGTTTGAGTTAAATATTCTACAGATGTTTGCTGAGCCAATTTGATTCATAGTGACTGGTACTTTCATTATTTCTCTGTTTAATTTTTGTCTGGATGTCCTGTCAATTGAGAGCTGGGCGTTGAAGTCCCACTATTAATGCATGAGGTTTGATGTGGGATTTAATCCTTAGCAATGTTTCTTTTACAGATGTGAGTGCCCTTGTATGTTGGGGCATAGATGTTGAGAATTTAGATATCATATTGGTAGATTTTTTTTCTTTGATGAGTATGACGTGTCCTTCCCTTTCTTTTGATTAATTTTGGTTGAATGTCTTTTTTATTAGATATTATAATGGCTACTCCTTCCATTCTAATGGCTGTAACCTCAGTGGAGTGGTAGAGACACCAACCCATCCACAGAACGTTCAGCCCAAATTTATCCTGTGTACAAGAAATCCAGTCACAGCGGATGGAGCAGAGACTGAGGGAATGGCAAAGCAGTAACCAGCCAAACTTGAGACTCATACCATAAGCAAGTAGCACCAATCCTTACCATATTAATGATACTCTGTTATGCTTGCAAACAGGATAATGTTGTCCTCTGAGAGGCTCCACCTACCCAGAAGCTAACTCAAACAGATAGAGACACTAGAGCCAAACAGTGGTTGGAGCTTGAGGACACTTATGGAAGAATAAGAGGAAGGATTGTGGGTGGAAGGTGATAGGAACTCTACAGGAAGACTAACAGAGTCAACTAACTTGGATCTTTGTGAATCTCAGTGACTAAACCACCAACCAAAGAACATACATTAGCTGGTTCTAGACCCCCTCACACATATATAGTAGATGTGTAGCTTCACCTTCAGGAGAGGCTTGAAACAACTGGAGTGGGGGGCTATCTCAAAAGCTGTTGCCTGAATGTGGGATATGCTCTATTCACTGGGCTGACTTGTCTGGCCTCAGTAGAAGAGGAAGCTCCTAGCCCTACAGAGACTTGAAGTGCCAGGCTGGAGGGTTTAATCAGGAGGGCCCTACCTGATCAGAAGAGAAGTGAAGGGAGAAGGGGAAAGGATTGTAGGGGGTGTGACCAGGAGGGATTCAATGAGTGGGATATAAAGTGAATAAGTTAAAAAGTAAAATTAAATTTAAAAAACATGGATTTGTTGAGCTACTGTAGCTTCCTAAGTGATGAATACTAGGCCAATGCAGGTTGCTATAAAGAACAAAGGTGCTGCTACATGTAAATTCCTGTCTTGAAATAACTATTCTCATTACTTTTACTACATGGTTGCTTTGTGTTTTAATTCACAAGATCTTAAATGTAAATATAATGCAATCACCATTCACAAAATCCTCTCAGTTTGGTCCTCTGTGACTTCCCCTTTCTGCAGAATTTATTACACTAGAGCCTTGAAGTGTGGTAGAGATAAGCAAGAGCTTCTAATTTTGGTCCAGTATGCACTTCTGTAGGTTTGTCATAACTCATTTCCTTTAAAACACTGTTCAAATGTCACCTCCAAAGCTCAATTTATAATCACAATATATAATCACAAACTGTCCCCTTTGTCTTTGTAGCATATATATAAAATAATTCCTTGTCTCTTAATAAGGAATTGAATGAATGTCCACACCAGATTTTTATTGCCAATTACTTCTAATCAGTGAAATTGACTTTCCTGTGAAAAGAAAGTAATAAATACATAAGATGTGAAGCTTAATCTATTAGCTCAATAAAAAAATTAATTACCTTAAGGGACCAAAAATCGTGACCTAAACTACTAATTTTGTTTAGCATGACCTCAGGATACAAATAAATGTCTGTATGGCCACGCATAGATTCACTCAGTCACAATAAATACTTTTATTTATTGACCCAGAATTGATCTATGGGATGAATTATTTTAGGGCCAACTCCACATTCTATTGTGTGGTTTATGATCACAGGGTTTATGACTCCAGTATTAACTCATGATGTCCTAACTATGTAAACATATTAAAGTTTGATTGCTCTAAATTCCCGTGAGGTCCGAGTTCAGGCTGGACCAGGTTTCTCTAATCTATATTGTATTTGACAAAATACAAAGGAAAAAGAAAACAGGTCCAGGTTTACATGCACTACAAACTGAACAGATAGAATTATCAAACATTAATTTTCCAGAGATCCAATTTTAATCCAGCATTCAAACAATATATTTTTCTCACTCTTTTGCTACTTATTATTGTGTCCATATTTTCATAGATTTGCTAACATTAATTGAAGGGGAATCTGAAGGCCTGAGAGCCAATTCTACAATCTTCCAGCTGCATCCTATCCAGTCCCTTTCTTTTCAGCTGAGTACTTCTTTCTCAACTATTTAAAAACTTGTATGTAGAAGAGTCTTAGAGAATGAATGCTATAGCCAATTGAGGTTCCTGAAACATATGTACTGATGAACCACTTTGTTCCTCACTTCCTCAGAACTATGTTTACCATCACATCTATCTTATTTTAGAGAAACAGTTTGATCTATGATTTCAGCACTTTAGCACCTTAGCCATTAAATTACGATTATTAGTCTTTCTATTTCTGTTACCTGTATCTGAAATATGCTTTTATGAAGATCTTAATTCCATTGGCTAAATGATTTGATATAAGGTGACATGAGTGCACTGTTTTAAATGTGTGTATCCCTTTAAAATTCAAATTGAATTTATGGCCACACAGTGATGGTGATGGACATTTGGAAAGCATTTAGTCAGGGAATCACTGTTCTTATGAATAGCAATGCCAACCTTGTAAAAGAGACCTCTGACCATTCTCTCTCCTCTGTTTTGTGAAGGTGTACTGCTTGGGTAGACATAGCAACAAGAAGGAGAACTACAGACCCCACAGGTACCAAAATAAGAGTGGAATTACAAGTCTTGAAGTGTGAGAAAAGAATTCTTATTATGTGTAAGTAACCCATTATATGGTATTTTCTTGTAATACCAAAAATGAAATCAAACAACTCATAGTCTTTTCACCATTTATTCTACTTTTTAATAGCTGATGTCATATTTTAGACTTAGGATACCTTACTTAGATGTGACTTATTTGTGCCCTATTTGAAATGTATTTCTTCAACTCCCGTTTTTGGCTTTGTTCCAACACTACAGGACTACTTCAAACATGCTGCACAATTTCCCTCTTGATATATTTAATGGGTATATCATCTATTTTACCAGCTTCTAAAATATATTTATTATAAACCTGTAGCAATTCATTTGGTTTTAAAATATTGTATTTTGTTCAGTAAAAAATTTCTCTAGTGCTTAGAATAATGTTGATATGTCAGGAATTATGTATTATTTAATCATTATACTTATTAAAACATTCATGCTTCTTCTGATAAGGTGTATTGAAGTTCTCATTTGTTCTCTCAATATACTTAACCATTCTATATTGTAACTATTATTCATATGTTGGCATGCCCAGTGTATCTTGCTGTTTGCAAATACAGAGGAATATTGGAACGATACAGAGAAGATTAGTATGGCCCCTGACAAGGATGACACATGAATAGTTTGAGAGAAAGTATGAAATAAGAAATATGACTGTGACCTCATTGGTTTAATGGGATTCTATATCTACTGTTAGTAGTAATATATTATGATATTTTCATACTTGATAGAAAAATGCTAGAAAAAGTTCTTCCAAATTCATGCCTGTATTGACCCTTACCCAATTCTAGTTGGCTTCTCTTCAGAAGACTTCATTTTACTTGACAAACATTTTGGAGAATCTGTTCTGAGTAGGGCCATCTCAAGGACAAAAGTGCCAGTCATTTACATTCACTTGCCATATTAGAATGGGTATGGATGAAACCATGGAAAAGTGTTATTGATTTTGTCATTTCCAGGAACTAGCTCAAATCTTGGGAAACTGGAGTGTATTTTAAAATATCCTTGAGTATTTTAGTTTGATAAATTAACACTGGCATTTTCTCTTCTAGAATGTCAGAGATATTGCTTGAAGCGGTGCTAGTATTCTATGGTGGAAGCCGCCCCTGTCCTTGACAGCTGTCATTTCAGAATAGGTAGTAAGAGACTCCTGGTTTTATTTTGTATAATTAGAACTATTTTATGATTCATTGTTCTCTATATAGGAAAGGAGAAAAACAACTCAGGAGTTGCCAATTCTCAGGAAACAGAAAAATGGATTTATTACATTTGGTGAGTAAAAGTTATTTTAGCAATATTTTGACAGGACTCATTATATCAAGTCCTTTAATTTGAGTATTATTGTGATTAATTCTGCAAAGCAAATCTATGATATGGTGAATTATTAATGATTAATTAAGAGACTATGTAATACACCAAATAATCGTGAAATAGTCCAGAGGAACAATGTCTGGGCAGAAGAGAAAGAAACCTTCCCTGAATTCATATTGGGTGCTGCATGGTTCAGAGTTTATACTTTGACCTCAGATACTAGAAAGTGTATAGAGTTGTCAAGTCAATTTAGACTCTGATATCAAAATGTCATATACCAGGTGGCTTAACTAACAGATATTTATTTCCCACAGACCTGCAGCCTGAAAATCTGAGATCAAGTGCCAGTAAATGGGATTCCTGTTGAAGGTCCTTTTTCTGGCTGATGGGTAGTAACATTTGTGCTCTATACTGATGCAGCCTTGCCTTTCCTCAGAGTGTGTGCCTAGAAAGATTGAGAGATTTGTCTGTCTCCTCGTACAGCAACTAATCTCATCACAAGGGATTTATCTTCACAAACTCATCCAAGCCTAATTACGACCCAATCCACAGCTAACTATTACCACACCGAAGGTGAATGCTCTGGTACGTGTGCTTTGAGTGGGGTAACAATGTTTAGTCTGTCAGTTATCTAGTTAATAAATTACTGAAAAAGCATAATGAAGCTCAGAATCAAACAAAATATAGCCAGTTTTCTGTTTTGTAATTAAATATGTATTTGCTGAAACATAGTAATCTGGATAGTTACTGTATTTTCTATGACAGCCTTTATATTTAAATAGGAAACATTAATATTTGTGATGAAGACCCTGTTTTATATACATATATGTGTGTGTGTTTGTGTACGTGTGTTTGTGTACATGTGTGTGTATGTGTGTGTGTATAAATGTTTAGGAGGGCTCTCGAAACCCTGGGCTATTACTGCTTAGATTTCACATTTGCTTGTGGCAATCCTAAATATATACCAATCTTCTTGCTATTTAAATCAGTGCTCCTCAATATTTAATCTTTGACACAGCTTCTAGAGTTACAAGTAAAAGAGATTTGGTAACTCCACTCTGAGACATTCTCATAGAGAGTGTCTAGGAGGGAGCACAGGTATGTATGTGCTCCTCCAAGTGTCTAGATGACACTGAACCTGCTGAGCCAACATGGAGCACATTTGGACTTACATAGTTGAAAATCAGTCAGAGTGCCTGGAGATGACTCAGCAGAAAGAGGCACTTGCCATCAAATTTGAGGACTTGCTGGAATAAACATGGTGAAAGGAGAATGAGAACTGACTATTGAAAGACTTTTTACATCTCCACATGAATGTACACCAATGTACAAATGCATGCATATGTACATGTGTGCATATATATGTACGCACACATATAGACATGCCTTATAAAAGTTACACATAAATACATGCACTCACATGCACTTGGAGATATATATGCTTACACATGCTCCCATACACACATGTACACAAATAGCATATACAATCCCATAGAAATTTCAACACACACAAAAACACATCCACACACATGCACATGTATATATAGTCATACACACAAACACACACACAAACACAAAAAATGTGTACCCTCACACACATAAATAGATGTGAAAAGAAATTTTTAAAAATCTGTCTTTCAATAAATATGCTTGCTTCAATTAAAAAATTGTTCATGGTCAAATTGTAAAATATCTTAAAAGATTGTAATGTTTAAAATAAATAAGTAAGTAGATTGTTGCTGTAGCCAAATAACTCTACCTAAATCATCCCGGCGAAGGCAGTGGCTGCCCTCTTTCCTACCTACCCGTCGTTCTGTGATCCCAAATGAGAAGACACAGATAGCCTTATATTTTAATGTACCTTAAACAGGTCAATGCCTGTGTCACTTCCAAATCTCCACATAGCTAACACTCTCCCTCCGATATTCTTGAATTATTAATTACTAAAACTTTTATATATTCCATTTTGAGTGCCCGGAACCCAGACCTGCAACCCTCTTGGGTTAAGTTCCCCACCATGCGCATTACTGCTATGTTCTCTCTCCAGCACTTCTCAGCCCTGGCATCTACTCCTTTCCAGGCATGGCGGCTCTCTCTTCCTGCTCCTTAGTTTTGTGCATGGGTTTCCTAGAGTCCTGCCTCTATCTCTCTACTCAGCTATTGGCCTCCCGTAATGTTATTTACCAATCAAAACCAGCTGGAGGCAGGGTCCCTCAGTGTCTTACGTGAGAATTCTTATGCAATTTTGGGGACCAAATCCACAACTTGCTTTTCAATATATTTATTTTCAATTACGTCTTGGGGGAGGAACTTGTTGTGCACATGAGTGAAGTGGCCTTGGAAAAAAGAAATAGGTGTTAGATACCATAGAACTGGAGTTGCAAATGGTTTTCAGTCACCGGTTGTAGGTGCTGGGATCCAACCTTAGCACTTCTAGAGTAGTATCCTGTTTTACTGATGAGTCATCTCTTCAGCCCAATGATGCAATCACTTTAATAGAGTTTATTTTAATGTACTTACACAATAATTTAAATTTTGATTTAATTGTATTACCTTATGTGTGTAGTGTTTTTCTGCCTGTGTGTGTGTGTATGTGTGTCACACGCGTGTGCCTCATGCCTAGAGAGTTCTTAGGTGTTGACAAGCAACACAAATGAAATGCATGTATCTAGTTTCATTTTTTTTTTGCAAAGGGTATTCAGTGTATCCAGCCCATTTATTTAAGAGACTATTCTCCAAAGAATGTCCTTTGTGTTTATGGCTTTATGGTTAGATTTTTTTTCCTGATTCCTGTGTTTAGCTCCATTCTCCTGTGCTCATTTTAATGCCAGTACTACCAATGATTTTCTTACCATGAGTCTGGGAGGCAGATACTCTGTTGCTTCATCTTTTTTCTTTTGCTCAACACTTGTTCATTTGCTTGTGGTCTTTATAGATTACTTCAAGTTTTAGAAGTTATCCTCCCACCACAATTTGATGAACAATACCAGTGTTGTTGTATTTGTTTGTTTGTTTGCTTATAATGTATGTGGGAGAATTTTGTTTTGCATGTGTGTATATGTGTGATATTAGTGAAAGCCAGAGGAAGTTATTAGGTCATTTCAGACTGTTATAAATGATGTTGTATGCCACAATGTGTGTGCAAGTAATCAGATCTAAGTTCTCTCAAAAAACCAACCAGTGTTCTTTGACACTGAGCCATCTCTCCAGGACGAAGTACTGGTACTTTATTTTGAAAGGGTTATTCTCAAATCTAAAAATCACTCTGAGTGGTATGAAATTAATTTTTCATTGTAATGATATATTCTATTCTATAATATTTAACTTTCTAATGTAGTTTTTCTGTAATTACTATGAAAATCTATTACTCCTACTGATTAGTGTTCATAGTACTAAAAGGTACTCAACACACTCCCAGAGAAAAAAATTAAACACCAGTCTTACTATTTACAATGATGTTCTACCTGGAAGATATTTTGGAGCAAAAGTAGTACAAAAGTTCTGGAAGCACCAAACCAATATCTGATTGGGATTATAGCCTACTGCATGAGATGGAACCAATGTCTTACAAAGCTCAGCTGTCCAAGAACTTGACACTAGTTAGGTAACTAAGTACCAGTGTTCTGAGAAAAAAATAACTATAAAATGACTCTTAATGACATTCTATTATACTCATGGATCAGTGTCTTCTTCAGCCAACAGAGAAGCTTCCTACTTTAGTAGATAGGAACAAGTAATGACAACTGAACAAAGTACTGACAGTGACACCTTGGAATACTCAGCACTAAATGGGATATCCCTCTGCTTCATGACCCCAATTAAAAATATAGACACTAAGTAGTTCCTATCTGAGTAAGTACTTTGAGAAGTGAATGAGTTAGTAGTGTCAAAGTTAGTAAAACAATGTTTAACAAAAATATATCAAATCATTTAAAAATGCTAAGTCTGTTCCTATAGTATAAGAATAATTATTCTTTCATATAACATCCCTAAAGCATTTCTAACTCAATGAACTTCTAGTTCTTAAATGTAATTTTTTTTATGACTATATCCTAAGAAGGAAAAGAATCATTCTCCTCTGTAACATATAGTTACAGCAAATCATTATTTCACAAGCAAAAATCCTAAGGGGTGTGTGGGGGGACATTACACTGCTAATGAAGGACATATCCTTAAATGCCACCTCCTCAAAGAGAGTATTCCTCTATGGTTTATTTTTTGTTGTTGTTAACAAATTATGAAAACTGTTACTGTTGTCTAAATGAAACATGTCATATAAATTAGAGATTTTTTGTTAATCAAATTTCTCTCATTTCAATATAATTGGTATGAAAGTCACCAAGATATGACTTTCAGTGACTTGTATACTAAAATTCATAACAAAATTTTATTTGTAATACTCTGACATTATAAAAGCCATATATTTCAACTGAAATCTGAAGTGTCCCACTACAAACACACACACACACACACACACACACACACACACACACACACACACACTTTTATGTGCACATATATATACCTACACACATGTAGATAACAGAAAGCAGGTGATTTTGCTTGTTAAATTTACAAGCATATTATAGTGAGAGTAATAGCCACAATTACCTTAGGTAAGTGGTTAATTGCTGCCTATAAAGTATGTCCAAACAGAAAGTACTGTATAAATGCTAAATAATTAGATATTAGTAAAATATACCGAAGTCAAAAAGAAAATCCATTCAGCTCAGCTTATTTCTGTCATTTTTCAGCTCATAAAATTTCTTCATTACAAATTCACTGTTATGCAAGTATTATGTTAAAACATTAATGTATAATGTTATAACATTTGATAGGCAGATGATTAAACAATTAATAAATTTTATTAAATCTGGTATTCTATTAAATACTATTGGAAGACAAATTTGATAGAAGCATTACAATGGAGTGAATTTTAATGCTGAAGGAAATAATGGGGGCAAAATCATCTGCTTTCTGTTTATCTACATGTATGTAGGTATATTTATGTGCACATAAAAGTATGTGTGTGTTGTAGTATGTATGCTTGATTATCTTTACATATGCATATATATGCATATGTATATTTTTATATACATATGCATATTATATATATACATATAGTCAAGCATCATAGTTGAATATAGATGCATATATGTGTATATTTATAATTTATACTCTGTGAGTAAGCATATAAAATTTAGACTGAGATGTTATAAATTTGATTTTCTTTATATTACTTTGTATGTCTTTGAGATATCTTTTTATATCTATATTTCTTTGTTCACTTGAAATGTGAATTACAATAAATTATGGCAAGTGGGAGTGTAGCTTGTTGATAGAATGCTTGCTTACCATGTATATGACCATGATATTGACTCTCAGTAACTTATAAGCAAGCACAGTAACACATTCCTGTAGTCTCAGAATTTAAATGATAAGGACAAATGACATGAAAATCCAAGAATATTTGTGGGTATATGGTGAATTCAAACCCATATTGAGGTCCACGTGATCTTGTCTTGCAAAAATAAGCAAAAAGCAGATTAAAGAGTGTCACACAACAGATGAAGGGTTTATACTAGTAGGGGAAAATATAAAAGAAACATTTGAAGACATTAGTATAGAAATATTATTTTGTATATGTCTCCCCCAAGCATTGAAAAGCAATAATAGACAAATCAGATTATGTGAATTAAAAAGTTTCTACATAACAAGAGAAACTAGCAGTAGAGTGGAGAGTCTATAAATAGGAGAAAACATTACAAACTAATGATTTTATATGAGATACTCCAGGTTCAAAAACCCTACCTTGCCTTCTTTATGGCAGTATTTATATCTGGAAGAATAATATAGTCTGTATCATGATAACATTTACAAAATTGTCCCAATAGATGTTGATACTTTTTAAGCCAGTTGCTTATGATTATTAGGCTCCGTGTATATGAGCCCAAACCATCTCAAATGCTGCTGGTTTTTGTAACAGTAAGAAAGATAGAGAGAACTTAGGGAGACATTTCTTTTTATATTAAACATCCTGACATTTTCATGCTAAGTATGAAAAGTCCATAGAAGTGGGGAATACTCACTCCCAGATGGGCAGAATATGGGCATTACTGGGGAAAATCTAATTACTATCATGTTCCCCTATTAAATAAGAAAGTAAATATAATTCCTGATCAATCATTAAGTCAAGTATATTGACATTTATTATCTTGTGGTTTTTTTCATGATGTGGTATATTAAAAATAAGGAAGTTCACATGTCACATATTTACTCCATTAGCTGCTAATTTATCCTAATACTGTTAGCAATAATGAGTTAAATTTTCCACAATTATCCGTTTATGACAAAAGGATATTTTTTACTTGCATTAATATACTAGGCTAGCCCCTTTAAGGGACATCATAGCTGTTTATGGATATTTCTAAAACTAAATAAGGAAAAGGATGTGTTCACTAATAAAAATAATTTGCAGCTACATAGGGTTTCAAAGCATTTATCACCCCCAAATGATGTATTTTTGTTAATTATATAAAGAAATAGGTATTGTTTGTTTAGAACATATGTGGTTTTGTTTACTTAATAGCAGTTAGTGATTTGAAATGTACTGGTATGTGAACCACATATGGAAACATGAAAGTAGAATAAAGTGCAACTGTTCTGAAATACTGTGAGGATCCAATGAGAATATGGGAGCAAGACAGGAGTTTCCTGATACAGGAGAGCCTGAGGAAGTTCCCAGTATTTTTTAGGAAAATCCTCCCATGGCACCTGATCCACACATCTATGACAGAATCAAATATGGCTTTAAAATTCTGAAATGCACTCAGGCCAGGGCAAGAAAATCTTATGTGTCATATGAGACCCCTCCACTTGCAATCTCTGCAAAGTCTTGCTTGAAAACCTTTGGTAAAATTTCTTAGCTTTCCCCCTAGAGACATGTTTCTACTGTTTTTTTTTTCCCTTCACATTTATAACAAGCATTATTTATGTTTCTCTCAAATTTCTTTTCATATCTAACTCAAGCTGTGATTATTTTTGGTCACGTCTCCTGAGGAAACTTCAGCTGAGAGTACAGGGGCATGCCTCATTTTTCTGGGTTATTGCCCACAAAGGCTGGTAAATCATGGACTCTAACTATCTGTTGAGGGTTCCTCTGCCTTCCAGTACAACCCCTTCTGTACCAGGAGAATACTAGATCACTGCTATGCGATCATAAATATGAATTATATTTTATTTAGGTTTAGGATCATAAGTACACATAGGTGATAAACACATTGCAAAGAGTTTAATTGACAGAAATTTACCTCGAGCACTACACAGTCTATTCATAAATAAATTCTAAGTATGGAAGAAGAAGCTTCTTCAGAAGTGCTAGCCTTTCCCAGTGAAGTGTACCCTGTGGAGTTATAAAGCATAGTTAGTACTAGAAGGCAGAGAAGATCTCTGAAGTAGTTTATTTTTCCCAAGAAATACAGGGCTTAAATATATCTCTCAATCTTTAACTGAATGTTCAGTTACAGAGTTCCTACAGCAAAAGGACATTCTGATGGTGTTTATTTGTTTTGTCTGCTTTAAAAATCTCTACCTTTCACATGCTTATCAAGACATTCAATTATAAGAATTACCTTCCAGTTAACAGTATCAATTAAGGAGGCAATGTAGTCGGCCTTTCGCATCCATGAGCTGTCCTTAGAAATTTTATTAAGTTGGCTTTTATATTTATTAATTTTTCATAGTTTAAGAAAACAAATGTCACTATTTTACTACTAAATGATTATTCATCTTTCAAATCAAATACTACATGCCAGTAATTAATTATGTAATTGTCTTATACTGTAGAAAATAAAATTAATGGTCAAACAAATGATAGCAAATCATACATTTTATTATTTGTACTTGAACAAGCTTTCTAATTCTAATTCCTATTAGAATGCTTCATTATAAGACATCTTAGTAAATGCAATTTAAATATAAAGTTACACATACTGACAGCAGCCTGATATAGTTGTCTCCTGAGAGGGTCTGCCAGAGCCTGACAAATACAGAGACAGATGCTCACAGCCAACCACCAAACTGAACATGGGAACCTCAAAGGAGGACTTAGAGAAAGGACTGAAGGAGCTGAAGGGGTTTGCAACTCCATAGTAAGAACAACAATATCAACCAACCAGAGCCCTCAGAGATTCCAGGGACTAAACCACCAACCAAAGAGTACAGCTGGACCAGCTGCATATGTAGCAGAGGATGGCCTTATCGGGCATCAATTAGAGGAGAGGCACTTGGTCATGTGAAGGCTGGATGCCCCAGTGTAGCGGAATGTGAGAACGGGGAGACGGGAGTGAGTAGGTGGGTGAGGAAACACCCTCATAAAAGCAGGAGGTTTCTGTGGGGAAACTGGAAAAGGGGATAACATTTGAAATGTAAATAATGCAACATACTAATTATGAATATTTCATGTACTAAGGAATATATTGGCACAAGGAAAATAGTAGTAATATCACCAAGCTTCAGTTCTGTATCATACATTGTTAGTGTCTTTAACTTTGTATCCTCAATCTTAGAAACTGTTAAAAAAAAAAAAGTAATTTTATGTCAATATTTTTCAAAAGAATTATAATAGATATATTATTAGGATTCTTTATAGGAACAGAACTGATAACTGATAGATGATACTAGATAGATACATGGACAGACATACAGATTGATAGATAGATGGTATAAGGACAAATAAATTTGGAGAATTTTTTAGAATGGCTTACATGATATGGTCTGACTAGTCCAAAATTAGTTACCATATATCATGGTGTGTGGGTTGTAGGATCCAACCCATAATCCCTAAGGACGGAAGATTCAAAGACCCAATTTGGCAGTTAAGAGCTGGGATATTCTTGAATAGCAAATGGCCTCAGTTCATGTTGGAATTACAAAGAATTTGGTTCTAAGAGCAGCAACAGTATAGAAGAAATTCATCTCAAGATTTAGTAAAACAGACTAATGGATAGGATTCCTTTTTTTGTGCCCTTTAAGTGGGTTGCTATCAGAAGGTTATGTTCATTGTGATTTTTCTCAATTCAAGTAATCTAATAACAGAATTATCTCAAAGGAGAACCCAGTGAACTTCTAGTTGATTCCAGAACCAGTCAAGGTGACAACTGAGAGTGTACACAGACATCAAAGTCCTTAGCTAATAATGAATCATTAATTCAGAAACTTGCAAAAATAACACTTAAACTCTCCTTCTTGATATCTTTCTTAGGCAGTTAATCACAAAATTGGGTTTGCAATATATTTTGAATTAAACATAGCCAAATCAAGTATTATAATAATGTTATATGATATTAGTAGTATAGAATGCTGTCATATATATTTATACCTTATACAGCAAGGATCGTAATTTTTAAACTCACTCTACAGAGAGTTCCCTAAACTAAAAGGAGACTGCATACAATTAAATTATTAAGCATTAAGCATAGCATACTTAAATCTTTTAACTGAAATTATTTTTAGTGCAAGAAAATGATATGTTATTTTTCTGGTGAGGCAAGTAATGCACATAAAGTTGGTATAAAAGTATTAATTTATGGACTGGAGAGATGATTCAGCGGTTAAGAGCATTGATTGGTCTTTCAGACGTCCTGAGTTCAATTCCCAGCAACCACATGGTGACTCACAACCGTCTGTAATGGGATGTGATGCCCTCTTCCTGTATATCCTAAGACAGCTACAGTGTGTGTATGTGTGTGTGTATGTGTGTGCGTGTGTGTGTATTATGTTTTTAAAGATTATACATATAATCTTTAAAAATAATAAAAATAACAATTATAAACTATATATTACTTGGTATTTATAGATGATGCAAGATTTCATATTATATATAATTATTAATTAACTAATTAGGAAATAACTGAGTTTTCTCTATGAACTGCGGATACAGATGTCAAAAAGACTTCTGTTCATTAATTCTCCTCTTGTGGTATAAGTTAAGATACAGAAAAAATTGATTCTCCCCCCAAGATTATTCAATAAAGAGCCATATTTAAAGTCATTTTTAGCTTAAATCTACCTACTTGAGTTCTCTTTTGTCTCCAAAACAAATAGGGAAGAAACTTCATTGCTTAGAACTCTAAAACTCATTTCTTTATGCCATGAAACATTCCTGGAATGACAATGTTTAGATAAACTTGTATGTTGTTCTTTGAGAGATAGCTCATTTTCTTCTTTATACAACTCTGGAAGAAATCGCTTGTATTTTAGCAAAATGTAAGAGAGTAACGTTGCATAAAATCACTTCTGGATAACAAAATTTTTGCTAAAATATATTTATTGCTGTCATGTCATGTAACAGTTAAGAACACCGATATTTTACATGGTTACTGACCTGTGCAAAGTAAACTGTAAGTATTAGCATCGCAGGGTTCAACTCAGTCTGTTTTTTAAGTGATTATATTTGAACACAGCTTGGACTATTTTACTTTACTTGTGACCTAGGTCACAAAGACAGGCAATTTATTTTGTTAAGGACATCGTGTACAGTGGTTGACATTATTTTTCTTATCTCATTCACTTTCCAACTGTTTATTACAAAACCACCCAAGCCTATAAACTGAAATGAAAAGCAGAAAGTAGTGTTGAATGATTTTCTTCAATGATGGAATGACAGAAATGGATTGATATAAATTTGTTTTTTAAACATACATGTCACTATCAGAGGTAGAAAGACTGTGTCATTACTACTATGTATTTGTTATTTCATAGAAATAGCCTACATACGTATTTTACATGCTAATGGCATTTTTTTTTTGTCATGCCTAACTGAAACAGCAAGAAATAGATGAGTAGAAGTTAAAAGATAGGTTCACTACACCCAGCTGATACCCTGTTCTGAAAGGTATCTGTACTGCCCCTGAACACGTATGCTCCAGTGCCATTCCCTTCCCCACATCCTGCCTTTTTGTGTTTATAACCCCTGTGTAAATAAGTAAATTATGATGTGATTTAATTAACTAAATAAATAAAAAAATAGGTTCAAAAGTTATTGAAATTATACTGTGTAATTAAAAACAAAGGTTTCCTTGTATATTCATTTACTCATTTCTCAACAGCAGCTGCTGACTACCTAATTGTGAATCAGAAACTTCCACAAACTTTGTAGATATACCAGGGCATTGACTAGGCAACCATCCCTTATGGTACTGATCTTCCTGAATACATTTTTCAGTGAGCATCCTTCTGATTGTGGGCCAGCCAAATCCATGAGTAGTAACACATTGCTTCTAGAATCTGGCACGAATCTACAGTTTCAACAGACTTGACGTCCAATCTGGGCTCAAATGTTAATTAGCTCTGTGAAATTTGACAATTTCTTTCATTTTAACGATACTCACTGTGTATAATTATCATGAGAAAAATATCTGATAGCATTGGAATAATTGAAAAAAGTAATACCTGCAATATATTCTCTAAAAATATTCATGTTCCTCCTGTAATTAAATAATCACTAGGATTTTAGGTTAAAAAATGGTAGAATCATTATTCTTAAAACTCCTTGGAATGTTAGTTTTTACAATATGTATTTCCACATTCTAGTTCTATACATTTCTTTAAATTTTGATAATCTATTTATGTAAAGAATGAAAAAAAATCAGGAAAGTGGCTGTTCTCTCTGTCACTCACACATCTCAGAGGATACAAAAGTATCTGAAATTTCAAAGAAAAAAAGGGACACGTGAAAGCCTGTCTTTCATCCCAAGAACTGCATTGTGTTTTCTCCCAAAAAAAGTTAAGGTTTATAATACCCTGTTTTCTACATTAGTACAAAGACCTGTGACTTTGTAAGTACCTTCTATATAGCTCAATAATAAATGGCCGGGTATATAATCTGTTTTTTTTTTATGTCAAATAAAATTGGCTTTATTGATTAGAAGTAGTCTATAATAATATATAGCTGTGTAAAATATCTGGAATGGCCTTTCCATAGTAGCCCAGGGCTTCTTGTTGGAGACTCTCTTTGCCTCCTTATTCTGTCTATCTCATAGTCAAAATTGTATTCCAAGAAGATATTCCAGTTGGAACGGAATACCAGAGAGATGAAGAAGGCAACATTCACTGTTGATTGTACTTTTCCTTGAAATGTTCAATAGTTCCAAAATATGTACCAACATTAGATTCAGAGACATCTTTAAATAAGTTATGGCATTTGTTTTGATCAGATATAGAATAAATGAATTCAAAGTATTTTGAACATCATCAGAAAGAATCTTCAAGAGTCGCTTCCTAACTGTCGCTTCCTCAGATGCCAAGTTCACAAGTGAAAAAGAATTAGGCTGTAATGAATTTTATATAATCATTCCCAAGTAAGAACATTACTTTTAAGAAATATACGAATTAAAATAGAAATTTCCCTTGGTGCCAACTATAATCCCAACTAGGAAATATGTGACAGTCAGGGTCCAATTTTGTGAGATATCAAATGATGTTCCAAAAGTACTGAGACTATTGCTGCCTACTCAGAATGTAGAGGACAATATGGTTGATCTGATGAGTATTGCAAAAACAAAGAGACAGTGTTCACAAATGGTTTTGACTCTAGCAAAAGTTCACTTCTTGTCTGTCAGTTGCAGAAGGGTAGAACTGTGAAGTTCAAAACAAAAGTCTGACTCCACAAACATAGTGGTGAGATCTTGTCTACTTATGTTTTTAGAGTTTAGAAAAGTAATTGAGAACAATTTTAACAGCTGCCCTTGAGTATCTCTCTTATTCCTTGCGTACCACAGGGGAATAATGAAATTGCTCTTTGTAGAATCCTAGTCTCCAAAAGAAATCTCAGATGCTCCAATTTAAAAAGTGAAATGTTGCCTGACTTTGATGGAATTTAATTATATATTTTTTCCAACTAGGAAAGTCATTCACAAGAAATGTGAGAATTAAAAGTGAATTCCAGTGGGAATTGTTTGCTAATTCATTTGCATAGTTTCCAAAATATTAATATGAGAAATGATAGAGGACATTTTTATCTGACAGTCAGTTGTCACGAATGATTTTGAAAGAAGAAATAATAATTTTTAAATTTTTATTTCATATAGCAGATTATAGAACATATAAAGCAACCTATATATTTTTTAATTCTTTTTTTATTGGATATTTTATTTTACATTTCAGATGTTATCCCCTTACCCATTTCCCCCCCTCCTGCCCAGGAGCCCCCATTCCATCCCCCCTCCTCCTGCTTCTATGAAGATGTGCCCCCACCTACCCCCCAACTCCCACCTCCCCAACCTCGAATTTCCCCCACACACTGCATCCAGCATTCATGAGACAGAGGAGCTCCTCTTCCATCTATACCTGACAGGACCATCCTCCTGTGAGTATACAACTAGAGCCATGGGTCCCTCCCTAAGTGCTCCCAGGCTGGTGGTTTAGACCCTGGGAGCTCTGGTTGGGTGGTATTGTTACTCTTCTCATGGGGACGCAAACACTTTCAGCTCCTTCAGTCTTCATTCCAACTCTTTCATTGGGGACCCAATAATCAGTTCAATGATTGGCTGTGAGCATCTGCCTCTGAATATGTCAGGCTCTTGCAGACCTCCACTCCAACTCCTTCATTGGGGACCCCATAATCAGTTCAATGATTGGCTGTGAGCATCTGCCTCTGAATATGTCAGGCTCTTGCAGACCTCTAAGGAGACAGCTATATCAGGCTCCTGTCAGCATGCACTTCCTGACATCCATATCAGCATCTACCTTTGGTGACTGCACATGGGATGGATACCCAGGTGGAATGGTCTCCAGATGGCCCATCCTTCAGTTTCTGTCCTACACTTTGTCTCCATATTTGCTCCCTTCAGTATTTTGTTACTCCTTCTAAGAAGGACTGAAGCACCTGCACTTGGTCTTCATTCTTCATGAGCTTTATGCAGTCTATGAGTTGAATCTTGAGTATTCCAAGCTTCTGGGCTAAAATCCAATAATCAGTGAGTGAATACGATGTGTATTCTTTTGTGATTGGGTAACCTCACTCAGGATGACATTTTCTAGTTCCATCCATTTACCTAAGAATTTCTCAAATTTATTGTTTTTAATAGCTGAATAATATTCCATTGTGTAAATGTACCACATTTTTTGTATCCATTTCTCTGTTGATGGATATCTGGGTTCTTTCCAGCTTCTGGCTATTATAAATAAAGCTGCTATGAACGTAGTGGAGCATATGTCCTTGTAATATGTTAGAGCATCATCTGGGTATATGCCCAGGAGTGGTATAGCTGAGTCTTCAGGTAATGATATGTCCAATTTTCTGAAGAACCACCAGACTGATTTCCAAAGTGGTTGCACCATCTTGCAATCCCACCAACAATGGAGGAGTGTCCCTCTTTCTCTGCATCCTCGCCAGCACCTGCTATTCCCTGAGTTTTTGATCTTAGCCATTCTGAATGGTATGAGGTGGAATCTCAGGGTTGTTTTGATTTGCATTTCCCTGATGACTAAGGATGCTGAACATTTCTTTAGGTGCTTCTTGACCATTCACGTTTCCTCAGTTGAGAATTCTTTGTTTAGCTCAATACTCCATTTTAATAGCGTTATTTGGTTGTCTGAAGTCTAATTTCTTGAGTTCTTTGTATATTTTAGATATTAGTCCTCTATCGGATGTGGGGTTGGTAAAAAACTTTTCCCAATCAGTTGGTTGCTGTTTTTTCTTATTGACAGTGTACTTTGCTTTACAGAAACTTGGCAATTTTATGACATCCCATTTGATAATTCTAGATCTTAGAGCATAAGCCACTGGTGTTCTGTTCAGGAACGTTTCCCCTGTGCCTAGGTATTCGAGGGTCTTCCCCGCCTTCTCTTCTATTAGTTTCATTGTATCTGGTTTTATGTGGAGGTCATTTATCCACTTGGACTTCAGTTTTGTACAATGAGATAAGAATGGATTGATTTGCATTCTTCTACATGTTGTCCTCCATTTGAACCAGCACTATTTGTTGAAAGTCATGTCCTTTTTCCACTGGACAGTTTTAGCTCCTTTGTCAAAAATCAAGTGACCATAGATGTGTGGGTTCATTTCTGGGTCTTCAATTCTATTCCATTGATCTCCCTGCCTGTCTCTCTACCAATACCATGCAGTTTTTTATCACTATTGCTCTGTAGTACAGCTTGAGGTCAGGATGGTGATTCCTCCATAAGTTCTTTTATTGTTGAGAATAGTTTTTGCTATCCTGGGTTTTTTGTTATTTCAAATGAATTTGAGAATGTCTTTTTCTAACTCTGTGAAGAATTGAGTTGGGATTTTAATGGGGATTGCATTGAATCTGTATATTGCTTTTGGCAAGATGGCCATTTTTACTATATTAATCCTGCCAATCCATGAGCATGGGGGATCTTTCCATCTTCTAAGATCTTCGATTTCTTTCTTCTGAGACTTGAAGTTCTTGTCATACAGATCTTTCACTTGCTTGGTTAGATTCACCCCGAGGTATTTTATATTATTTGTGACTATTGTGGAGGGTGTCATTTCCCTAATTTCTTTTTCAGCCTGTTTATCATTCACAAAGAGGAAGGATACTGATTTGTTTGAGTTGAATTTATAACCAGCCACTTTGCTGAAGTTGTTTATCAGGTTTAAGAGTTCTCTGGTGAAAGTTTTGGGCTCATATAGCTATACCGTCATGTCATCTGCAAATAGTGATATTTTGAGTTCTTCCTTTCCTATTTTTATCCCTTTGACTTCTTTTTGTTGTCTAATTGCTCTTGCTAGGACTTCCAGTACTATATTGAATAGGTAGGGAGAGAGTAGGTAGCCTTTTCCAGTCCCTTATCTTAGTGGGATTACTTCAAGTTTCTCTCCATTTAGTATGATGTTGGCTACCGGTTTGCTGTATATTGCTTTCACTAAGTTTAGGTATGGGCTTTGAATTCCTGATCTTTCCAAGACTTGTACCGTGAAGGGATGTTGGATTTTGTCAAATGCTTTCTCAGTATCAAGTGAGATGATCATGTGATTTTTTTTCTTTGAGTTTTTTTTATATACTAGATTACATTGATGGATTTCTGAATACTGAATCATCCCTGCATTCCTGGGATAAAGCCCATTTAATCATGATGGATGATTGTTATGATGTATTCTTGGATTTGGTTTGCTAGAATTTTATTGAGTATTTTTGAATTGATATTCATAAGAGAGATTGGTCTGAAGTTCTCTTTCTTTGTTGGGTCTTTGTGAGGTTTAGGTATGAATGTGATTGCAGCTTCATAGAACGAATTGGGTAGTGTTCCTTCTGTTTCTATTTTATGGAATAGTTTGAATAGAATTGGTATTAGGTCTTCCTTGAAAGTCTGATAGATTTCTGCACTAAAACTATCTGTTCCTGGGCTTTTTATGGTGGGGAGACTTTCAATGACTGCTGATATTTCTTTAGGGTTATGGACTGTTTAGATGGTTTATTTGCTCCTGATTTATCTTCGATACCTGGAATCTTTCTAGAAAATTGTCCATTTTATCCAGATTTTCCAGTTTTGTTGAGTATAGGCCTTTGTAGTAGGATCTGATGATTTTTGAATTTCCTCAGTTTCGGTTGTTATGTCTCCCTTTTCAGATCTGATTTTATTAATTTGGATACTGTCTCTCTGCCCTCTGGTTAATCTGGCTAAGGGCTTATCTATCTTGTTGATTTTCTCAAAGAACCAACTCCTGGTTTTGTTGATATTTTGTATAGTTCTTTCTGTTTCTACTTTGTTGATTTCAGCCCTGAGTTTGACTATTTCCTGAAGCCTACTCCTCTTGGGTGTATTTGCTTCTTTTTGTTCTAGAGCTTTCAGGTGTGCTATCAAGTTGTTAATGGGTGCTCTCTCCAGTTTCTTTTTGTAGGCACTTAGAGCTATGAGTTTTCCTCTAAGCACTGCTTTCATGGAGTCCCATATGTTTTGGTATGATGTGTCCTCATTTTCATTAAATTCCTAAAAGTCTTTAATTTCTTTCTGTATTTCTTCCTTAACCCAGTCAACATTGAGTAGAGCGTTGTTTAGTTTCTACTTTCAAGTTGGTTTTCCATTGATTTTTGTCATTATTAAAGACCAGCCTTAGTCTGTGGTGATCTGATAGGATGCAAGGGATTATTTTAATCATTTTGTATCTGTAGAGGTGTGTTTTCTGGCCAATTATATGGTCTATTTCGGAGAAGGTACCATGAGGTGCTCAGAAAAAGATACAATCTTTTGTTTTAGGATGAAATGTTCTGTAGATATCCGTTAAATCCATTTGGTTCATAAGTTCTGTTAATTTCAATGTGTCTCTGTTTAGTTTCTGTTTCTATGATCAGTCCATTGCTGAGAGTGGGGTGTTAAAATCCCCCACTATTATTGTGTGAGGTGCAATGTGTGCTTTGAGCTTTAATAAAGTTTCTTTTATGTATGTACTTGCCCTTGCATTTGGAGCATAAGATGTTCAGAATTGAGAGTTCATCTTGGTAGATTTTTCCTTTGATGATTATGAAGTGTCCTTCCTTATCTTTTTTGATTAGTTTTGGTTGAAAGTCGATTTTATTTGATATTAGAATGGCTATTCCAGCTTGTTTCTTGGGACCATTTGCTTGGAAAATTGTTTTCCATGCTTTTACTCTGAGGTAGTGTCTGTCTTTGTAACTGAGGTATGTTTCCTGTATGCAGCAAAATTCTGGGTCCTGTTTATGTATTCAGTCTGATAGTCTAAGTCATTTTATTGGGTAATTGAGTCCATTGATGTTAAGAGATATTAAGGAAAAATGATTGTTGCTTCCTGTTATTTTTGTTATTAGAGGTGGAATTATGTTTGGGTAGCTATCTTCTTTTGGGCTTGTTGGAAGATTACTTTCTTGCTTTTTCTAGGTTGTAGTTTCCTTCCATGTTTTGGCGGTTTCCATCAATCATCCTTTGAAGTGCTGGGTTTGTGGGAAGATATTGTGCAAATTTGGCTTTGTCATGGAATATTTTTATTTCTCCATCTATAGTGATTGATAGTTTTGCTGGGTATAGAAGTCTGGGCTGGTATTTGTGTTCTCTTATCTTGGATATCAGTCCAGGATGTTCTGTCCTTTATAGTCTCTGGTGAGGAGTCCAGTGTAATTCTGATAGGTCTGCCCTTATATGTTACTTGACCTTTTTCCCTTACCATTTTAGTATTTTTTCTTTGTTTTGTGCATTTGATCTTTTGATTATTATGTGACAGGAGGTATTTCTTTTCTGGTCTAGTCTATTTGGCATTCTGTAGGCTTCTTGTATGTTTATGGGCATCTCGTTCTTTATGTTAGGGAAATTTTCCTCTATAATTTTGTTGAAGATATTTACTGACCCTTTAAGTTGGAAATCTTCACTCTCATCTATACCTATTATCCTTAGGTTTGGTCTTCTCATTGTGTCCTGGATTTCCTGGATGTTTTGGGTTAGGAGCTTTTTGCATTTTCATTTTCTTTGACAATTGGGTCAATGTTTTCCATGGTATCTTCTACACATGAGATTCTCTCTTCTATCTCTTTATTCTGTTGCTGATGGTTGTGTCTATGACTCCTGATCTCTTTCCTAAATTTTCTATCCCTAGGGTAGTCTCCCTTTGAGGTTTCTTTGTTGCTTCTATTTCTGTTTGTAGATCCTGGATGGTTTTGTTCAATTCTTTTATCTGTTTGGTTGTGTTTTCTTGCAATTCTTTAAGGGATTTATGTGTTTCCTCTTTAAGGGCTTTTACCTGTTTACCTGTGTTCTCTTGTACTTTTTTAAGGGAGTTACTTATGTCCTACTTAAAATCCTCTATCATCATCATGAGAAGTGATTTTAATTCTTATTCCTGCTTTTCTTGTGTGATGGGGTGTCCAGGGCTTGCTATGGTGAGAGAACTGAGTTCTGATGATTCCAAGTAACTTTGGTTTCTGTAGCTTGTGTTCTTGCGCTTGCCTTTTGCCATCTGGTTAACTCTAGTGTTACCTGTGCTCACTGTGTCTGACTGAGTCTGTCTTTTCAGTTATCTTGCTTGTGTCTGACCTCCTGAAAGTCCAGATGTGTCTGTGATCCTGTGATCCTAAGTTCCTCGGTAGAAGAAATCCTAGGACTCAGGCTGCCTCTGGGATCCTGAAATCCTCCTGCTTTGAGTGCAGTGGTTCCTCTAGGATGGTTCAGGATATAGTGTCTCCACAGGAGCAAACCAGCTAGGTGTTTGCCCCAGCCAAAAAGACCAGGTGCAGGAGCAAACTATTTTTGAGATTTATCTTTATCTGTCAGGCCAATATATTTGCCTTGAAATCTTATTGCTGGAATTGTTTTCTGTTTGTACTGATAAAACGCAAGAATAACTGAGAACTGTGTCCATTGTCATATCAGTAGTAAGAGAAATACACAGGATGTGAGTATAACATTATCTTAATAGATAAGACCCATAAATATTTACACTTATTAGCAACTAATAAAGTGGCTGAAACATTACAATTTAGGTTACTAAACTTTGTATTAATTTGTATTATTTGCATACAATTTGTAAGATAATGCAAAAGAGGAAAGAAGCATTACATAGGAGCCAATTTTATTTACAAGAAACATTGAGTAATAATATGAACGTTCTTATTACAAGTTAAAAGGCTAATTATAATTCTACAGCATCTGCTGGGAAAAGAGAAACAATCCTAAGAGTACTGAAAAAGGAATTAAAATATTAGCAGACATTTATCTATACAAATTATTCAGTATTGATTAGATAAAGAAACAAATCATACACACATAATAATATACACAGATACCTGTACATTTATCATTTATTCATCAACTTATGTGTCTTCTATTTATTTATATATTATCTATCTATCTAAAGAGACAAATCATACACATATAATAATATACACAAATACCTGTACATTTATCATTTATTCATCAACCAATGTGTCATTTATTTATTCTTTATATATTATCTATCTGTCTATCTATCTATCTATCTATCTATCTATCTATCTATCTATCTATCATTTACAGATATTTCCCCTGGCATAATTTCAGAACATCATCCAAGAATGTGGAGTTATGTGAGAATTCTGAGAGCTTGGGAGAAAATTCCAAGTAAATAAGACAGGAGTTTTGTGACCTCAATTTTTTCTAAAACATAGAATAGTTCTTGAAATATTGTTCTGTGCTCCTCCCAAGTGTCATGGATAATAGTGAATTTACTTCAGCTATTGTTATTCATATACTTCTATAGAAAAATATGTTCCTACCTCATTTTCATTGATCTTTTATCTTAAAACCTTACACATAAGATTCTTCTTAATCCTCAGAGTATAAATTGTTTGCTCCTCTGAATAAGTTGGCTACTGCATCAGACTATTGTCTGCCTCATTTATGGCCTCCATTCTCCCATGTCTCACTGATTCTAGAATAAATAAGAAACAATATGCTTCAAAATGAGAATCAGGGTTTGTTAATTGAAGTCTTTTCATTAAACATTGAAGCTTCCAAGCAACTAAATTGGAAATTAATTTTGCTATTATTGGTGTGTGTGTGTGTGTGTGTGTGTGTGTGTTATTTGACACTGATTTATGGACAAATTTCAGATTGGAATTGTTACCAGTATGAGAATATGCTAAAGTGGAAATATTCTAAATATATATGAACCCATTGAATGGATAAGAAATGTATACCACACTAACGAATTAAGTTTCATCACCAAATAAAGTTATGATGTACCAAAGATTACTATAGCATGACTGACCCCCCCCCCAAAGCATTGCGAGTAAAAGAACTCAGAGAGAATACCAACATACTGTGTGTTCCAAGACTATGAAATGTCTTTAACTGGCTAATACCTTAAAAGTAGACTGATTATTGCAAGGTACTGGTAAAGTTTATGAATTATGTGACTAGGTAGTATGTAAGTAATTATTTTATGAATTGCAAAAGTCATGATCTTCAGTTACCTCAGTGATTGCTGCACAGAATTGTCTTTTAAAATATGTAAATGATTATTTTCTCTATGTGTGGAATGGGGATGCTCATAATACAACATTAATGAAAATCTCAGAGAACAACTTGAAGGTATCATACCATGTGTGCCTGAGTATTAAATTTAGATGGTCAGCCTTGGAGGCAGCAGCTAGTGAACCACATACTTATGAGTTATGAAAACAAAGAATAATTATTTAAGAGGTATCATTGACATAATTGTGCTTCAGTCAGTGCACATGAAGATTTTTTATGGTGTTCACATCTCATCTTTCCTTTGGGGGGTTCTTCACTGACAAAGCCATTACTCCCAAATCACTTTATATCTTACTGTATCATAAAATGTCGCAACACACTTAGTTACAAAGCATGTCTTCTAGGAACCCACTTTTACTGCAACACTACTGGTGATTCATAAATAGGTTTTATCTAGAACTGGTCAAATCATCATTTTGATGGAGCATCAGTATTCCTTTTCTCCATGAACTCAGGCTTCCAGTTATCCCACTAAAGATTTTTACATTACTCTTTTGATGATGATCCAATCCAAAAGTTTTAACTGAGACCATGCAGGAATATGTGAACAATATTTTTTAAATTGAATTTAGTAACTGTAGTTTTAAACAAATACTTGATTAGCACTAATGATTACTTAAATTAAAGATTAAATATGTTTTAATAAATATAAAACAATAATAAAATGGAAATAGTAAATTAAAGCAGTGCATCTTCTAGTTAGGTTTTATAGAAATCACATGTAAGTTTCTGGAAATGATTGATTTTTCAAGGCCATTCTACTAAAGCTAAAGTATAATTATGTACTGAAAATAGTCTCACTAATGAAACAGTTAAAGCATATTAAATTTCTGACACTACGTGTGAATTAGAGGGTCATTGGAGAGTCTGATGAGTCTTCAAGGTAAGGAATTGTTATTGTGACATCATATGAGGAAGCCAGTCAATGCAGGATACCCTTGCGGTGCCAAGGTAGGAACAGAATTCTAATACTCTATTTACTTGTATCCAAGGACAATAGAGTTTCAAGTATAAATATTTTAAATAATTTTAATATGTTTAGTTTACTATTTTTTGTTTCCATGAAGTTGATAGAGAATATTTAAATCACTAAAAAAGTACAAATGTTTGAAGACAAGTATTATAACCTCAGAGTACAGATTTTATTGCCTATGATCATGGGCATGTCTAGATGTATCAGTTGTCTGATGAATGGGTACGGTGAGATATTTTTAAATTTTTATTTATTTATTTACATACCAAGCACTGACCCCTCTCCACATATCCTCCCAGATACTCTCCTCCCATCTCCCCTCCCCTTCTTCTCTGAGAGGGTGCCCCCCAGGTATTCCCCAAACCTGTTGCATCAAGTCTTTGACAGAGTAGGCATATCTTCTCCCAATGAGACCAGACAAGGAGTCTTATTGGGGAACAGGGAAAACAGAAAGGCTATAACTTTATACAGCTTTAGGGATATCCTCTGCTCCAGTTATTGCAGTGGGAGGGGGCACATAGAGAGTGAACTACACATCTGCTAAATATGTGCTGAAAGACTTGTGTATACTTTGGTGGTTCAGTCTCTAAAGCATCCAGTGGATCAAGTTAGTTGACCCTGTTGATTCCTATTCTCTCCAGGGCCTTTAAATCCTTCTCCTAACTCTTCTATAAGAGTCCTCAACCTTCATCCAGTGTTTGACTGTGGGTTTCTGAGTCTGTTTCAGTCAGCTTCTGGAGACAGTCAATCAGAGGACAATTATTCTAGGCTCCTGTCTTCAAAGATATCATAACCCCTAAGGAAATAGAAGCAGTCATTGAAAGTCTTCCTAACACAGCAATAAAATAGAAGCCTAGGACCAGAAGGTTTTCATGCAGAATTCTACCAGAGTTTCAAAGAAGACCTAATACTAATAAGTATCAACTTGCCAAACTATTCCAGAAAACAGAAACAGAAGAAACACAGCCTAATTCATTCTATGAGGCTACTATAATCCTGATACCTAAACCACTCAAATAGTCAACAAAGAAAGAAATGTTAGAGCAATTTTACATATGAACATCAATGCAAAAAAAAAAATGGATAGAATTCTTGCAAATCGAATCCAGGAACACATCAAAACATGATTCACCACAATCAAGTAGACTTCATCCAAGGGATGTACGATTGGTTAAATATAACAAAACCCATCAATGTAATCCACTATATAAACAAACTGAAAGAAAAATCACATGATCATCTCATTAGATGCTGAAAAGGCCTTTTAAAAATTCCAACACCCCTTCATGTTAAAAGTCTTGGAGAGGTCAGGAACTCAAGGCACATGCTTAAACATAATCAAAGCAATATGTAGCAAGTCAATATATAGCCAATATTAAATTAAATCGAGAGAAACTTGAAGAAATCTCATTAAAATTAAGAACATAACAAGTCTAGCCACTCCTTCCTTATCTATTTAGTATAGTATTTGAAGTTCTATCTAGAGCAATAAGACAAGGAAAGGAGATCAAGATGATACAAAAATGAAAGGAAAATGTAAAGATATCTCTATATAGAGATGATATGATAATGTATATAAGTGATCTCAAAAATTCTACCAGAGAACACTAACAGCTGATAAATAACTACAGTAAAGTGGCTGAATATAAAATTAACTTAAAGAAATCAATAGCCTTCCTTTATACACATAACAAACTAACAAAGAAAGAAATTATTAAAACTGCATCCTTAAATATCCACAAAAATATGAAATATATTGGTATAACTCTAACCAAGCAAGTGAATGAGCTGTATGACAAGAATTTCAAGGGTCTGAAGAATGAAAGTGAAGAAGATATCAGAACATGGAAAGATCTCCCATGCTTATGGATTAATAGGATTAATATAGTAAAATAGCCATCTTACCAAAAGCAATCTACAGACTCAATGAAATCCCCATTAAAATTCCAACACATTTTTTTTTAGAAACCTTGAAAGAGAAATTCTCAACTATATATGGAAAAACAAAAAACACAGGATAGCCAAAACAATCGTGAACTATAAAAGAGTCTCTGGAGGAATCACAATCCCTGACTTCAAGTTGTACTACAGAGCAATAGTAATAAAAACTGTATGGTATTAGTACAGAAACAGATGGGTTGATCAAAGGAGTCAAATTGAAGACCCAGAAATAAACCCACACATCTATGGACACTTGAGAGTTTATAAAGAAGCTAAAACCATATAATGGAAAAAAAAAAAAAAAAAAGGATGCACCTTCAACAAATGGTTCTGCATATAACTGGATATCTGAATATTCAAGAATGCAAATCGATCCATATTTATTACATTGCACAAAACTCCAGTTCAAGCTAATCAAGAATCTCAACATAAAACTGGACACACTAAATTTAATAGAAGAGAAATTGAGAAATAGTCTAGAACTCATTGGTACAGGAGACAATTTTCTAAAGAGAGCATCAATGGCTCAGTATCTAAGAACAACAATTAATAAATACAGTGAGATTTTAACTTGCAATAAAAATTTTACCAGTTTTACTTTCATTCCAAGATGTTTACTTAATTAAAATTTTATGTTAATATAGTAATTTTTTTGGAAAGAATATATTGACTTGGAATGAAATAAGCTCATTCAGATATACTATGCATTTGACATTATGAGGGGAGGCTTCTCTAAATTCCAAATCTTACTCCTTAAATCCTAGTCTATGTACTAAGCTTTTAATTATTTGTGGGTCTCTGTGATAAATTCTACAACATTTTACTGAAAAATTTCTTAATGAAAAATTTACTGTTTTTAGTCTTTAGTACCTTAACTTCTCTTTGAATCTTTCCATAACTTTTTTGTTTTAGCCTGTGTTTATTGTAGATTAGTATATCTTCTTCATTTAATATAAAAATGATCCTGGTTTATATTTAAAGTAACTGAAAGACAATGCTGTTAACTGATTTTTCTCATATTTATCCCTGTCATTTTCATAGCCTTTATTTCTATTCTATATATGGTTACCTGGTAACTAACCTAGGTTTAAGTTGAAATCCATAGTTTTTCATGTTTCCATGACAACCACTGTGCCCAAATTCTCTGTTTTCTAACAAAAGTAGAATAGACACATAATAAACTAACATAATCATGGAGAAGGAATGTATTTTATATTTCTCATCTTAAAATATCTTTTAATCTTTGTAAAGTCAATAAATCATGAGTACACAGTAATAATAATATTTCTAAAATATTTTTAATGGGAGAATATTTTCAGAATGTTAACATATATTTTTTTCTGAGGAGAGTTTTTGTTTTATACTTAGACCTTGGAGCAAAATCACAGTTAATTAGAAACAGAGGTCATAGAAACAAAACTAAGTCTGAATTGTTCATAATAAGGAAAGGCACAGATTGAATTTGCTAAGAAATATTTCAAGGTCTTTTATGTGAATAACAATGAGAAAGATGGAGTAGAAAATCAATAGTAAATTTTAGTTCTAAGTCTGTGAATCAGCTCATCAATTTAGTGAATTATATTTATTCAATCCTAATGTACAATAAACCTTGTGTTAACAGCGGGAAAAATTGTAACACCACAGATATTTTAATACGTAAGACAAAATTGGAAAAAATGAGGCAAATGAATTAAAAATTCAACTATGATAACTAAAATACTGACAGAGTTAACAATTTTTTTTTAATGGGAGAACCTAAACTAGTACCTATATTACTGTGGAATGGACATAAGTTTTCTATGCAAGGATTTCTTAGAAGCTTAATCTGATTGATGAAAGTATCAATCTTAAGTAAAAGAGGGTATGAAAGAATAATTGTTAGTAGTGGGAAGTGTTATAATATGCCTTAATCATGGAGAACTTCTTGGAAATGACAGAACCAGACAGCCATATTCTTTACAGTACACACAATCTTGGAGTAATCAAAGTACTGAAAACTATGATGATATCTGTAGCTGTTGTGAAGATGTCATGTCATTTTCCACAAATTCAATAGGGAGAGTGGATTGAATATACTATAAAGGTAGTCCCAATTATTTCTACCTCTTACTACCCACAGCCTGTGTGCCTACCCTTAATGCAGGGAGAATCTGTTGCTTGATTCCATGTCAAAAAATACAACTGCAGTACTGGAAGACATTATTTATAGCAAAAATACGTAGCTTAATAGAATCTTACAAGCATCGCATGTGATAGTTTTGTTTTAATGGCTGTACTGTCATATTTGTGTGACAAAATCTGAGAGTTGGCTTCCAGTTAACAAATAAAAAGAAAATAGGTCCATCAGTTCCAGAATTTTCCCCTCCCCCAGAAAAGCACAATTATGGAAACAATCTTCCACAGCTAAGAATGGAGATGAAGGAATAACATGAAATGACAAGTTAACTTCTAATGCTGAAACAGAAGGCTGAACCAAGAAAGCTGTGGGATTCAGAACAACAGAAACAGGGAGGCATACCATGTGTTGTTTCCAACCACCTATTACCAATTAATGCATTAGTTGAATAGAGAATAACACTCAAATGGATAACACATACAAATTTAATGAGCATAATGACTGCCATATCAACAATGTGACTTTAATTCTTGAAAAACAACATATTATTTTTAATTCATTTTTTATTCTTTGCTTATACAATATATCCTATTGGCAAATTCCTCTCCCTTTACTCCTCCTAGTCCCCTTCTCTGTACCTCCTATCTCCTCCAGATCCACTCCATTTCCCTTCAGAAAGAGTATGACTTTCAGGAGTAACAACCAAACACACCACAACAAGATGCAATAAGACTAGGCACAAATCTTCTTATCCAGATTGGACAAGGCACTATAGTAGAAGAAAAAGTGTTGCAACAGCAAGCAAAAGTGTCAGAGGCACCCCACTGCCACTGTTTGGAAATCCCACAAAACACCATGCTATCAACCATAACTCATATGCAGAAACCTAGTGGAGACCCATGCAACCTCTGTGATTGCTGCTTCAGTCTCTTTGAGTCTCTATGATCACCCACTTAGTTGATTCTTGGGGCCATGTTCTCCTAGTTACCTCAACCCTTTGGTTCCTACAATTCTTCACCCTTCTGTGGGGTTTGACAGGCTTTAAGAGAAGGGAGCCTATGGAGGTCTCCAATTTTGGCTCTCCTTCTGCTTAATGGTTGACTGTAGGTATCTGAATCTGCTCCCATCAGCTGTCAGTGGGCTAGGTACCATTTTATGTGTATAGAAGAATATTGTATTAGGATTTTTTTCTTTGGTTTTTTTTATTGGATATTTTCTTTACTTACATTTTAAATGTCATCCCCTTTCCTGGTCCCCCCCCCCGAAACTCCCTATCTCATTCCCCCTCCCTTGCTTCTGTGAGTGTGTTCCCCCATTCACCCACCCACTACCGCCTACCCGCCCTCGAATTCTTCTGCACTGGGGCATTGAGCTGTCACAGGAACAAGGGCCTCTCTTCTCATTGATGCTCAACAAGACCATCCTCTGCTACATAAGCGGCTGGTGCCCTAAGTACTCCTTGGTTGTTGGTCTAATCCCTGGGAGCTCTGTGGGGTCTGCTTGGTTGATATTGTTGTTCTTCCTATGGGGTTGCAAACACTTTCAGCTCCTTCAATCCTTTCTCTAACTCTTCCATTGGGGACCACACGCGTAATCCAATTGTTGGCTGCAAGCATCTGTCAGGCTCTGGCAGAGCCTCTCAGAAGGCAGCTATATCAGGCTCCTGTCAGCATGCACTTCTTGAGTTCATAGACTCCCTATCTCAGTGCCAGCTTCAAAATAGACTAGTCGTTGATTGACTTCTCCCATAAGTTCTGTGCCTCCATTGACCCAGAGCATCTTGTGGGCAAGGCAGATTGTAGGATGAAGGTTTTCTGGTGGGGTTGATCCCTCAGTATTACCATTGGAAGTTGTCTGGTTACAGAAGATACCCAGTTCAGGTTTGCATACTCCATTACAAGTAGTTCTTGCTATGGTCACCTTCTTAGAGACCTGGAAGTTTCAACTGCACTATGCTTCCCTGTCATCTCACAAATGCCTTCTAAGTCCAGTCATATCTCCCAGTACCCTTTCCATCCATTCTTCACACACACATACTTGATCCTTCATGTCCCCATCGAACACACGTCCAGTACACCTGCACAATTTATTCTATTTCTCCTTAGAGCAATCCATGGTACCTAGCCTTTCTCAATCTGTGGATTTTAGCATGGTTATCACTTATTTAACAGCTTTTTATAGTGTGATTATTCTCCAGTATTCCAGACAGGTCACTAATTTATGGGAAAGGCAGCATTTAGATGAAGATGAGCAGACATTTTATACCAATTTCTTCTAAGATAAAATATTTCATTTTGAAAAGAAGCTAGAGACTCAGAGTATTATAAATGGGGTGAAACATTCCATCCTGCAAGGAAGCTTCTTTGTCTCAGGAAGCAAATAATTCATAGAGTCATGAAGTCTGTGAAACTGACCTGATTTAGCAGGCCCTTCCTTCCAAACCTCATAATTGCAGTAAGAACTGCAGAAAGACTCTCTCAGATGAACCCCTTAGGTAGATTTTGAGAGGCCATGATGTCTGAAGGATATTCAGACTGTCGAATCTTACAGGGACATTCTCACCAAGAAGTAAGATCTAGTTTAAGCTTTCATCCATTCTGATAGGGTTTTGTTGATGTAGCTGTCTTTGAGTCATTGCTGTTCCTTGTCATTCACGCTTAACCACACCCAGGTAAAAAAAATCCCAATAAAACTCACTGATTGACCAGTTCACTTTTGATGACATATTTTGGTTTGTTCTAATTTTCCTAGACGGGATGAGTAAACATATGTTCCCAACCTCCAAGAAATAATATAACATAACAACAACTTTATGACATGGATGCAATCTTTGCCTACACTTTGAGAGAGCTACTCTTATAAAAGGTACACATTGGCATCACTATAATTATGAAGCCATATGTTTTTTGAAAAAAATTAAGTTTTGCTATGAACAAATTACAAACACATACTAAAGACATTGAACATTGTTTGTTTCTCCTAAAATAAATATTATGATTCATTTCCCTAAGGTGCAGAGAACAATCAAAATCTGAAGACTTAGGTAAACCACAAAATAAAAATTTCCAAAATTTATAAGTTGTCTAGCATAAAACATGAATATTTTAGCGAACATTATACTTCCTATTTAAGATTTAATGGTTATTTATTATCTATTTGTCACAGATTTCATATGTCTCACTGAAACATGTTGTTGCCTAAAATTATTAATGCAATCACAGTTGTGCAAAATGTTTATCATTTCTACTAAAGCCAATATGTAATCATTACCATTTTTCAGCTTAAGGTTGAACAGACTTTACTTATTTTGCTATTGGGGTGATTTAACGATATGTCAAATTTCAAGATTGGTAAAATACCTTCAGGTAGGCAATATCTTTCATCCACAAATCCCTGGTATTTACAACTATCAAAACATATCATTACAAGCAGAAGGCAGGAAGATAGAAGGGAACAAACGCATGCATTATTCAGAGCTGCTTTTTTTCTCCTTCTGCTAGCTTTCTCAAAACTGTCTTCTCTACAAGATGCCCAGAGGCATGCATTTAGATTAGTTTATTAACAAGGTCATTAATCCAGTGTTGGAAGTT
Source organism: Mastomys natalensis (assembly GCA_021653895.1). NCBI lineage: Eukaryota > Metazoa > Chordata > Mammalia > Rodentia > Muridae > Mastomys > Mastomys natalensis. The sequence goes on from JAJTUV010001400.1 coordinate 171,761, forward strand.
TAGAGATGCTTTGTTGATCAGCAAGTCTAAAAATTATGATGACTATAGAATGATATGCAATGTGACATGGTTGAAATACATTAATAAACACCTCAGTCATGAGTTGGTGCTTTAATAATTCAGTGAATGAAAATGTATGTGTAATTAACTTTCTTTATAAATAAAAATATAAAAAATTAGAAATATAAAGTTATCTATGTATATTTATTGGAAAATAATAGTTTTACTGTGTTACAGTGTGATTAATTTCCATTTTTAATTATTCTACTTTTAACCATTATTGACAACTGACTATAAAAATTATCTTGACCCCCTGTTTATGAGTATGATGAATGAGGTCACAAATTCTTCTAAGTCAGTGTTTATTAGAAGGTTGAAATCTGTTTCTATTTAGTCATCATCTTCTGATGTCTTGAAACTTGCAATTTGTGATCATAAAAGTTATACTGTTTATGAATTTCACTTTTACTTACTTTGAATCTTTCTTATTAAATGACAGTATTTTGGTAGAAATCATTAGACCTAAAAATTGCAGAGAACATTTGCATTCTACATGCTAGCATTATAAATAACAGTCCCTAAATATTTTATAAGTGAATAAAAATGTCCATTATAATTTTTTCATTCTGTAACATGCAGAGATTCCATCAAATGTGTTACTTAAATATGCATTAATGCATTCATTTTATAGATCTGTTCTCATCATAAAATATGTTTGAATTTAAAGGTTCTGTTTCCAAGCAAAATATGTACAAAATTAGAATCAAAGAAAGTTTTCTGTTAAAATAATATTTTATAATTACTATTTCTATGGTACATATAACTTTTGAACATAAAATTACACAGTTCACATAAATTATGTGATTTTAATAATACTATTAATGTGGAGGAATGCAAATACTCCTCCTGTGCCTTTTAATTTTTAAAATGTTCTTCTTTCATATATTATATTCATGCAGGTTCCCCTCCATCCTCTTCTCCCAACACCCATCCCCACATCTCCCATCTCTACCTCATCAACTCCTCCTTCATTTCTCTTCCAAAAAGGACAGGGCTTCTTTGAATATCAAGCAAACATCAAGTATTACATTTCACTAAGACTAAAATTACTCTTTCATATTAAGACTGGATAAGGCAACCCAGTTGAATTAAAGAGGTCCCTAAAGCTCATGCAAGAGTCATAGAGAGCCCCTGATTCCCTTACTATGAGTCTCATGAGAAACCAAACTACAAAACTCATAAGTCAGACCTATGCAGATATACAGTCAGTCTTTGTGAGCCCCTATGAGACTAGGTTTATTGGTTCTGTGTGTTTTTCTTATGGATCCATCTGGCTCCTACAATCTTTTCTCCCTTTCCTCTTTAGAATGGAGGGAGAAAATACTAGGAAAAAAACCCTGGAATTAGTTGACATCTTAGGAATGAGCTAGAAACTTAGTTCAATTAAAACTCCCAGGAATCTATGAAGCTATCTAGCTAAGCATCCTAGTAATGAGGGAACATGAAACCTGAACCATTAGAACCAAGTTATAAATTATAACCAAACAAGACTTGTAATGGAGGGATTCGTACACCAATACGGCCACAAAACCTTCATGCTACAATTTGTCCTGACTACAAGATGTGCTGGAGTAAGGTGGCAGAGTTTATGGAAGTAGACAACCAATGATACATCCAGCTTGAGACCCATGCCATGAGAAGGAGCCTATCTGATATTTCCTAAAGGGCCAGGACTCAGAGTCTAGATATGCAAGAGATCTAGGACAGAACTAAACATGAATGGCAAAAATGTCAGTGAACTGATACATAATGATATTTTATCATACTCATCAATTGATGCATAGTCCAATTGTCATCAGAGGAACTTTACCCAGAAACTGATAGGACAGATGGAGAAATCCACAGCCAAAAGTTAGACAGATATCATGGAATCCTCCTATTTATTTATTTGTTTATTTTATTATTTATTTTTATTTGGTTTTTCGAGACAGGGTTTCTCTGTATAGCCCTGGCTATCCTGGAACTCACTCTGTAGACCAGGCTGGCCTCAAACTCAGAATTCCGCCTGCCTCTGCCTCCCAAGTGCTGGGATTAAAGGCGTGTGCCACCACTGCTCCCTCCTATTCTTAATAAAAAATATACTTGCTTTTATCTTTTTCAACATGTAATATAATATTTAAAGTGTGTGTTTTATGCAAAGATTACCTGTTATATTTGAATACTATTTGAAAAATATTTTCATAATTGTTTCACATAAGTGTGTATCATTCTTTAAACTTTAAAATATTTATATTTAGACATGTCTGTAAAATAATATTTTTTTAGTCATTGAGAGAGTTATTTTATTAATAATTTGCACACTGGACTTTTTTGTTTCTTTAAGAAAACCATCCTCATTTTACGGAGCAATTAATTATGAAATAGAATGAACAAAAATGTAAACTTTTCTAGAAACTAGGATAGCTATAATGATGAAAGTGAATACTGAGTCTTTGTTATTTTCTATTTGCAAGCTGCTTAAATATTACTGTACAAAAGATCAATGATATTACATGATCAGTTTTTTATGCAGACACCTGCAAAAACATCCATTTCAATAGTAATTCTATATTCTCTTCCTTTCTTCATGTAAAAAGTTTTATTCATGCAGCTCCTAGTATTTTGAGGAAGATTTATACAATTTATCCCTTAAGCTTCAATTTAATTACCAATGAAAGGTTTGTAATTTGTCAGAGAAGGAACTTATGTCATGTATTTCTTTATTTTGATAATTTCATATTTATATAAAAATGCAATCTATTTCCACCTTCAACATCCCACCTATTCCCTCTTAATACTGATTTCCAATTGAATGTTTTCTTTTGTTAACCTGCAAGTCCAGTCAGTATTTTCCATGTGTACATATTCACTGGAGCACTGGAAATGTTTTGGTGGTCATATCCTCAAAGAGTAATGATTTTCCCTTACATCCAGAAACTATTCATTCCCTATAGCTCCTCAATGTGTGATGGGGTCTAGAGATCTAGATGGTCTATTTCATTTATGCTCAAATTTTGGCTGGCTTCATCTTACATAGGTCTGATGCCGGTAAAGCACAGTTGCTTTGAGCCCATGACTGCAGAATCCATGGCATGGCCAGTGAACAGCCTTTCATATCACTTGCCTATCTTCATTCATAAAACATAAACATCCATGGATATTTGTAAGCAGAAAAGTAGAAACTTAGGAAACGCTGTGTGTGTATGTTGTGCAGTATATGTGAGCATGAATGCCCATGTGTGACACTGTGGATCAGGGAAAGCTGGCCCTGAGCATGAATGGGATCTAGGTATGTTTCATCATGAGATTGGCAGGAAAGTAAGTTTGCCACTCCCCACTCTCTGGTTCAAGCCTGCCCCCACCTTCATCCCTCAGAAGAGGTCACACAGCCTGGCAGCCAGGTTAAATTTTCTCTTCCCTTACATGGTCATGTCCAGTAGCACCTGGGATTCCTCCTTATGCAAATGAGGCATCCTCAGTACCCTGGCCCGTGTTGAATGATGTACACTCACCAGGATAGCCCCTAATCACCTACAAAGTATTAAGTAGCCTTGGTTCCCCCCATTATAAAAGCTGTCTCCTTGAGTCAGTTCCCCTGAGAGTCTGATCTCCTTGCCCTGGAGTTCTCTTCAGCCCCTGGTCATTCTCACTTCCCCTCTCTGGTTCTGCCAGTAGTGATAGAGGGCCTCTCATACACTATGGTACTTATGTGAACTCCTAAAGACTAGAAAAGGAAAATGGGTATCTTGTTCTATCATCAGGGCATTTACTGAACAGAGTCTCATAACTGCCAAGATTCAGTAATCTTTGTTTTTGCCCCACAGTTTCCAGTAAAGTGTTCCAGACGCACGTATAGCCATGCTCTGATCTTTGCAAGGGTTGCTAACCATATGATTATGGGAGCTGATACCTGGAAAGCAAATACTCTTGGAACTGAACCAGCTCCCAGCTCAGATAAAATGCTTTATTGTGAATTTTTGAATTAACTAATTAACTTATTTTACATTCCAATGCAGCTTTCCTTACCTCCTCTTCTCTGAGTCCCACCATCTTAACTTTCATCTCTCCATCCTCCATCTCGCTGTCTTCAGTGAAGGGGAGACCTCCCATGAATATCCCTTGCCTTGGATATCAAGTTGCAGTAGGATTAGGTGCATCTTCTCCTATTGAAGCTAGATGAGGTGACCCAGTTAGGGGGAAAGGGTCCAAAGGCAGGCAAGAGAAACAGAGACAGGTCCTGCTCCAGTTGTTAGTGGACTCACATGAATATTTTCTACATATGTATAGGGGGGACTAGGTATTTTCTATGCATACTCTTTGGATGGTGGTTCAGTCTCTGTGAACACTTCTGTAGATTCTCTTGTGGTGTCCTTGACCTCTCTGGCTCCTCCAATCCTTTCTCCCCCTCTTCTACTGGACTTCTTAAGCTCTGCCTAATGTTTGATTGTGGGTCTTTGCATCTCTATCCATCAGCTGTTGGGTAGAGCATCTCAGTGGACAGTTACACTAGGTTCTTTTCTGCAAGTATAGGAAAATATTAATAGGATTAGGGGTATGTTCTCTCTCATGGTATGGGTCTCAAGTTGGGCCAGTCACTTGCTGGCCACTCCCTCAATTTCTGCTGTATCTTTATCCCTGCACATCTCATAGTTAAGAAAAATTGTGGGTTAAAGATTTTGTGTGTGTGTTGGTGTCTCCATCCTTCCACTGGAAGTCTTTCCTGGTTGGAAGAAGTAGCTATTGCAGGTTACATATCTCCTATTGTTAAGAGTCTTAGCTAGGGTCACCCTTACACGTTTCTGGGACTTTAATTGTCCTAGGTTTCTAGTTCATCCCAGAGATGACTGCCCCAATCCCAGTTCTTTTTCCTGTTTCTCCTTCCTTCTAAGCTTACCTCCTCTCCACATTTGATCTCTCCTGTTGCGCTCCCTATCACCTTTTTCTCATCCAGTTCCCACCCTCTATCTATCCCTGATGACTAGTCTATTTCCCCTTCTTGGAGGGTATTTTCACATCATCCTTTAGGTCCTCCTGATTTCTTAGGTTCTTTGGGTCTGTGGATTATAGCACATTAATCCTGTACTTTATGAATATTATCTACTTAGGTTCATCTTTCTCACCTGGGTTGCCTTATTTATGATGATATTGTCTAGTTCCATCCATCTGTCTGAAAATTTCATGATGCCATTTTAAAATAGCTGAATGGTGTTTCAGTATGTAAATTTACCATATTTTCTTTATGCAGTCTTCAGTTCAGGAGCATCTAGGTTGTTTCCAGTTTCTGACTATTAGGAATAAATCTGCTATAAACGTAGTTGAACAAATATCCTTCTGATATGGTGAAGAATCTTTTGAGCATATATCCAGGAGTTGTATAGCTGAGTCTAGAGGTAGAAATATTCCCAATTTTCTGAGAAAACTTCGAATAGATTTTCAAAGTGGTTGTACAAGTTTGCACTCTCGGCAGCAGTGTCCTTGTTCCACATCCTTGCCTGCAAGACCTTTCATTTGAATTTTTGATCTTAGCTATTCTGTCAGGTATAAGATGGAATCTCAGAGGTATTTTGATTTGGATTTTCCTGATGACTAAAAATGTTGAATATTTCCTTAACTGTACCTATTAGAAACCTCACTTTTGTGAATTCTTTGTTTAGACATTTACCCCATTATTAAATTCGGTTATTTGTTTCTTGATTTGTTGAGGTCTAATTTCTTGAGTTCTTAGACTTGAGTTTTATGCAAGTTTACAAATATAGATCTATTTGCATTCTACTAATAGAGATCAAGGGGATAAAAATTAAAGAAGAATTCAAAGTATTGCTATTAGTAGATGATATGATAGTTTCCCTAAGTGACACCAAAATCTAGAGATGATAAACACCTTCAGCAAAGTGGCTGAATATAAAATTAACTCAAAATATATCAAGTCTTCCTTTATACAAACAATAAATAGTCTGACAAAGAAATTAGTAAAAAACACATTTCACAATAGTCACAAGTAATATAAAATATCTTGATCTAACTCTAACTAAAGTAGTAAAAGATATATATGACAAGAACTTCAAGTCTTTTGAGAAAGAAATGGAAGAAGATATAAGGAGATGGAAAGATGTCTCATGTTCATTGATTGGTAGGATTAATATAGTAAAAATGATCATCTCACAAAAATCAATCTACAGAGTCTATGCAATTCCAGTGACAATTCCAACACAATTCTTTTCAGACGTTGAAACATCAATTTCATAAGGAAAAACAAGAAAACCTGGAATAGCTAAAGAAATTCTATACAATAATAGAAGTTCTAGAGGTATCACCATCCTTGATTTCAAGTTGTACTACAAGGCAATGGTAATAAATCAACATGATACTAGCATAAAACAGACAGGTTGATTTATGGAATCAAATAGAAGACCCAGAAATAAACCCACATACCTATGGACACTTGACGTCTGAGGAAGAAGAAAAACCTATAAAATGGGGCAGAGAGAGAAAGTATCTTCAAGAAATGGTGCTAGTCTAAATGGACAGCTGTATGTAGAAGAGTACAAATAGATCCATATTCTCTCTTTTGAAATGAGGAAAAGTATTGGTCAAAATACCCAAATATTTCTCATGCTATTTGCGAGGTTTGGTGGTGCATGCCTTTAATCCAAGTACTCCAGAGTCAGAGTAGATCTCTGTGAGATTGGTGATAGCCTGGTCTTCATTGCAAGTTCTAGGTCTACCAGTCCTAAATTAATGTGACTTTATCTAAATAAATAATTAAATTAAGAAAAGGAAAGAAAAGATAAAGAAAACCTTGGATGTAATTTCCATTGCAGTAATTAACTAGCAAAACAAAGACCAGAACACAGCCAAAAAAAAAAAAAAAAAAAAAAGGAGTTAAGAAATATAATGATTTAATAATATATTTAGAGGATTCAGTTTAGCTTTCTTTTAAACAGGATATTTCACTTAACTCATAGCATTATACTATCTATTTATGACATGGAAAATAATTATAATCATCTTGTCTAGGAAACACAACCATTAAAACATTCATGTATTTCTAATCCTTCCTCAGAAAATGTAACTTGCTATCCACTATCTATAGGCTTCACGCTTTGTACTGTGTTAGGAAATTCCGTTTTCATCCACACACATTTGTTACTAGTTAAACAATGACTAATATATCTGTGAAATAAGGTATATAACACTTCTTTGAGATAAGAAAATACTAAAAAACTATTCTTCCAGCTTTCTGAAATATATAATACATTAAGCTATCTATAGCCAGATTTTTGCACAACAGATCCACTTTTATATAATTCCTAATCAGTACCTACTGATTTTCCCCTTTTTCCAGGGAAAAAAATCCATTAAACTCTCACCATTTATGAAATAAAATTTTGAAGATTCTATATGCAAGAAAACACATATCTTCTAAATCTGACTTATTTCATTTAGCATGATTAATTCTGGTTTTGTTTAATGTATTTACATATGACAGGGTTTCATTTTTTTGCAAAATATGCACCATAATTTCTTTATACATTCAAGTGATAGGTAATTTCATTTTCTGTATGTCTTGGGTATTATAAATAGTGATTTAATAAACATGAAAGCACAAATATTTCCTCAGAATATTGATTTAATTCCTGTTGTCTATAAATATTCAGTGATGGGCTTGTTTGATCAGATAGCATTTAGAAATCTTTTAACCCAATTTATTTAAAACCTTAAATGAATTGACCTTGGAATGGAAGATTTCTTGACCAGTATACAGATTTCCTATGAGATTGTTTTAATTCAAGTGTTGATGAGTAAGTACCTTATTCATTTTAAACAATGATTTTTATTTAATAAAGATTTTAGGTTTTAATGTTAATGGAATGTTTTAGATATATATTTAGCCATGCTCCAGGCCATTCTATTTGTAATAGTTAGTATAAGCAAAGTACCTAGATGTCCTTCATCTGATGAATGGATAATGCAAATGTGGTGCATATACACAATGGACTTCTTCTATTCAGATGTAAAGAAAAAAGGAAGTCATGAAAACTGCAAGTAATTGACTAGAACTAGAAAATATGACACTGAATGAGGTAATCCAGACTCAAGACAAATGCCACATGGTCCCTCTAATTTATAAATTCAGGTTCTGAACCTTTAGATTTGAGTTATAACTAAGAAATTGCAGATGCCAGGAAATTAAAAAGAACTATGAGGTCAGGGAGACATTTTAGAGAGTGTAATAGGAGATACAAGTGCTTTGAGAGGGAAAAGAAGGGTATTCTATCTACTGAAGAGTAAGGGAGGAAAATGCAGATTGAGAGGGAGAAAGAAGGGAAATAGGGATAAATGATAGTAAAAATGTTTGAAAACCACCACCTCCACCACTGTTGGCTCCACCACCACTACCACCACGAAAACCACCACGCACACACACACAAACATACACACACACACATATACACACACACAAAATGTTCTTATGCCACACATGCAGTGATAATTCTCTACCTGTAAACCATAAAGTGTCTAACAAGTCTTCCCAGGCATATGAAGGATTTCTTCCAGTTGTTCGTTTATGGTGCAGCTGGAAAAGGGCCAAACAGACTCCCAAAACATTTTAGACCATTACCATTAGACTCTATTTCCAAATGCAGGACAATTTTCAGTCCAGAAATTGAAGAAACTGAGTGAGACCTGACTAAGAAAACTCTTCTCTGACGATTACCTCCCCTAGTATTATGAATGGTACTATGAAAGATACCAAGGGCATCTTTCATAAAAGATCTTTCAAAAAGCAATAGATAGTCCTAATCAGATGTAAATTCTATGAATCAGCCCAATGAGATAATCCCAGTAGTTTAATACTGACACTAATATCTTGGAGATAACCAACAATTTCTAAGTTGACTTAAGAACTGATCAGTCAGAAAGAATTCATCCCTAGTACTATAAATCTAATCAACTATTCAAACCTACTCACCTACTATCATCTTCATAAACAGGCATAATTTCTAACAGTATTCCAAGTATTTAAACTTATAACTACAAATAAGTATAGCTCTCACCCTTCATCAATAAATTTCAATTTCTAGAGAAAACTAAAAAAGTCACATTTTTCTCATGCATACTGTTTTCAAGCCAGGATTTTCAGTTTCACCTCAATTCAATACAAAGTCATCTGTGATATACAATATTTTTGTTATTCTTTTCTCATATATCACATAGTTATTGCAGTTTCCCATCTCTCCTCATTCTCTAGTCTCTCCCATTCTCCCTGGATCCTCCCTCATCTACCTCACCTCAAAAAACAAACAAATAAACAAACAAAAAAACAAAACCCAAAGCAAAAAACCCACAAAACTAAAAGCAGGCTTCACAGGGACATTATATCCTTATAACAAGCTATGTAACCAGGTACACGCCACCATATCAAGGTTGAACAAAGCAACACAGTAGGAGAATAAAGGTCTGGCAAGCAAGTAAAAGAGTCAGAGAAAGCCCCTGCTCCAACTGTTAGGAATTCTACAAGAACACCAACCTACTCAGCCATAGCACATATCCAAAGGACCTATGTCAAATATCTAAGGGGTCTCTGATCTCTGAAAGCTCCCATGAATACCAATAAGTTGATTTTGTAGGCCTCTGATTCCTACAATCCTTCTTCTACTGTCTTCCTCAGGACCTCTCTATCGCTCTGCTTAATGTTTGGCCATGGGATTATCCATCTACTTCCATCAGTTGCTGGTTGAAGTCTCTGATCTTTCTGGTGATGTTTATGCCAGACTCTGGCCACAGAACACTCTGTAGGCAAGACAAATCGTAGGTCAAAGGTTTTGCAGATGGATTCGTGTTCCAATCCTTCAAGTTGAGCCTTTGCCTGGTTATAGAAAATGGTAATTCAGGCTCCATGTCCCCCATTAGTAGGATATTTTGCTAGAATTATTCTCATAAATTCCAAAGAGTTTCCATTGCATTATGTTTTATGTTGCCCCAGAAAAGCACCCCAATTCCAGCCTTTTCTCCAAGTCTTTTCTCCCTCCCTCCCCTTCATCTGATGCCTCTTGTTCCCAAGTATACCTGTCTCCAGTCTACCTATAAAATCTATTTTATTTACCCCTACATGTAGATCCTTGCATCCTCCCTCCATTTTGTTACTTAGCCTCCTTTTGTCTGTGGAGTGTGGCATGATTATTCTTTATTATTTGAATAATATCCACTTATAAATGAGTGCACACCATATTTACATTTATGTGTCTGGGTTACTTTTTCAGGATAATTTTTTTGAGTTCCATTTGGTTACCTCCAAATTTTTTTTTTTTTTGGTTTTTCGAGACAGGGTTTCTCTGTGTAGCCCGGGCTGTCCTGGAACTCGCTAGGTAGACCAGGCTGGCCTCGAACTCAGAAATCCACCTGCCTCTGCCTCCCAAGTGCTGGGATTAAAGGCATGCGCCACCACCGCGGGCACCTCCAAATTTTATAATGCCATTTTTTTAAATATTTGAGTAATAGTACCAAAATTTCTTAATTAATTCTTCAGTTGAGGGATATCTAAGTTGTTTCTAGTTCCTGGCTATAATGAATAAAGCCACTATGAACATGGCTGAGAAAGTGTCTTTGGTGTATGAGCTTGCTTTGGGTAGGCTCAGGAGTAGTATAGTTGGGAGTTTCTCCCCATCTATTTACTGCCCAATCGCTCCCTATCTTTCTACTCTAAAAAGGGCAAGGCCCCCGCTAGGTGCCAATCTACCCTGGTACCTCACGTCATCCTTTTCTACTGAGGCCAGAAATAGCAGCCCAGTTAGGATCTACAGGCAGGCAACTGTCAGAGATAGCCCCGATCTAGGTGATAATGGACCCACATAAAGACCAAGGTTAACTTCAGCTATATGTAAGCAGGAGCCTAGATTCAGAGTATGTATGCTTTTTAGTTGGTAGTTCAGTCTCTAGGAGCCCACAGGGGTTCAAATTAGGTGACTCTGTTGATATTCCTGTGGAGTCCCTTTCCCCTCCAGGTCAGTCAATCCTTCCTCCAACTCCCCAACTCTTCCACAAGACTTCTCAAGCCCCATATAATGTGAGTCTCTTCATCTGTTTCTATCAGTTTCTGGGTGAAGTCTCATAGAGGACAGCTATGGTAGACTCCTATATGAAAGAATAACAGAGTATCATAAATAGTGTCATGGATTGGTTTTTGCTATGGGATGTGTTTCAACGTTGGGGAGTTTCTCCTTCTATCCACCTCGAATGACTATATTTCCCATTCTAAGTGAGATTCAAGCATCTTCCCTTGGAATTTCCTTGTTATTTCATTTATTTGGTTCTGTGATGGTAGTGTGGTTATCTGGTACTTTATGGCTAATATCCACTTATAAGTGAGTACATAAAATACATGCACTTTTGGGTATGGGACACTTCATTCAGGATGATTATATTTGAGTTCCACATATATGCTTGCAAATTTTCATGGTGTCATCACTTTAATAGCTGAATAGTATTCTATTGTGGAAATGAATCACATTTTCTTTATTCATCCTTAATTGAGCATGTACTATCCCTTGAGTTTTTGATCTTAGCCATTCTGATTGGTATAAGGTAGAATCTCAGCATTGTTTTCATTTGCATTTACCTAATGACTAAAGATGTTGATCATTTCTTTAAGTGATTCTCAGCCATTAGAGTTTTCTCTGTTGAGAACAGAGAAATCTCTGTTTAGGTCTGTACTCCATTTTTAATTGAATTTGTTGATCTCTAACTTTTTGAGTTCTTTATATACTGTGGATATTAGCTCTCTTTCGGATGTAGGGTTGGTGAAAATTTTTTACCATTCTGTAGGCTGCCATTTTATCCTAATGATAGTATCTTTTGTCTTACAGAAGCTTTTCAGTTTCATGAGATCACATGTTGATCTTAGTAACCGAACTATTAGTATTCTGTACTGGAATTTATCTCTTGTGCCACTTTCTGTTCTATTAAATGTATGTGTCAGATTTTATGTTCAGGTTGTCAGGTTTTATGTTGAGGTCTTTGACCCACTTGGACTTGAGTTTTGGCAGGGTGATATGGATCTATTTGCATTTCACTACATGCAGACATCCAGTTAGACCAACACCATTTGTTGAAGATGTTTTCCTTTTTTCCATTGTATGGTTTTGGCTTTTTGTCAAAAATCAAGTGTCCATATATGTGTGTCTTTATTTCTGGGCCTTTGATTCAATTCTGTTGATCAACCTGTCTGTTTCTATACCAATGCCATGAAATAATTATTGCTCTGCAGTACAGCTTAAAATCACGATGTTGGATGGAGATACCTCCAAAAGGTTTTTATTTATTATTTATTTATTTATTTATTTTTATTTTATTTATTGTAGAGGAGCGCTTTAGTGTCCTGGTTTTCTGTTCATTTTTTTTCCTGTATTTTTGTAATTATTTTATTTATTTATATTGAATTATGTCTCCCCCTCTGGTCTCCCTTCCCACAGTTCTTCATCCAATTGTCCCTCTTTTTTCTCTTTTCTTTCTCTAAGAAGGGTGCATCCCCACTGGGAATCCACCTTCCCTGTGGCTTCAAGTCTCAACAGGGTTAGGTGCATTCTTTCCTACAGAGGCCAAAGTAGGTAGTCCTCTGCTATATTTGTGCCCAAGGCCTCAGAGAAGTCAGTGCATGCTCTTTGGTTGATGACTTAGTCTTTGGGAGCTCCCAGGGGTCAGGGTTACTTGAGACTATTATTCTTCCTATTAGTTTTGAGGGTAATGAAAGAAATGTGAACATAGTTCATTGTATATAAGATAAAATAAAAGTAAAACTAAATAATAAAGTGTGCATGAATATGGACTTAATAGATACAGTGAGTGGGGGATTATTGCCTTGTCTCTGATTTTAGTGGGATTGTTTCAAGTATCTCTCCATTTAATTTGATATTGGATTTTGGTCTGCTGCATATTGCTTTTATTGTGTTTAGGTATGGACCTTGAATTCCTGATTTCTCCAATACTTTTAACATGAAGGGATATTGTATTTTGTCAAATGCTTTTTCAGTATCTAATGAAATGATCATGTGATTTTTTTTTCTTTGAGTTTGTAATGTAGTAAAATACATTAATGGATTTCCATATATTGAACCAACCATACATCCCTGGGATGAAGCCTACTTGATCATAGTGACTTCACAACAGAGGAAACTCAAATGACCAAGAAGCACTTAAGGAAATATTGAAAGTCTTTATTGATCAGAGAAGTGCAAATCAAAACCACCCTGAGATACCACCTTACATTAATCAGAGTGGCTAAGATCAAAACCTCAGGTGACAGCAGATATTGGCAAGAATGTAGAGAAAGAGGAACACTTCTCTATTAGTGGTGGGATTGCAAACTGGTACAACCACTCCTGAACTCAATCTGGAGTTTCCTCAGAAAATTCGAAATAGATCTACCTGAAGACCCAGATATACCACTCTTGGGCATATACCAAAAGGATGCCCCACCATACTACAGAACCTTGTGTTCCACAATGTTCATAGTGGTCTTATTTGTAAAACCCAGAAGCTGGAAACAACCCAGATGCCCCACAAAAGAAGAATGGATACACAAAATGTGATTCATTTACACAATGGAATACTACTCAGCTATTAAAAACCAGGGCATCCTGAATTTAGAGGCAAATGGGTGGAAGTAGAAAATATCATCCTGAGTGACATAACTCAGACCCAAAAGACATGCATGGTATGTACTCAATAATAAGTGGATAATAGCCAAAAAAATGTACAGAATACCCAGGATATAATCCAAAGAACTCAAGAAGGTTAATAAGAGGAAGGGTCCAAGTAAGGATGCCTCAATTCTACTTGGGAATAAAAATAAAGCAATCACAGGGGTAAGAGGAAGGACCTAGGTGGAAGAGGGTACAGGGAGGGGAAAAGGGGAACATGATCAAGTATTAGGGGGTGGGGGAATTAGATGTGAAGAAGCCCTGAGGGCCAGCAGAAGGAATGGAAACAGGAATCTTCTGGAGGTAGGAGGTGAGAGAACCCTCTAGAATGGAACAGAGACCTGGGAGGTGAGATACTATCAGGACTCAAAGGGAGGGAACTTACATCAAATTCTCTACAGTGTGGAGAGGAACCTTATAGAGTCCATCTCCAGGAGAAAGACCTCATGGAGGGATGAGGTTACCATCCAATTCAAAAATTCTGACCCAGAAATGTCCCTGACTAAAAGAACTGCAGGGACAAAAATGGAGAAGAGACTGAAGTAAAGGAGGTCAAGTGACTGGCCCAACTCAAGGGAGGCAAGACACTATTACTGATACTATAGTGTGCTTCGAGACAGGAGCCTAGCATGGTGGCCCTCCAAGAGGCCCAACAAGCAGCGGAAAAAGTCAGATGCAGATATGTACAATCAAGTAATGGACTGAAGCCAAGGACCCTTGAGGTTGAATTAGGAAATGGCTGAAGAAACTGAGGGGAAGGGATACAACATAAGAAGACCAGCAGTCTCAACTAACCTGGACCCCAGATATCTCTCAGCCACCAGCCAGGCAGCCTACACTAGCTGATTTGAGGCCCCTGACACATATACTGCAAAGGACTGTCTGGTCTGGCCTCAGTGAGAAAAGAAGAACCTAACTCTTGAGAGACTTGAGGCCCCAGGTAGTATGAAGGTCTGCTGGGGTGGGGCAGAAACATGGGATGTCCTCTTGGAGATGGGGAAGAGGGATGGGATGGGAAGCTGTCAGAGGTACTGAGAGGGGAATAAAGACTGGACTGTAAAAAACAATAAAAGATTAAGGCTAGTTTTAAAAAAGAGTAAAACTCTTCATTTGAACTTTGTATTGGTTTAACTGACATTGTTGTAATTAAGAGAATGATGAGTGTCTAATTTATAATTAAGGTTTAATTAATCCATATTCTAGAGCAGGGTTTGTTCAAGCTAAGCCTAGAAGTCTTATCATTGAGTGTCTTGCTCTCTTGTCTTCCTCAGTCTTTGACATATTTTTGTTGTGAGAAGCCAAATAACATTCACCTACATGAAGTATTTGATAAGAGAGACACTGGTAACAAACTTAGTACCCTGAATATCGTGGCAAATAGAGCATAAGTTTTGCATGTGTAGTGAGGTGTCTAAGGTTGCTCAGTGCAATGGGGAGAGAATGAAGCATTCTATTTCTCAGTGCTAAATGTGTGCTGTGAAAAAAAATTCTCCTGCACAGGATTGGCTATTTCATTTGAGAACTTATGAAGCAGAATGAAGTGTGAATATATCCATTGACCAGGTTCTGCTATCTGATGGCCCACATATGACATTACTTTTCAGCCAGTAAGTTTTCCAGGATGATCCTGTCTGTGTGCATGTATGTAGAGATGCCACCACCTGTGTGACTCATTTGAGGTAATAGATGTGATGTTTTCTTTATTATCATTCAATATTTTATTTATTCACATTCAAGATGCTATCCCCCTTCCCCATTTGTTCCCCTGTTAATCCCCTATTCCATCCCTCCTGCTCCTTTTTGCCTTTATACTGTTTAAATTACATGCAAGTATTAAGGTCAGTTCTAGGTTGATGAACTAGCAATATAATAGATGCAAATAGTTAAGGAACAAGCAAGACAATAAACACAGATAGTCAAACACACACAACATTGAGTTCTCAATGCTTATGTAGTCTTGACTTATTTTGTTACAAACTCAAACAGAAGGTATAATAATCCTAATACTTTACCTTCAATTTGTGGATACTCAATGACATCACTATCACTATTCTTATAGTTTCCACAGGAATAAGTCCATTAATTATGTTAATTAATATGCTCCAAAATTATATAATGAACAGAATGACTTAGATCCTAAATCAAACTTACAGGGTATCAATCTCCATATGTGGTAAAGATTGAAAGTAGTCATTACATGGATTCTTCAAGTTCTTGTGCTAAGAAGCAGTAGATTGCTCAGACCTGAATGCTGGAACTAATGCTGAAAAACAGAAAGATACTTAGGATAAATGTATTTCCTTGGCCCAATAAGCAGTGCTTTCCTACTAAAACTCTCTTCCATTCTAATTAGATATAACTTTATTAAAGTTTTTTTATTGACAAAGACTTGCTTAATTACTCAAATAGGCCTTGAAATCAATAGATAGCTAGGTGTCTTCCTTAAAAGCAGAAATTTTGGTTTTGCTTCACTCCTGAGTACCTACCAGCAAGAATATCAGATCTGACAAAACCGTTTGAAAGTAGTTTCTAGTGGCGTCATCCATCTCTAACTTTAGATCTTTCTCAGATCCATCTCTCTCTGTCAAAAGCCAAAAAATTGCCACTAAGATCTCTTTTTTTTATATTGGATATTTTATTTATTTACACTTCAGATGTCATCCCTTTACCCATTTCCCTTCCCTAGAACCTCCTTATCCCATTCCCCCTCCTTCTTTTGGCTTTTACACCATTTTAATTACATGCAAGTATTCAAGTCAGTTCTGGGTTGACGGACTAGCAATACAATAGATGCAAATTGTCAAGGAACAAGCAAGACAATAAACACAAATAGTCAAAGAACAAGCAAGGCAATAAATAAAATTCTATGAATACTCCCATGGTCCTTGTTTCTTAGGGCTTATCAGAATGACCAAAATATATGAGTCAAAATCCCTGTCCTACCCCAAAGTTATTTTCATGTCTGAAACCTACTTTCTTGTTCTAGCCTAAAATTTAGATTTCTGCCTGAAGTTACATCTTTGTTCTAGCCTAATAATTAGTTTCCTGCCTGAAATTACTTCTTTGTTCTAGCCTAATATCAGATTCCTGCCTGCAGCCTACTTCCTTGTCCTTGGCCAATGTCATATTCCTGCCAAGGAGCCCATTTCCTTGTCCTTGGCCCATGTCAGATTCTTGACAAACAGCCCCAATGGCTCTCTGCCTCTCCCCATTTTTTATTTCATAAACAAGACTGAGCCTGTCTTAGGTCCTTCTGACAAGAATGCCTTCCTTACATGTCATGGAATATGTGTTATCAAAAGCAATGCATTTCTGTCTTAGGGTGGTAAGGCTCTGTGCAGAATTTTACCTGTCCTTGGATTACAAGCCTGTTAATTTAATAACTCTGCTGGGGGTCCATTTTCAGGTTCAAGCCATATACTTCAGCTGCAACTTGTTGATGTTGTTAAAGGCAAGTTTTAACACTATGGGCAGAATAAAAGTAGTCCAGGACAAAAAGGGCTAGCATGATCAGGCTATATATGACATTCTTGAAGCTTGACCAAAATAGAAATTCTGACCTCAGGCCTTGGGTAATTTTATCAGCATTATCTACACATCGACATTCAGCAGAGCAGCATTCTTGAAATTCATAAACTTACTATGTAACATTAAAACATCCAGAGAGGTGTTAATATTATGCCAAATACACTGCAAGTGTCTTTAAATTTTTTCCTAATTATGGTGACTGGTATAGTTAGCTGTCTTTGCTTGATGGTTATATCTCAAGATGTGATCTCTTAGTACTACTCCAGCACAGTATTTGGTGCTATGCACCCTGTCATGATGGCCATGGCTCTAAATCCTCTGGATACATAAGGCCCAATAAACTTTTTTATAAGTTGTGTTGGTGATGGTATTTTATCATAGCAATAAAATATAGCAAAGGCAGAAATAATAACAGTGTATAAATGCAAATTAGTAAAAGTGGTCTATATTACCTTCTTTTTAAAAGTATTTCTGGATGTTGGAATAAATACAACATTAAATAAAACTCAGTTGATGGTGTTAGAATTATGTTAGCAATTTGTTCTACTAAGGCACTTAAACAACATCTTCTCTGTAAGCCTCACTTTCTTGCTGTTATTACATAGCTCCATTTCATAAATAATGTGCTAATACATTATTTAAACTTGTATTTAGTTATATATTACTTATCACAAAATTTAAAAGCTAATTAATGTTTTTTGTAGTCCTCACTACACATATGCTATGTGAAATAAACACATGGAGAGTGTCAAAATATATCAGTTCTTATTCATTTTGGTTATATTTATTTTGAGTCTTTATTCCTTATGGTCTCTCATAGTCTACTTTGAGAAAATCTGGTATTTGTATTTTAGAATTTATAGGATATTCTTATTCATTCTTTCATTTATAAACATTAAGTACCTACTACACACCAGAAGTCTTTCTCAATGTGGGAGACACAGCCTTTAAGGATTTTTCTAATGCTCTGGAGTGCTCAGTCTAGCTCTAAATTTAGTAACTATGGAAAACAGAAATCTTTGCTCTTCTGTCTTTTATCATTAGGTAATGTGGGGGCTGAAATTTAGGATGAAATGGATTTTTGCAGTTTCTTTCAAAAGAATTCATATAAAATTTTTCATTTTGATTGTGTTAATGTGAATATTGATCACTCATTTTCAGCATTTCTGGGATCATAGTGTATTTTGGTTGTATCACATTTTAAAATGTATTTAGAAATGATTATTAAGGTAATTTGCTTTACAGTAAGTTTTCATAGTTTGTTTTACTATAAATTTCCTAGATTTAGTCTGTTTGCTGTGTCTATTAGGATCAAATTATTTCTGATACTGTTGGGGAATGAATGTGTTATTACCTCCACTGGCATGGTATATGCACACTTCATCTCCAGTTGATGACATTAGGATTGTTGTGGGTGTTTAAGTGGTGCACATTCCCTGAACAATGTGGATCACTGTATCACTAAAGGACAGCATTGAATATATAGCCTAGCCTCACTTACTGGTCTCTCTCAGCCTCCTGATTATAGATGTTCTTTGATCAGTTGCCTCTTGTTATGGATACTACGGTTTCCATGCCATGTTAGGTTATATCCTTTTGAATAATAAGCCAAATTAAACCATTCTTCTTCTAATTTATTTGTCAAGCATTTCTTAACGGTAATGAGAAAAATAACTAATACAGACACTGTATCATTATCTACTAATATCTATTGCTTATGAATTTATGCAGTTAGTGATGTTGTTATTTTAATATTTCTCTCTTTAATTCCTGCTCAGGCTAGCTAATGATTGGTCATTTATTTATGCTTTAGAAGAATATTTTTTCAATATTCTACTCTAGTAGAATTAGTTTTTCCTGAGGGATTTGTTGTTTTATTTTAATTTGGTGTTTTATTAGCTTCTAATTTTTGGGTTTGGTTTTCACATTTTTTTGCCACTTTATTCTTGTAGAAGGTCAGTCAATGCAGTAATTTGTCCTCAGAATGCTACATTAGCCTCCTCTAACAAGTATGTTGCATTTTCATTTTATTTATTATAAAACAATATTCAACTTTGATCACTTCTTAGACTATTGGCTATTCAAGTTCCAAGCTTAGTTTTATCATTGAGATATTTAAGCTTTATGAATTATATATGTTAATTATTCAATTTCCAAATATTCATTTAATTCAAACATTCTTTAGATAGTTTGTTCTTAATTTTACTATGTTTATAAGTCATGATTTGTATAAATGGAAACCCTTCAAATTCATCATAGTTTGTTTTTAAAGACCTAAATATTATGATGCCAAGTGTACATGTGCAATTGAATAAACAATGTGTTTCCTAGTGTACCTGGCTAGATAGTTATATAAATATCTGTCATTTAAGTTGGCTGATAGAACTGGTAAGTACATTTGCAATCTTACTAATTTTGTAGCTACACTTAATATTAATATAAAATTATTCTAAAATTTGTTGATGTATTTAATTAGATATGTGTGGTTCTCCTTATAGATCTGGAAGATATTATTAAATGAAATTTAAACTACTATTTTTAAATACAAAACAGTTTACATTTTAATATCCTCCTGGTAAATTATATCATTGTTTGGAAAGCATAATGTTTTGTTTCCCTTTAAATGTAATTCTAGCATATATTTACTCTAATATTAATATTACCAATTTAGCTCCTAAGAATAAGAATAGTTCTAGAACACTGTATTCACTGCATTTTTCTTTTCTTCTTCTTCTATTTTTTTTTTTTTTTTTTTTTGGTTTTTAGAGACAGGGTCTATCTGTATAGTCCTGGCTGTCCTGGAACTCACCTTGTAGATCAGGCTGGCGTCGAACTCAAAAATCCGCCTGCCTCTGCCTCTCAAGTGCTGGGATTAAAGGCGTGCGCCACCACTGCCCAGCTTAAACATGTTTCTTTGTTAAATAGTCATACTATCTGGTATCTGAGAATTCTATTCTATCTTTTTTATTTGAGCTATTTAGACCAATTACATTAAAAATTGTTTATTCAAATCATAGTTCTAAATATAATGAATATCTGTGAATTTAGTATTTTCCTATCTCTTTAACATTTCCTTTTCACATGTTTTTCTCCTTTAACACTGTTTTGATTCTAATTCATATTCTTTGCTATCTTTCTAGTTGTCTTACTTACTAGTTTTTCCATAATAAAGTAATAGCCTTTGACACAAGAAATTGAGTTTTAAGTAATTTATTAATTTTCTAGGTCTTCTATGATAATCTGGATGCTTAAAAAATATATATTTTCCCATAATTATATTGTGAAACCAAGGTTAAAGGTATATGCAGGCCTGATTTCATATGAAACATCTTTCTGTAACTCATAAGAAGCCATTTTTGTTTTTTTTCCTATTATCTCTGTGATAGTTTATAAAAATCTTCACAATCTTGTAAGGTAATGCACATCTTATTAAAACACTATCCTCATAATGTAATTTTAACAAATTCATCTCTTTTAGATATCTTATATCCTCACTAGGTAGAAAACACACAGGTACATTTTAAAATAAGAATTGAAAGGAAAACTGGAATTTTAGTAGACTCAACTAAGTCCATAAGATCCCATGAGATTTCCTAGAGTATGCTAGTTTATAATTTTATCAACCACTCTACCTTTTAAGATTTTATAATATATAAATTTTAATTTGTGGCAGGAACATTATGCATGTATTGCTTGTCAGCATGTTTATGACTATAGTCACACTTTGACTTCTATATTTACCATTATCCTCAAATACATTCTTAGTATTTTTCTTTGCTTTAGCCAAATTTTTACAGATTTTACATAATAATATCACTTATGTTTATTTATGTGATACAGACCTATTTGCTATATTTGTTAACAACATTTATGTTATTTGCTGTATGTTTGCTTTGGTATTTATAATTCTTTTATATATCCTATATTTTCCCTCTATTGTAGCCCTTCACTGAATGTCTGTGGATGAGTTATTTCTGGCTTTGCAATTAAAATATCTTATATTCCTTTGGTTTGAATATTTTCCCTAAATAATTCTAGTTTACAGAACATAGAATTGACCGATTCCATTAGATTGTCAGAATTTTAAGCCATAGGATCTTCTGTTTTACACATCCTCTGAACTAAAATTAAGGTTAAGTGCTACCACACTAGGCTTTTATGGATAGTTATTGGGGATTCAATCCTTGTAATCCAAAGTTGCGTGGCAAGCACTATTGACTCATTCATCTTCCTGGCCTGTCCCAGCCCGTTCAGGTCAGTCAACAGGGTCTAGCAAGAGAGAGAGTGGGGATGGAAGGGCAAGAGACACGAAGAATGGAGACAAGACAGGGTATGATCAAGTCCCGTTTGAAAGCAAATCATGGAGTATATATAAGCACAAGCAGGGGAATGCAGCTGAAGACACTTTACCACGTGCACCTTGCAGCTGAGGGCACTAAACAACAAAACAAGATATGGAAGAAAAACAAGATGTTTATCAGAGTGTGCTCAGCTGTTGTAGGCTGTTGAAAACAAGTCTCTTGTCAGGGTATATGGCCTGAGATGGCCTGAGATGATATCCACTTTCTGCTAGGAGTCGGCTCCCAACACTGGCCTTTACTTTTACTTTCTTCTCTTTTCTTTTCTTTTCTTTTCTTTTCTTTCTCTTTCTTTCCTTTCCTTTCCTTTCCTTCTTTCCTTTCCTTTCCTTTCCTTTCCTTTTTCCTTTCCTTTCCTTTCCCTTCCCTTCCTTCTTCCTTTCCTTTTTTCTTTTCTTTTCTTTTTATTGGATATTTTATTTACATTTCAGATGTCATCCCCTTTCCACATATCCCCCTACCCAGAAACCCCCTATGCCATCACCCCTCTTCCTGCTTCTATGAGGATGTGCCTCCACCCACCCACCCACCCACTCCCACCTCCCCACCCTCAAATTCCTCCACACTGGAGCATCCAGACTTCACTGGACTAAGAACGTCCTCTCCCACCTATGCCCAACATGGCCATCCTCCCCTACATATACAGCAGGAGACATGGGTGCCTCTCTATGTGCTCCTAAGCTAGTGGTTTAGACCCTGGGAGCTCTGGTTGGTTGGTATTGTTGCTCTCCCCATGGGGCCGCAAAACTTTTCAGCTCCTTCAGTCTTCTCTCTAACTCTTCCATTGGGAACCCTTGATCAGTTCAATGGTTAGCTGTGAGCATCCACCTCAGTATAAGTCAGGCTCTGGCAGACCTCTAAGGAGACAGCTATATCAGGCTCCTGTCAGCATGCACTTCCTGACATCCACATCAGTGTGTCTACCTTTGGTGACTGCACATGGGATGGAACAGTCTTCAGACGACCCCTCCTTCAGTTTCTTTCCGACATTTTGTCTCAATATTTGCTCCCATGAGTAATTTGTTACTCCTAAGAAGGACGGAAGCACCCACACTTTGGTCTTTCTTCTTCATGAGATTCATGCAGTATGTGAGTTGTATCTTGGGTATTGCGAACTTTTGGGCTAATATCCAATTATCAGTGAGTGAATACCATGTGTGTTCTTTTGTCATTGGGTTACCTCACTCAGGATGATATTTTCTAGTTCCATCCATTTGCCTAAGAATTTAATGAATTAATTGGTTTAATAGATGAATAATACTCCACTGTGTAAATGTACCACATTTTCTATATTCATTCCTTCGTTGAAGGACATCTGGGTTCTTTCCAGCTTCTGGCTCTTATAAATAATGCTGCTATAAATATAGTGGAGCATATGTCCTTGTCACATGAATCACAAGATATTTCCTTGAAATTCTCCACATTCTTTTAAGATTATGCACAGCTTATTAGAGACTCTTCCTCATCATCTCATTTTAATAAATTTATCTCCTTTAGATATCCAATATAATTTTAAGGAAATTGGTTTTAAATGCATGGTACATCATAATTAAATTTGTTCTTTGGCAATTTCATAAATATATGTTTCTAGTTCATCATCCAGCACTTATACCTCTGATCACACATTTCTAGATTATTTAAAGTCATTTGCAATGCATTTAACAATTTCTCTTAATTCTTTCCTAAATTTGGATTGTGCTTTTAGCAATGGCTTCCTGTTTACTCTCTTTTCTTTGCCACATTCAACTTCTTAATTAAAACTGTTGTATGGGTCACACCATGCACTGCCATTATTATCTCTAGAAGATCAAACTGATTCTTGTTTTAAAACATGAATTTTTAGTTTTAGAATAACATGTTTAAACATTGCCTAAGGTTTCTGAAAACCTTAATTATTGTATAGTACAATAACTGTTGAATATTTACCTAATAATTCAACATTTACTGTCATTTCTGCTCAAGGCTTAAGGGTTTCTTCCTCTTTGCTACTGCTGTTGTCACCAACTTCAAATAAAATGTTTAATTTTTCCTTGTAGAGTTCTAGACATTTTTGTTGCTTATTCTTTTCTATATTTCTTGTTTTCACAATGAAAGTTAAAGTACATGAAAAGAGTGTTGTTTTAATTTCTTTGCTTTTCAAAGACTTATTTATTATATGTCTGTTTATGAATATCTATGTGTGTACACTGTTATTTGCTTATGCTCACACATCAAAACAAAAACTCTGTGCTGCTGTGTAGTTCTTCTCTCACTCTTCATCCATTTCTCTTGAGATAAGGTTGCCCCTGAATCTGGGCTTGAGCTGAAGTCAGAAAGTTCCAGAGACCTTCCTAATTCTGTCTCTTACCCTGAAAGCTTGGATTATAGACTCTTGTGGAAAAGTCTAACTTGGTACCTAGGTGCTGAATTCATAAGGCAAAAACAACTTTTACTTCAGTTCTTTTACTTTGTAAATTAGTGAATACATAAAGTTCTCTGTAAAAGCCTATCCAGTCTGTTTACATTTGGCAGAATGAATTATTTTCCTTTATATTAAATATCACAGAAACCACTATTACACACACACACACACACACACACACACACTTCCTGTTTTGACTTAAAGGAAAAGGGCTCAGTAAAAAACCTGGCCTTATCACTCTAACTAAGCTAGTATATTCAGTCAAGAAAGTCATTCAGCAACAGAAATTCTGATCATGGGAATGCAACGTTGTACAGTTGTTCTAGATAGTTTAGGAGTAATTGTCCAGACTACTTATACTGCTGCTGTTTGGGTTAATGATCATTCACATTCTTTCATTTTTATCCAAAGGAATGAAAAAGTTGTGAATAGACCAAAAATTGTGCATCTTTAATCTTTTATTTTCCATGTATGTGTGTTTTCTGCCTGTATGTAGGTGCATCATGTGCATGCAGTGACAACAGAGACAAGGAAAGGGAATCAGATCCCCAGGAAGTGGGTTTATATCTGATTCTCCCACCCGTGTGTATAATGGGAGACAAATCTGGGTCCTCTGAAAGACCAACTTTAATCATTGCTTTTTATCATTGACTAATATTTTCAGTCCCAATGACAGCAAGCTAATGACTGCTATAGCTTAGAAATAATCTGTTTATTACTATATAAATAAGTTGCCTCATAACCAAACAATTGGATATTATTCAGTGTTAAGAGGAAATGAAACAAGCCATGAAATCACAAGAAGGGATCTCACATAAATTATTAACTTAAATATGAATTTTCAAAGGATACAGACTATGATTACAACTGTAGAACATTCTGAAAAAAGCAGAATTATGAGAGGAGTGAAAAAGATCAGTAGTTGCCAGAGGGTAGAAGGAGGGGGTCATGAGTGGATAGATAGTCCATTGAGGATTCTGGGGTCCAGAAACCTTATGAATGATACTTCAAAGATGGATGGATGCCATATATAGTCTCAGATCCACAGAAAATGCTATACCAAGAGTAAAGTCTAATATAATTTATGTCATTTTCTTATAAAGGTTGGTGAAGAGGAAATTATGGGACCCAGGTCTTTGAACTCTTGCTGTTTGAGTAGAATTTAAAAATCTCAAATATTCCTTGGAGATCCCTGTCTCATTAACTTCAGTATGGATTTTGTCAGCATGAAGACAGCATGATAAGACATTAAAATTAATTTTCTGGCAAGCTTAGATGAAATTAGATTCCACAGGATGGGGGAATATTTTTCGTGGGACCTATGGGGCCATTTATAGGAGTTATATGAAACTTTAAGTGGATATAACTGAGGTATAATATAAACTATTACCACAAAATACTGTGCATGTACTGCTATAATGACAAATACCAGTGTGCATTACTAATTCCATAGAGTACAAGTTATTGCCATTTCTTTTAAAAATTCAGTTTTTCTCTATGAGCTACATTTTAATTTTTACCTTCATACTTTCATCTGATCATAGGAATAAAAGTGTTAATCATTTATTTTATCCTCTGCATCCGTGTGTGTCTGTGTATGTGTGCACTCACACATATATGTATATGTGTGTCTTTAAATGGGTGTGTGTGTGCTCATTCAGTGGCCTGATATTAATGTTTATAAAAATCCTCCATTGTTTTTCCATCTTATTCACTGAAACAGTGTCTCTCTATCAAACCAGGAGTTTCCAGATATGGTTAGTCTCACTGTCTCTGCATTCTTATGCTGAAATTAAGGTGGGATGCCATACCCACTAGACATTTTATATGGATTTTTGGAATCTGAATGCTGATTCCATTTACATAGTAAATAATTTACATAATGACCTAGGACACTAATATTTAAACTTGGATTTAAATATTGATTTTTGATGACTCACAATCAGGGATTGCTTTGCCAATAATAATTATTTTAATCATTTTTTGTTTATTATCATAAGATACAGTAAATCAAATATAATAATATACATATGGTAGGAAAAACCAAAACTAATTAAGTACAAAAATTAAGCTATTTTCAGTTAGTTGAATAATTAGTACATAATGTACTTTCAGCACTTAATAATATTATTTTGAATAAAATTTGTTAATTGTAAATTTTAAATGAGTATAATCTCCTTGTTATATTCCTGAAATATTGCTGAAAATGTTGCTGTAGAGGGCATAAAGTTCTTGTGCTCAGAGATATGCTGTAGGGAAACCAGGAATGTCTCTATAAAGTAAGAGCTGTATAATGTTTTTTCAGCCCAGAAAGTTAGGGATGGATGTGATTAATAGCCTAGTGACCTCTGCACTATCTGCGTGAGAACACTAAACTCTTCTACAGGCCCTTACGATATAACACATTCAGTCACCGTATAGAACACAATGTTTTTGGAAGAGGTGATATACCCTTTGAAAATTGTTCTTATGTAATAATGCCTTAAGCTTTACTGTTCACTGGCATCGTTTTACACCAGAAAACATTTTTCAAGTTTCACTATACTCAACTATATGTAAAATAAACATCCCGGTGACAAAGACTGAAAGTTGGAAGCAAAGTCAGCTTCTCAGTCATGGTGAGCCTAAGTTCTGTCTTGCATCACAGGAATCATTGCTCTACTGGTCCTGATGTTGGCAGAGACCCTCACATGTAACATGGGTTTTTCATAGACTGTCATTGCAACTGTAATTCACCAGAAGCACAAGAAGTTACTATTATTCATAAAGATTCTGTTACTGAATAATTCAGAAAGGCCATGGAAGCTCAGATTTTTGTATGTACAATAACAGCTAGGTTGTATGTTTGAGTGATTCAAGAAGCAGAGGAAATTGCCCACAAGATCCTTTAAAACAAACAAACAAACAAACAAACACCAAAAAAGAAAAGAAATACTTGCATGGTAGTCTGGACACATCAGGTTCTTAAAAAGTATTTTAATGCCGTTCTCTATCGGGATAATATAAGGAATTCTAATCTAATTTTGTTTGTTGTTGTCAGAAGGACTGTACATTCTGATTTAACCTCAGAAGACCCATTCTAGTACTTTTTCTACTTTCCCTTGATTAAAGCAGTCATAGCTCCTCTATGCTAATAAGATCTTGTATCCTAACAATTACATTATTATGTACGTGTTGTAACAAATTTAAATCACTCATACATCCTTACCAAGTAAAAAATTAAAAATAATAATACTTTACAGAGAATACTTGAATACACAGTAAAAACTATAAAGCACAAGCTTTCAATAATTTCTGATTTTATATTATAGAAATAATCAAAACTGTCTCATTATACATATTTACAATTTTACTACCTACATAATTTTATTGCTCTTTTTACAAAATAGCCAATAAAGTTGGGCTCTTAGGCTTTCTTTCTTGGCAGGAAAAAATTACTGAAAAACTAGAAGTCATGTTATAAAATCACAACATTGTGCATATAATTTTGTATTTTTCTCGTTCCTATAACATTACAGTTTAAGCATAATATTTTTTTGGAAACATCATTTAAATATTTATTCAGCATGATCCAAGTCTTCTTGCCAAATTCTTTAACCTGGACACAAATATCCAGTTATATTGCCTAGATGATTTAAAGAGGAAAAAGTTAGCATCTGTTTATACATGAGATATCTTCATAATAAGGAATCATGAGAGAATAAAACAACTTCATGGACATTTAGCTAGGTAAAATTATTCTGAAGCAGCATCTGCACACGAAAATACATCTTCTTCATTCCATGAAAATTACAGGGCATATTTAATTTCATAAATGAATAGTAGATGTTATGGGTGTATTATATCAAGTGCAATATAATATCTCAGAACCTACTGAACTGCAAAATTTCTGCTGCATCAGCCAATCTATGTTTATATCTGCAACTTTGTCCAAAGCCAATAAAGCAGAGAAGCTTATTCATCTTGCTAAGGGATTGTAAGCTCTATGTATTTAAAATACGACTTGGAGATTGGCTTTCTCCATTTTGATATCAGTTGTGTACCACTTTCATTTAGTGGCATCAAATGTTAAGTGTCAGTAAAACTGCCTTATAGAAGAAAAATATATGATGTTTACTCAGTAATTTTTACTCAATTCCTAGATGAAAGAGGATCCTGGGAAAAGAATGAGTTACATAGAATTTGAAACTGATTGTAAAGTTCTGGCATTATGCCTAGAAGTCTCCAGTTACTTAAAAATATTCTATTTAAGAATGTTAACTAAGATAACATAGCATATCAATTAGAGAGGTCACTGCACTATGTGTAAAAATTGTTGAATTCTTTGGAAATAAGACTCCAAATATGGATGCTGAGTTGGACCTAGAATCATGGTTCTACCTTGAAATTCATCATATTTCTGTAACCTGGCTTAAGGATGTTACATTTCATCATTAGAGTCAAGAGAGGAACTCAAACAGTGCAGGACCATGGTGGCAGGATCTTATGCAGAGACCATGGAAGAGTGCTGCTCATCTTATAGAACCCATAACTATTCAAAATGGGATGGTCCCTCTTCCATCAATCACTAATTAAGAAAATATTCTACAAGTTTACCTGCAGCCTGATGTTATGGAGCCATTTTCTTAAGTTGGTTCCTCTCAAATTCCTTTAGCTTATGTCAAGTTTACACAGCAGTCTCAAATAACCTGGACCCCCTGAGATCTCTAAGACAGTGGGCCACCAACCAAGCAGCATATACCAGCTGATAGAAGGCCCCCAACACATATACAGTCAAAGACTGCTGAGTCTGATTCAGACAGAGAAGATGAACCTAACCCTCAAGAGACTGAGAGGACTCTCAAGGCCCCAGGGAGTGAGTGGAGAGAGGTCTGGTGGGGTGGGGCATGGGAGTAGGGTCAACCTCATGGATATGGGGAGGGGAGGAGGTATGGGATGTGGATAGTCAGAAGTTAGACCAGGAGGGGAATAAAATTTGCACTGTAATAGAAGATTAAATAAAATGTTAAAAAAAAGTTTAATCATGGCATTTAAACACAGTTACTTCAGCCTTTACCTGTAATGTGTTTCCCAAACTGAAAATATTTAGCATTGCTTAGCAGCACAATGGTTAAATGGGAAAGCCAACATATATTTATTAAAACAAAGCTCTTAAAACTTGCAGGTAAGCTAGTGTCCAGGCACAAAATACTCCCACATGCCCATTATCATCTTCTCCAACAATGCTCCTCCCCTCCTGCTACCTCAACCCTTGACTGACTTGTTCACCACAGCACACTGTCCACATAAAGATTTTTTCACCCTTGTTAACTGGTTTTCCCCCAAAGAAAGACTTCACATTTATATAACTTTTAGTGTTGAATATTTCATTTTGTGGAATAATTTGAGTTTTTGATCAGTATACTGTTAAGTCATAGTACTTATTCTCAATAAACTAGTCAGGGCTTAAAAAATAGAATGAAAATTTCTAATGTGTATACAGCCTACTACAGCTCCTCTCACATCTCTTTTTTCACAACTTAATATCATCTCTCTGTCTTTTTATTTATTTATTTCTTACAACTTGCTCTGTCAAATATTTGTTGCTCATGTATGCATGGGCATTGGTACATCTATTCGTATAGCATAGTCAACCAAGAAGCATCACACTCCTAAAGATACTAAATTTTTCTTCCTTGCACCATCTGTCAATAATTTTAAGGTAGAGATGGAGGCTTCTAAGGCACATTAGATAGTTTAGCTAATTGATTTTGCATAGGTCTTGTCTAGGAACTACAGCTGCTGGGAGTTCATCATTTTTGAGTTATTGGAATGCCTTAACCAACCACTCAGAGGGAGGTTTCTCAGTCAGGATACTGCATGGTTAGTCTATGGTTCTATAGGGAGAATTCACTTCCTTTAAAAAAATATTTATTATTTACAATCTATTAATTTTAACTTTTATTTCATTTTGGATTTTGAAATCACAATATAATTGTAAAGTTTATTCCTGAAAATCCTTCCATACACCAATACTTGCTTTTTCAAATCCATAACTTTTATCATTAGTTATTGTATATCTATCTATCTATCTATCTATCTATCTATCTATCTATCTATCTATCTATCTCTATTATACTTTAAGGTAAATATGAAATAATTTGATTGCTTGAGACTTTTTCAGAAAACCTTGGTGTAATTTGCTACCTTTTACCAAGTAAGCATCTATCTAGAGCAATGGAGATGATTAGGTAAACCACAACAGAACACAGTGCAAAGATCCAAGGGTCATAGGATCTCAGCTCCAAGTGATACATACACATAATACTTTCTGAACTAGAGCTCAAGCAACACTGAAGAAAAGGAGGTAAAAAGATTTAAGGGCCAGAATACCAGGAAGTCTGCTGTGAAACAGTCCTTTCTAGAATTGGCCACATAGACAAAACTTGAACTATGGAATGGCAATATCAATGGGTGTGTTAACACGAAAGAGAAAATTTCATGGGGTCCCAATCATCCTATGAACTATAGGCAACTAATGACTTCTTGAAGAAGATTATCCTCTGATCCCCTTATTAATTGTTCAATGCTGAGTCATCATCTCTGAAATGATATACACACTAACAAGAAAATCAGGCTTACCAAATCTTATTTATATATTGTGCATATGTATAAATAGATGCTTATGCAAGTAACAGTGATAAACAAAGAAAAAACAGTTAGCAACTTGAGAGTAGAACCTTGGTATGGCTATAGAGAAAGTACTAAGAAGGGAATAGAAGAAGGAAAGGGGAGGGAGAAAATGATGTATTTCTATTAGAATTAAAAGTACATATTTAAAACTCAAATACTGAGAAATTGCCACAGACCAATGAAAAATAAGAAGACATGACTCTAAAGGGAGAATGCCAGACTAATACTAGAGGGGAAAAGGAAAATTTGTATTTTGATGAAAAAGGATATGAAGTAATAATCAAATTTTTAATTAACTAGTAGTAGTCTACCAATGTTAGTTTCCTAATTTGCAAACTAAGTACAGGGATGGAAGATGATAAGAACAAACTATATCTGTAGAAGATATGTTAGTATTTCTACAGCTTTCCCATAAATCTGAAAATAGTTCAAAAGAAAATATTCACACAGACACATAAACCAAAGCAACAAAAAGGTTCAATAAAATTTAGATGCCAACATTCTTATGCCATCTTTCATCATGTCTTTTTGTGACTTATAATAGTCTTGAATTAAATATGTTTTACTTATCAGATACTATTTAACTTCTGCAGATCACCTGTGTCTATCTCATCTTGGCTACAACACTGACACAAAGTCTGTTCAATAGATGCTTAACACCTGCTTTAACTCGCAACTTTACGATACCTATATCAATCTTCAGTTGGGTAGGTTGAAATAAGCTCACTAACTTGATTTAGTTTGCTAAGTATAGACATTAGTCAGACATGTGGACATTCAGGTAATGACCATGAATTGCATCTTTTAGTATTTTTTGTTATTTTTAATTTTTTATTTCTGTATTGGATATTGTATTTATTTACAATACAGATGGCATCCCCTTTCCCCATTTCCCCTCTCTAGAGTTCCTATCCAATCCCCCCTCCTCCTTTTACTTTTTGCTTTTATACCATTTTAATTACATGCATGTATTAAGGTCAGTTCTATGTTGATGGTCTAGCAATACAATAGAGCAAATGCATCTTGTAGTATTAACTCACAGATTATAGGTTAGACTGGAACTATGGTAATAACAGTAGGTTACAATTACTAAGGATATATGGCATGTCTGCTAAAAATGTAAAATCTTATTTACAGACTCTATTATTTAGTCATCATCTAAAATTTAGTGATCATACAAATCCTTTGGAAATATATCCATACTTTCCTTTTCCATATTGAAAAATTGAGTATAGATAGAAGATTTAATATAAATTGTCCATAAGACAGCAATAGTGATAGTTGTGATGCTGGTTTATAGTATACTATCCAGGAATCTTAACTAATGATGCTTTATAGCTAATAAGGAAACAAAAATATCAACAAAAAGATAATGTAGACAAGTATAAAACTGTGCAGAATTCAAGTTAGCTTTTTTTCCCCCTTTTTTAAAGAAAATGACCAACAAAAGCAATTTAAAGAAGAAAGCATGTATTTTGCTCCATGTTTGAGTGGTTATCATTTTTCTTGAAAGTCAGGGCAGTAGAGTGAGTTCTCCACTGTTGTAGAAGTACAGTAACTAGTCATATTGTATATGTAATCAATAACTAGAGGAAAAGGCTCTCTCCTTTCTCCCTTTTGATTCTGTCTCAGACTCCAGGCCCTGAAGCTCAGCTCTGCTTCTCTGGAAATGTCCTCACAGAGATATGCAACGTTGTCTCTCTTAAGTAAAAGAATTCAGTCAAGTATACAGTGAAAATTAGCTCACACACATCTACCAGTTGTCAACTTGATAACAAAATATATCACTTTAATTCATTTTTAGATTTATTTATTTCATATCATGGTTATGGATATTTTGTTTACTGTACACCCAGAAACATGCACATATATATCTAGAAATATATATATATATATATATATATTATACACACATACAAACATATTTATGTGTGTGTAAGTGAGTGTGCATGTGCATATTTGTGTGCTTGCGAGTGTGTGTATAACTATGTGCATATCTGATGTGGAAGTGAGAGGTGGTCAGAGACTCTACAACTCCTCGTTGCAGATGATTGTGAGTCAGCATGTGAGTTCTAGGAGCCAAACTTTGTTTTTCTGCAAGAAGAGCAGGTGCTTTGAACTGCTGATTCTTCTTTTCAGTCCCTAAACACATTCCTTTTAATCATATTTTTTCATCATTGGTGCTCAGAGACTTATAGCCATCTTAAAATGAAAAATAAAATTAATTCATTTCTAAGATTCCCCCAAAATCTTAAGAGCTGAAATTGCTCAAATACTGAGGTCTAAGGTATCTTTTAATACTCAAGGGAATCTTTTAACAACAATAACTGTAATATATATATATATATATATATATATATATATATGTATCTCCTGTGCTCTAAGCACATTGGCAGCTCAACACAGGAAAACAGTTGGATGTTTTTCTTGCAGGGTTTCCCCTACTATAGCATTACCATTTCAGATGCTCCTCTTTTAGATGAATTTACACTATCACAAGTTGGATTCTGTCTTAGATATTCCATATATATATATATATATATATATATATATATATATATATATGGAGAGAGAGAGAGAGAGAGAGAGAGAGAGAGAGAGAGAGAGAGAGAACTTCCAATATACAATAAAACAAATATTTTCATTCCAATAGGTAACTCTGGATCATAACAAGACAATAAAAACAATATAAGACAAAGACCCAACAGGGAAAGCACAATGTACAACAGGTATCTGTCTGTCATATGAGGCTTGTAGTGGCATCATCTGGCAGTAATAGCCTTAGTTAGTTCTCTACAGATCTTTTAGTGCAGCACATTATAACTTCTCTGTTTAGCCAGTTACATTCTATGTCTACAACTTTCCTTGTTAGATGTCACATGTTTTGGCATCCTAGAAGCTCCATTGTAACTTAAGCTTAGCTACTCAGCTTCATACAATGACATTTGAGGGCCTCCTTGAAGGTAATCTGCTCCTGCCTCACATTTCTTACTTTAGCTGTTTCCTGGAACCTTGTTTCAAGCTCCTGTTACTCTACTATTTTCTCACATGAGGGGCAGTGCCAAATTCTGCTTTCAGCTCAAGGTAACCTCCTTTACTCCTACTATCCTGTGCTCTAAGCACATTGGCAGCTCAACACAGGAAAACAGTTGGATGTTTTTCTTGCAGGGTTTCCCCTACTATAGCATTAGCATTTCAGATGCTCCTCTTTTAGATGAATTTGCACTATCACAAGTTGGATTCTGTCTTAGTTAAGTATTCTACAGCTGTGGCAAAACACTATGACTAAT
Organism: Mastomys natalensis; assembly: GCA_021653895.1. Lineage (NCBI taxonomy): Eukaryota > Metazoa > Chordata > Mammalia > Rodentia > Muridae > Mastomys > Mastomys natalensis. The sequence continues at coordinate 205,749 of JAJTUV010001400.1, forward strand.
ATAAACTCGAGAAGGAAAGGATTTATTTCATATTACAGCTTGTCTTTCTTCATCCAGTGATGTTGTATAAGGAACTCAAGGAAGAAACCTAGAAGGAGGAACAGATGCAGAAGCCATGGAGGAGTGATGCGACCTGGCTCGTTCTCAAAGGCTTGCTCAGCTTTCCCAGGAATGGCTCACTGAAAATGAGCTCGGCTGTTTCGCATCAAACACTAAAGAAGATGTCCTACAGACTTGTCTATAGGCACATCTTACTGAGATATTTTATCGGTTTTGAGTTCCTCTTTCCAAATGACTCTACCTTGGACTAAATTTTCATAAAATTGCCAAATAGTCTGTGTTGGGTAGACAGGTTTTACTCCCGTGGAATGCTTTTCTATTGTTTCATTGCTGAGTACCACGTGTCTCTTTAATGATACCAATCTGTTTAATAATTTATTAGCACTCATTTTTCTACACCTTCAAATTTGTGCCTATTGTTTTCCTCACCAAACTACACAAAGTAATAACTTTCTGTCCTATCATTGTCAACCTGAGAACAGTGAGCTGTAATCATGATACTGCCTGAATGTTATGTGGTCTTGTATCTCCCTCTGCCAAAAAAAAAAAAAAAAATTACTCTATTATTCTGTTACCCAAAACTTCAGGATGCAGTAGAATGCAGTCTGATTCTTTTCCTAAATGTATTGTGAATGGTCTCTAGCCCAGGTCTCAATGAACTTTCTATTATTCTTTGAAACTTCAATCAGACCTTCACTATTCTTACTTCTATTTGCGTTCTAGTTTTCAAAGTTCTCACCAGAATGGTCTATTTATTTTTGCTTACAACATTTGTTGCCTCATCTAGCCTACAATACTAACTTTTTCAGTGTTACTAACCAGTTTTAAAAGCCTACCAAATACCAACTCAGTCTTATAATAGCAATAATTTTACTTTCAGTTCCAATTTTCTATATAATTTTTTTCATGTTGTATTAAAATACATAACTGAAGCAACATAAGGAAAGGGGTGTTAATTTGGCTAGTGGTTTGAGTGTATATAGTCCATCTTTGTGAAAAAGTATTAACAGCCAAAATAGCTAGCTCCCTTAGCTGTAGCAAGAATGTAAAGTGGCCCAGCCAGCTGACATTGGTTACAATCCCCCCTGCACTTCTGGTTCTTCTACCAGCCTCCATACCGGAGATCCTTAGCTCAGTCTGATGTTTGGCTCTAAAGCATCCAAGCATCCACATCTGCATTGGTCAGTTGCTGGCTGAACCTTCCAAAGAACAGCTACACCAAGTTCCTGTCAGCAAGCATCTCTTGGCAACAGCAACATTGTCCGTGTTTGCTGTCTGGGTTTGCTAGTTCTAGGGACTAGACCACCAACCAAGCAGTGTATAGGGAGGGATCCATGGCTCCAGATACATATGTAGCAGAAGATGGCCTTATCTGACTGTAATGGGAGGGGAGGCCCTTGGTCCTGTAGAGATTTGATGCCCCAGTGTAGGGGGATGCTGGAGCAGTGTGGCAGGAAAGGGTAGGTGAGAAGCACTCTCATGAGGCAAAAGGGGAGGGAGGAGAGGGCAGATGTGGGATGGGGGGGATTGTGGAGGGGTAACCTGGAAGCAGGACATCATTTGAGATGTAAATGAATGGAATGACTAATAAAAAATAATACAAAATAAAAGAAGAAAAAGAAAAAGAATGTAAAGTATCTACTTTCATTCCATCCAGTCAGGAGGAAGAGAATGCTATTATTTATCTCATCTCCTTTTAAAATATTTATTCTGTGTAAAACCCCAGTCTTGGTACATAACCATGCACTGTTAGTTTGAGGGTTTTCTTCTCAGACTCACATTTCTTGAAGTACTTGCCTGTTATCACAAGCGATTCTAAATCCTGTTGTCACTGCAAATTTATCATCACAGATGGCTAACTGTAAAATTAGTTTTATTCCATTAGTGCTGTTTATTTGAGCTTCTGTTGTGTACCAAGACTGAGGAATAGAAAACATATGACCCCCTGGAGTTTAATACACAGAAAGGGAACAGAGCACCTAAGCAGGAAAGTACATAGCTGCACTTTACACTAGCAGGACATGTTTAAAGTTCTGGACACATTGGTAGCTGGGTACTTATACTTTTCTTAAATAAACAAGGACATTTTGTGAAGTTTTCTGTACCTCTCAAATAGTTGACTGAAATGTGAAGTGGCTTTTTTACTTCATTTTAGAAGACATTAACAGGCATGGATTTAAATCAAGCTGAATTTCTTAAAGACAAGCAGTACTAATCTGGTTTTCAAAATATCTTGCATTTTACTCATATACTTTGTATTCAATAAATAGATAGAAAATAAGTTAGTCAATAACTGTTTTATAACCACCAGCTAAGTATTTGTAAGCCTTTCGTTACCATTTTTGGCTGAATTTAGTAACTTCTGGTTTCTTTAATTTGTTTCATGGCTCTTCTCAAAATGATCAGATTTTTGTAGAGTTGTGAGGTCATATTTTCCATTTAAAAATACTTTGAAAATAAAAGGCATAAACAGGACAAGTAGATCTTCTAAGTCCTTTATTTCCAAATATTTTCGTTTCTTCTCCCTCAGTCCTTTGCTCCCTTCCTCCTCTCTTCATTTGAACCCAATAAATCCAATTACTATTGCTCCTATGTGAATGTGTGTGTGTGTGTGTGTGTGTGTGTGTGTGTGTGTGTGTGTGTTTGTACACTGAAACCCAAGGAACCATCAGTGGTAACACATCTAAGGGAAAGTGACTCTTCCCAAGGATCCACAAATTGCCAGTAGCTATAAAACTATAAATAGGATCTCAGGGGCCCTTATTAAATTCATGTTTGCATTTTTAGCTGTCTTGTTAAAAAAATTATTAAAAATCTTGTGAAAATCCTGTGTCACTAACCTCAGTTCCTCTGACTTCATTTGTGCAACAGCCAGGTCCTGTCTGGATGTCAGCATTTCCAGCATTTCACAGAATTCCTCTACAGTCTCCCTCTAGTTCAGCCTTTCTGTTTCCTCTTGCACACAGTTCTCTGAACCATGTGGGTAAGGTTTTATATAGATATTCCATCTATGGCTGAACATTCAAAGTGGAAATTCAAACACTGGAAATTATTGTATATCTGCATTAATCACTACCCACAGAAGTAAGCTTTTCATATTAGGTTTAGAACACACAAGATCTGGATGTACCTATAAATTAAGAGGCAATTTAACAAGCTGATCATTCAAAGAAAAAATAATAGTTTCTGTCCGGTGACTTCCCTAGCTGTTGTTTTTGATCATGTTCTAGTACTGAGCATAGACCTCTTCCTAAGCAATCAAGAGGGCAGTTTCACCCTTCTTCCTCTTCCTTTCCAAATTTGAATTATTTTCTCCTCCTCTTCCTCTGCTTTTTCCTCTTCCTCTACTTCCTACTCTTCTTCCTTTTCCTCCTCCTCTTCCTCTTCCTCTGCTTCCTCCTCATCCTCTTCCTTCTCCTCTACTTCCTCCTCCTCCTTCTCTTCTTCCTCCCCCTCTTCCATTGTTCTTTCAAGATCTGTAATGAATTGTGTTGGGATTTTAATGAGAACGTATTGAATCTGTAGATTGCTTTTGGTAGGATGGTTAATTTTTACTGTGTTAATCCTATAAATCAATGAATATGGGCTATCTTTCCATCTTATATCTTCTTCAATTTCTTTCTTCAAAAATTTGAAATTTTTGTCATCCAGGTTTTTCACTTGCTTGGTTAGAGTTACACAAAGATGTGTCTTATTATCAGTGTGATACTAGGTCTTCATGTGGAACTCCTAAATCAGAAAGAGAAACTGTATCTGGGCTCCCTTGTCTGGCCTCAGTGGAAAAGGATGCACTTAGTCTCACTGTGGCTTGATATGCTGGGGCTGGCTGATGTCCTCCCCTTTTTTATGGAGAGAAGGAGAGGGAGGATGGAGTGGAAATGGGAGGAAGAGACTAGGAGGAGAGGAGGGATGGGAAACTGATCATGTTTTAAAATGTATAAATAATTTTGTCAATAAAATTATCCTAATTGATTATTTTTTGATTTTTCTATAGTGAATTCTTGTTAGAGATATCAAATTTAAATTGAGTCCGTCCTGCATCCTGAGAATATTATGTCATTTGCAAATTTGCCCAGCTTCCTTCCAGAGCTCATAATTTCAGAATGTACAGTGTAGTTACATTTGTATGAATATCTCTTTAAAACTGCCAATATATGTAATAATTTCAAGACAGACAAATAGATACATAGATAGACAGAAATGACTAACCTCTCATTTCCTTATGGCTTTATAAAGGTTCAACTGTAGGAAGCCCAAGTCTATTTTCAAAATTAATACCATTTTAAATATAATCATGGGATTTTGTGAAGTGATAACATTCATTTTTTGCATTTTATACCTATAAACTAGAGGGAAAGATTTCATAGTGCATGTTTGTATGTGTGTGTGTTTTCTGGAAACACAGACAATAATGTTGTATGGTTTGTGTGTGTGTTTGTATGAGAGTGTGTATATGTGTGTTTTAATGGAAGCACAGAGAATACTATTGTATTTTTTATGTATATGTGTGAATGTGAGTGTGTGTATGCATGTGTTTTGCTGAAAGGACAATACTGTTGTATTGTATCTGTGTATATGTGTGTGTGGTATGTGTGTGTGCTTGTGTGTGGTTATGGTGGAAACACAATAGTACTGTTAATTTGTATTTGTATGTGAGTGTGTATGTGTCTGTGTAAATGAGTGTGTGTGTTTTGTTAGAATCACAGAGAGTAGTGTTATATTGTATGTGTGTGAGAGTGTGTTAGAGTATGTGGGTATGTTTTGCTGAAAGCTCAGACAGTACTGTGGTATTGTGTGTGCTTGTGTGTGCATTTACATTCATAAAAACTTTTGCCTATTTTCCAGTGCCACAGTTAGGATCTGTGAAGTAGTCAAAAACAGTTCATGTGAATCAACCTTAAAATGTCATTCACACAAATCTTGTTATCAGAGTGTCAGCTAGCTGTCACCTTTTTATTTCGATGTAACTCTCAATTAACCGGAATATACCTTTTGAGACTGTATAGATATTGTGTTTTTCTATGGATATGTCATTTTCTTTCCCAAAGCAATTATTTTCTTCAAATTTAATGTGAGTGCAACGCATATCTTAATTAAAATTGTATGATTATTTCACTTTCATATATGTAAATTTTATAGTAAACTTTTGCAGTTATGAACTTAACAAAAGAGGTTTATGTTTTGACTGCACAAATGTCATGCATCAGTGGGATATCCTGGTATAAAATATAAAACTATTGATGAGTAAGTGTATCAGAGCAGTTAATGAAGATCCTGCTTCCTTTTCATTGACAAACAAATGTCTACAACTAATCTCGAATGCTACAAAATCTAATTATATAGTTAATTAATTAATATGCAATATGAGCAAATTATTTAGGGGGAAGCAGTTTGCTCCCTATTCACTCACTAAGACAGCAACCTCTCTATGGTTGTCAATCCTACTTCCTCCCATCTTGGGACCATTAATTGGGTTATTTTTGCTGATTTCTTTTGGTCCCTGGGCCTTAAATAGGCTGACTAACTTTGTGAAACAACAGATAGACAATTTGTTAGTAAAACCTATTCAGATACATTATCATAAGTTAGCTATGGAGAACCACGAGACTCAAGATGAGGTTGTTACTCTATCCAGGGTGTTCCCAAAACCCATCTCCACCCAACCTAAAAGAGAGGACTTCTGCCCCTAGACCAATCAGAGAGGGGCCACCCAGAAACCCCTCTGACTAGTGATCTGAATTCTGGCTATTTTCTTTATTTACATTTCAAATGTTATCCCCTTTCCTGGTTTCTTCCCAGAAACACCCTATTCCATCCCCCATCCCCCTGCTTCTATGAGGGTGTTCCCCCACATACTATACCACTCCCACCTACCCGCCCTCAAATTCCCCTACACTGGGGCATCAAGCCTTCACAGGACCATGGGCCTCTTCTCCCATTGATACCCAACAAGACCATCCTCTGATACATATGTGCCTGGAGCCATGTACACTTTGGTTGGTGGTTTAGTCCCTGGGAGCACTGTGGCTTCTGCTTGGTTGATATTTTTGTTTTTCCTATGGAGTTACAAACCCCTTCAGATCCTTCAATCCTTTCTGTAACTCTTCCATTGGAGACCCTGTGCTCAGTCCAATGGTTGACTGTGAACATCTGCTTCTGTAATTGTCAGGCTTTGCCAGAACCTCTCAGGAGACAGGTATATTAGGCTCCTGTCATCATGCAGTTGTTGGCATCCATAATAGTGTTTGGGTTTGGTGACTGTATATGGGATGGATCCCCAAGTGGGGCAGTCTCTGTATGGCCTCTCCTTCAGTCTCTGCTCCACACTTTGTCTATGTATTTGTTTCCATGAGCATTTTATTCCTACTTCTAAGAAGGACCTAAGCATCCACATTTTGGTCTTCCTTCGTCTTGAGCTTCATGTGATCTGTGAATTGTATCTTGGGGGTTCTAAGCTTTTGGGCTAATATCAACTTATCAGTGAGTGAATACCATGTGTGTTCTTTGTGATTGGGTTACCTCACTCAGGATGATATTTTCTAGGTCCATCTATTTGCCTAAGAATTTCATGAAGCTGTTGATTTTAATAACTGAGTAGTACTCTATTGTTTAAATGTACCACATTTTCTGAATTCATTCCTCTGTTGAAAGACATCTGTTTTTTTTTCCAGCTTCTAGTTATAGTAAATAAGGCTATTATGAACACATAGTAGAACATGTGTTCTTGTTATATGTTAGAACATCTTGGGGGCATTTGCCCAGGAGTGGTATAGTTGAGTCTTCAGGTAATACTATGTCTGATTTTCTAAGGAACTGCCAGACTGACAGTCATCCTGTAGAAGAATGCAAATTGATCCATTCTTATCTCCTTGTACAAAGCTCAATTCCAAGTGGATAAAGGACCTCCACATAAAACAAAATACACTGAAACTAATAGAACGGAAAGTGGGGAAGAACCTTGAATACATGGGCACAGGGGAAAATTTCCTGAACAGAACACTATTGGCTTATGCTCTAAGGTCAACAATTGACAAATGGGACCTCATAAAATTGCAAAGCTTCTGTAAGGCAAAGGAAACTGTCAATAGGACAAAACAGCAACCAACAGATTGGGAAAAGATCTTTACTAATCCTACATTCAATAGACGGCTAATATCCAATACATACAAAGAACTCAAGATGTTAGACTCCAGAGAATTAAATAACTCTATTAAAAATGGGGTTCAGAGCTAAACAAACAATTCTCAACTGAGGAAAGTCAAATGGCCAAGAAGCACCTAAAGAAATGTTCAACATCAGTAGTCATTAGGGAAATGCATATCAAAACAACCCTGAGATTCCACCTCACACCAGTCAGAATGGCTACGATTAAAGATCAAAAAATTAGGTGATAGCAGATGCTTTCAAGGATGTGGAGAAAGAGGAACACTCCTCTGCTGCTGGTGTGATTGCAGGTTTGTACAACCACTGTGGAAACTTGTGGAGAGCTGGTGTCACAAGATGACGGCAATCTGCCAGTCCTAGCTTGGACATTGCTGCGCCATGATCAAGGCACGCAAATCTGGCATTGCTGCGTGCATATTGCTTGTACATAAGATCAGGCCGTTTGACATATGGGCAGAGCACCAATACGGAATGGCTTCTGATTGGAGGAGACAGAGATTTAAGGACCGGGAACAAAGGTTGGCGGGGTTTTTTTGTTAGTGGTTCCTGAGTAAATGGTGTTGAGAAGTTCCCGTGTCCATTGTCTTCTGTCCCCTGGTCGGATCGGGAGGCGACAGAAACTCTTACACATAATATTATATTATAAAGGCTGCTAGTGTACAGAAGAACATCCAGGTAGAGCTATAAGAAGTCTAAGTTTGGAGAAGGTACCATGAGGTGCAGAGAAAAAAGTATATTCTTTTGTTTTTGGGTGAAATGTTCTATAGATATCTGTTAAGTCCATTTGGTTTAAAACTTCTGTTAGTTTCACTGTACTTCTGTCTAGTTTCCGTTTCCCTGATCTGTCCAGTGCTGAGAGTTGGGTATTGAAGTCTCCCACAATCATTGTGTGAGGTGCAATATGTGCTTTGAGCTTTAGTAAGGCTTCTTTTATGAAAGTGGGTGCTCTTGCATTTGGTGCATAGATGTTCAGAATTGAGAGTTCATGTTGGTTGACTTTTCCTTTGACAAATATGAAATGACCTTCCTTATCCTTTTTGATATCTTTAAGTTGAAAGTCAATTTTATTCGATATTAGAATGGCTACTCCAGCTTGTTTCCTAGGACCATTTGCTTGAAAAATTGTTTTCCAGCCTTTTACTCTAAGTTTGGTTTAAAAATTATATATAATGTGCTCTTCTGTGTTATGGTCTATGCAAGTATAAATGTGTGTACCAAGGATTCTAGAAATAGGAATCAAATCATTTGGAGCTAAATTTGTAGTTATCTATAAGAGGCACAGAGTAAGGTCCTGCAAAACAGACAGGTCTTCGAGAAAAAAGTACAAATTCTTAACATCTGAGCCTTCTTCCAAGCCCTGGTGAGCAGTGTTTCCATGCTATCTCCTACAAATACTTCCTTGAAAATTGTGCCAATGCATTGTTAGATAGTTTATATTGATGATGCCTGTTATTGTTGATGGTGAATAGTGAATGTTATAACATTAACGATTTTGTCTAATTGTGCCTCAAATTTTCCGAGGACCAGTCCCATCCTGAAGTGAACTGCTTGTCTTCGTTTGCCAGTTATTTATTAGAAACACCACTGGAAGTTTCAATGGATTTTATTTATGTGTAATAATTAACATTTAATAATTCATAAGAATCAAAGACAGATTATATAGTTTTTATAATTATATCAAAATATTTAGAGATATGTATATATTTTAAAAGATTGTAAAATCCAGACATATATACTTTAGTGGCTAGAATATCATTAGGCAATAATAATCCATGTGCATAATAAAACTAAATTTGATATTTCAAGAAATATTTTCCTAAACCTTACTTTTATTAATTTTTACATGAAATATCTCCTATTTTAATATAGAAACTTCTTCCATTAACAAACATACTTTTGCAAACCATGACAATCATTTATATATATTGCTTCCTAGCGGAAACTTGTTTGCCTTCTTAAAATGTCCTGGGTTATATACTTTGCAGAAACTATGTGAGAAACCTTGAACATTTTATAGACAAGATGCACTAGGCTGCATTTCTGCAGTGCTGGTGATTGTAAGACCCATTGGAGTTTGCAGAGCCTTACTGTTGTTAAAATGAAATATGGATCTGCATGAGAAATTGTAAGGCCCTGAGGAGAGTAATATTCAGGACAACTCCAGGAGTTATCCAGTAAGCTCTCAAAATAAACCAGCTGGGAGCAGGGAACCTTGCCAGATTTTCAACAATCATACAAAATAAGTTGCCTCCTTCACTATTCTGTAAGAGAAAATGTTATTTATTAAAACAAAAAACAGGCATAGTTTCCACAAACAAGTATATTTTTACATTACATCTTTATATATCCATAGAGAATTTCATACTTGTATATGATGTATTTTGATCATAACCACCTTTCTCTCTATTCCAAGTCCTGCCAAATCCAATACACCTTCTTACCAACTTCATGCTGTTTTTTTTTTTTTTTTTGACCCACTGAATCTAATTAGTGCTGACAGTATAAGACCTGAACAAGATCAAGCCAGTGAAAATTCTAGCATTGATGAGGGTGCAGTTCATAAAGCTAACAAGCTATATATAGTGCATGGCTGCCGGGAGAGATAGTTTTCTTTTGAAGTGTAGCTTCTGTAGGTCTTTTGAAGTGTAGCTTCTGTAGGTCATTCATGCTCCAACAGATAGACAGATACATGTGCATGCACATATGGACAGCTCTAATTGACATAAGTGAGCTACAATTAAGCAAAGTTTTAATTTTCTATGTCCATTTATGAAAATTCAAAAAATAAAGTGACTGTTTATGCTTACTATGTGAAAGATGAACATACAAGTCGATTAATGTTTCATATTCTGGTTAACACATTGACATTGTTTTACATTTGTTTAATCTGTGTCTTTCTGTCTCTCTGTCTATGTCTCTCTCTATCTCTCTCTGTCTCTGTCTCTCTCTTTCTCTGTCTCTGTGTCTCTGTCTTTCTCTGTGTCTCTTCTGTCTCTGTCTCACTCTGTCTCTCTCTCTCTGTCTCTCTCTGTGTGTGGTGTGTGTGTGTGTGTGTGTGTGGTGTGTAGGACAGAGGACAACTTATAAAATTCAGCTCTCACTTCTACCATGTGGTGCCTGAGGACTGTACTCATGTTGTCAGGCTTAGGTACAAGTGCCTTTGCCTGTTGAACCATCTTCCCATTCCACATTAAGACTTTTGATAGCTTAAAACAATGGGGATTGAGATGGCATTCTTTTTTTTTTTTTTTCAAAAATCACCACATTTGGGGTTTAATAGCTTCATAATAATGAACTACATTGTATTAATTTGAGAACGTTAAATGTATACATGAAGTGAGAAAATGATGAAGTCATTATACTTGGCTGAAATGTTAAAATAAATTAGGTCATTGCAGTAACCAGGAAGCATCATCTCCACATGATGCTGAAGAAATAAAAATAAAAATGACTATCCCAAATCCACATTGTATTAATTCACTCAATTCTTGAGTAAGGAGTTTTAACCCTGAGTATACAGATAAAGGAGGATGAGTAGATCTGGTGGAGAGGAGAGAGAGTGATTGGAAGAGTGGAGTGAAAAGTAACTGGTTTGGATGTATTGAAAACAATAAATAAATAAATAAATAAATAAATGGAAATATATTAATAGAATAAGAAAATAAAGTCAAAATAGAGTCAATTCCTCTTGTACTTTTCTAGACATGATAAATCCTGATTATATTTTCTCCTTCATTTATTCTTCCAAGCTCCTCTTCTCCCATCTTGTTGTGAAATCTCTCTGTCCTTCATCAGAAAGGAAAGTCTTCTATGAGATAATTATAAAATAAAAATAAAATAAAATAAAATAAAATAAAATAAAATAATAAAAACTTAACACATAAAAAACACTAAACTGGAAGTGATAATATATTTGAAAGTTAGTTCAATGAATTTGCCAAATAATGGGGAGACAGAACCCAAATTGTGCACCTCTTGTTACCCAATAAATGTTCTAGTACAGAAATTAGGTTACATAATTGAGTTGTTTACCAAAAGGGTCTCATAGGAATCCTCAACAACCTAAGCTGTGGCCAACACTATAAGTTGCTCTCCGTAAACTGACAAGAAGGCATGTTTGCTGAAGACAACTGCACAACTTATTAAACATGGAAAAGTTGAGCTGGTGTCTATATAGAACCCTACAGTCTAGTGTCTTTGGTACAGGAAGGTATGCTGCAAGCTATGAGAAGAGAAACAGAAACACATGCTAGACATAAACAAACCCTTTGAGCTACAATTGTGTTCTGTCTGCACATTACAATGATGGCCGAATACTTGTGGAAATAACCATCCAATAACTGATTTGATTTAATACCCACTTCACAAAATGGGACCCATATCTGACAATGCTTAGGTAACCAAAAACTTGAGACCTGATAGCCATGTTACACAAAATACTGTGTTCTCTCTCTCTCTCTCTCTCTCTCTCTCTCTCTCTCTCTCTCTCTCTCTCTCTCTCTTTCTTTCTTTCTTTCTTCTTTCTTCTTTCTTTCTTTCTTTCTCTCTCTGTTTCTCTTTCTCTCTCTTTCATTAATTTATTTATTCACGTTGGAGAGCAATTTCAGACCCCTTCTTCCTTTCCTCCCAGTCAATCCTCACACCCTCTTCCTCATTTCTCCCATCTCGTATCCTCAAAGAAAGCCCTCCTCCATGAGTGTACCCACCCTGGTACATCAAGTTGAAGCAGGACTAAGTGCATCCTCTCTAGCCAAGAGTGAACAAATGAATTGGTGTCTGCTTCTTGTGTCTTCTTTTGGTATATTTTCTTTGCTTGTTTATTTTGTTTAAATCCAACGTGTTAATTTTAGTTTTACCTTATTATATCTTATTTTTTAAAAAAAATGAGGCCAGTGAAACTTACTTAATTAAAAAACAAAACAAAAAAAGAAATGAAAACAGTCAACCAACCAACAAACAAAAACAAAGATAAAGGAGATAATTCAGTGGTAGAATACTGGCCTCCATGCATGAAGCTCTGAATTCCATCCCTAGCACTGCTAAAAATTTAGAATAAATTTAGAAATGACTTAAAATGGAAATAATTTAAGAATGAAATAAAAAGATAATTTAAATTGAGTCAATAACAGCTCCTGAAATATTTACGGTTCATGTATGAATTTTGCTAAGCTGATAACAGGACAAATTTGCTATTACTATGATAAACCTACTCAACATATTTGGCTCAAATATTTATAATAATAATGTTACTCAGCCACAAAAATATCATAGAAAGATTTATTGCTTACATGTTTACTGGGGAAAATAAAACAAATTCACATACACACACACACAGAGTGAGAGAGAGAGAGAGAGAGAGAGAGAGAGAGAGAGAGAGAAGGGCAGGTGAGAAGGCTCAGAAGATGGGGGTCCTGGACAGGATTAATATCTGGTCAATTAAAATGACAGTGGTTAGCCAGGCAGTGGTGGCGCACGCCTTTAATCCCAGCACTTGGGAGGCAGAGGCAGGCAGATTTCTGAGTTCGAGGCCAGCTTGGTCTACAGAGTGAGTTCCAGGACAGCCAGGGCTATAAGGACAGCCAGGGCTATAAAGAGAAACCCTGTCTTGAAAAACCAAAAAAAAAAAAAAAAAAAAGACAGTGGTTTAGTACATATATTTGTGTATAAGTGAGATGTATGGTGAGATATCTGGAAAATTTCAGAGAGACGCCTACAAAGACAATAGGACCTCGAGCAGCTGCTAACTATATTGGGCACAACTGAACTGCAGAATTAGGGGCTCACATGCCATTTGTATTAGTCGGTATTCTGTAGAATCACAGAACTTATGGAATGTCTCTATATATTAAGGAAAATTATTAGAATGACTTATAGTCTAGAGTCCAACTGACCCAACAATGGGCAGCTATAAGTAAAAATCTAGTAGTTTCTCAATCCAAGGAGGATAGGTGTTTCAGCTGGTCTTTGTATAAGCTGAATTCCTAAGGAAGAAGTAGGTTCAAACAGATTTGCTGGCAAGTAATTCCAACTGAGCAAAGAAGAATGGACCCTTCCTTTTTCCATTATCTGTATGTAGGCCTCCAGCTGTAGGTATGGCTCAGATGAAAGGTATGAACCACCACACCTGGACCTATGCTGTTCTTTGCTTAGAATTTACTTTGTCCTATGTTGGCCTATAAATCAGAAGTTTGCTTGTCTCTGGTTCCTGGGATTAAAGTAGTATACCACCTTTCCTGAGCTTAAGCTTTTCATGGTCATTATGCCTCAAGAACTTGATCAAAGGCCGCTGTCTTCCAGCCTCAAGATCTGGATCTAGGTATGCCCTTAATTTCTGGATTGTAATTAATTTCAGATGTAGTCAAGCTGACAACCAGGAATAGCCAACACTCAATCTCTCTCATGTTCCTAAGAGGTTCCTTTCCTTTCTAATCTGGCACAAAATAACACTTCTAGATGAAGCTTTTAGGATCATTTAAAGCACATGATAAATATATCTTATAATGCAATGTTTGATGCACTAAGTTTGTTTCTAAGCACTTTTCATTAACAGTAGTACCCTGGTACTTTAGCCCTTCAACTCTCAGTGGGATGTAATTGCATATCTTCTATTGTTACTCTCACTTAAGAAATGAAGAAACTCAGTCATGAAAATATCTTAATGTATCTATTATTCTATAGCCAATAGTGACAAGGTCATTTTATAACAGATTAAATATCATGGGGTCCAGATTCCACAGTTAACCTCTACAGTTTTCCCATGCTCTTTCTTATTGTGTCCTTTATAAAAGGCTCATGAACCCGGGAAAAAACCTCAGTTAATGCATAAGAGATTTGGCTTGGATCCTAGCAGCACATAGACTTAGAGTGGTGATAGAAGCATCTGGGTAGTAGAACAGGATTAGCAGAAGTTCAAAGTTGTCCTCAGCTACATGAAAAGCTAATAGGAGCCCGGGCATTAATGAAACAGCATAAAAAGACACAGTTCTTACTAAAATACTGTCAGAATATTCTGCTTTTTCTATTTTGTCTCAGGAGAAAGTTAATAATAGGCAGCCTAAAATACTTTTTATCATCATGAAATACTTTTGGTCTAAAAGAGCATGCTCAGCATATAAACATTCATGCAGTCCACAGAGTGTTAAGTTCCACTTCATATTCAGGAGGATAAGAAAACTATGGGTTGCATCTAAAGAGAGTTAGGTACTGTTTATTTAGCAGAAGTAGAAAAATATATGACTTTGTATTCTTGCTTACTTTTGTTTTTGTTTGGTTGTTTGGTTGTTTTACTTGGTTTGGTTGGTTTAGAGACAACATCTCCATCTGAAACTCCTGCTGGCCAGGAACTCATGATGATTTATGTGCCTCTGCTCTACAGGTCTGGGATTAAAGAGAATATGAGATGCTACATTCATTCAATCTCAACAACATCACTGAATAAATAGGATCTGAACAAGGTCAACAGTAACAGACATGCCAACCTGAATGAGGTAAAGCTAAAAGACCTCAACTCTACAAAAAGAACTATAGGCAGCTAAGGAGTTCTGAAAGTGCGAGAAATAGTCTTCCTCAAGGATGAACACACTAATTGGTTATCCAATATCAAATAGTCAACTCTGAAGTCAGAGAAATGCAATGAACATTATACAGGCTGAACTAGTTTTATCTATATATTTAAGAAATTATGTGTACATCGCTGGTCCCTCTTCAGTGCCTGCAGAACCTTTCTGTCCTTTGCAGTGATCCAACAGCCAGAACTTCACCATGTATATTCTCAAAATCCATGCCAGAGAGATCTTTGACTCCCAATGGGAATCCTACTGTTGAGGTGGATCTCTACACTGCAAAAGATCTCTTCTAAGCTGCTGTGCCCACCAGTGCATCTATGAGACCAGTGCCCACTTGCATCTATGAGACCCTAGAACTCTGTTACAATATGGCATGCTTCTTGGGGAAGGGTGCCACAAGGCTATTGAGCACATCAATAAGACCATTGGACCTGCTCTGAGTAGCAAGAAACTGAATGTTGTAGAGCAAGAGAAGACTAAAAAACTAATGATCGAGATGGATGACAATGAGAATAAATCTAAGTTTGGTGCAAATGCCATCCTGGAAGTGTCTCTGGCTGTCTGCAAAGCTGGTGCCATGGAAAATGGAGTGCCCCTTTACTGTCAACATTGCTGACCTAGCTGACAACCCTGCCTTTCCCAGCTTTCAGTATGATCAATGGCAGTATTCATGCGGGCAAAAAACTGGCCATGCAAGAGTTCATAATCCTGCCTGTTAGGGCATCTTGTTTCTGGAATGCCATGTATATATTGGAGATTTACCAAAAACCTGAAGTACATCATCAAGGATATATACAGGAAGGATGCCACTGATGTGAGTGATGAGGGATGATTTGGACCAAACATCCTGAAGAACAAAGCAGCACTGGAGCTGCTCAACACTGCAATTGCAAAGGCTAGCTATACTGACCAGGCTGTCATCAGCATGGGCGTGGCTGTCTCTGAGTTCTACAAGTCTGGTATGTATGACCTGAACTTCATATCTCTGGACAATTCCAGCAGGTACACCATACCTGAGTAGCTGGCTAGCCTGTACAAGTCCTTTATTCAGGAGTACTCATTGGTGTCCATTAAAGACCCCTTTGACCAGAACGACTGGGAAATTTGGCAGAAGTTCACAGCTAGTGCAGGCATCCAGGTGGGGGTGGGGTGGGGGTGGGATGGGGGGTGGGGGGTGGGGGTGGGAATGGGGGTGGGGGTTGGGATGGGGTGGGATGATCTTACAGTAACCAACCCTAAGCAGATTGCCAAGGCTATAGGCAAGAAGTTCTGCAGCTGCCTCCTGCTCAAAGTGAATCAGATAGGCTCTGTGAATGAGTCTATGCAGTCATGTAAGTTGACCCAATCCAGTGGGTGGAATGGGGAGACTGAGTATACTTTCATCACTGACCTGGTTGTGGGGCTCTGCACTTGGCAGATCTGGACTGGTGCCTCTTGAGGATCTGAGCACCTGACCAAGTACAATTAGATCCTTAGAATCGAGGAAGACCTGGGCAGCAAAGCCAAGTTTGCTGGGAGGTCCTACAGGAAGCCCCTGGCCATGTAAGGCATAGACTGGAGGTCCCTGGATCCACCAGCTGTTTAGGTCGTCCCTGTCGCTGATGTCATCGATGTGGCTCAAAGCAGACCTTTTGCTTGCTCTTTCCAAGTCACTGCTTCCTTAGAAGTCCAAAGACATGCCTGAGCACGTGGAGCCCTGCTGAAGACCCCAGCTTTGTAATCATGTGATTGATCTGAATCATTAGTTCTGTCACCTGACTTCCCAGGTAGTGTCTGGAGCCTTCAGAACTCTGACTTATTCTGTAGGATAGGCACAAGCAAGAAACTCTGTCCCCACCGTGGTTACATGAAAAGTAAAAGATGCAGAAACAAAGAAAGTATATATACACATACAAATACATGTAACAACAAGTATTGAAAAATAGGCCTTAAATTTGAAAAACCAAGAAGGAATATATGGAAGGTTTTGGAAAGAAAAAAAAAAGGAGCAGAGGAAAGATATAATTATAGTCTCAAAAATTAAAAGAAATAAAAATTATTTATTCTTTTCTCATGTATGACTTCTTCAGGGCAGTTTCCCCTCCCTCTTTTGCTCCCAGTCCCATCCCCCAACTTTCCCTCCAACCTCCTCCACTCCTTTGTTTTTCTTTAGAAAAGGTTAGACCTCCCATAGATATTAAACAAATATGGAATTTCAGTTGCTATTAGATTAGTTGTCTCCCATGGTACTAATGCTGGATAGGCAACCCTCTATGGAAAAAGGGATGGGAAAAGAGTCAGAAACAGCTCTACAGTAATTTATTTGTTTACTCTCTTCCCATACAATACATTCCTACCACAGATGCCCTTTCGTCAGCTCTGTCAGTTCCTCCAACCTCCCTTTTCCTGATTCACTCCCCAACTATGTCTCTTCCAGAAAAGAGCAGACCTTGTAGAGACATTAGCTGAACACTGCATAATAGAATACAATAAGGCCAGGCACAAACCTTCATATCAAGGCTCTGCAAGCCAACTCGGTAGGAGAAAAGAAGCCACAAGAGCAGACAAAGGAGTCAGAGATGCCCCTACTTTCACTATCATGAGTTCCAGAAAAACGCCAAGACAAAGCTATAACATATATACAGAGGACCTAGAGAAGATGCATGCGGGTGCAGTGATTCTGGCTAAAGTTTTTGTGAGTCCCATGTGACTGCTTAGTTGATTGCTCCCGCTGCAGTCTACTGATGTCCTAGATGTCTGTTACCCACAATTCTTCCTATGTATAGCCTGAAGTGGTTCTGAATTAATGTCTGTGTTAGTTCATTAAATGTATTTGCTTTTCAGAAAATGAAATGAAACACTTAGTATGTCCATAAGGTATAGAAAGTAATATTTTGTATGATTCATCAGACAGTTAATGCTGGCAGACATAGAAGCATAAATTGTATTTGTGTGTGTATGTGTGTGTGTGTGTGTGTGTGTGTGTGTGTGTGTACATCTTATTCAATAACTACTCTAGATAATAAAATGTGAACTATGTAACTCCCTGGTTTATATAAAAGCATATAGAGAAAATGTATACACTAAATAGTGTTAAAATCTGTCCATACTAAGTGACGTAAAACAAAGTTTAACATTTGCCTATGAAAAACTATTCTAAGGAGACATAGCATTAAAGTGACTACTTAGAAGAAAATAATGAGAATATAGAACAAAAAAATCAGATTTACACTAATCTTTTTATAGTTATCATCTTATTCATAGCAAATATACCATGAGGTTGTGTAATATGTATTGTGATGCCTTGTGGCTCAAGAAAATGCCCAGACATTTGAAATTCCAGTGTAACTTTTTCTCAATAGATATGAATGGATTATTATTTTAGACTTCTGCTCAAATGTACAATTATGGAGAAGGACAACAATGTGGGAGTCAGAGTTTACCTTACAGGATCCTGTTCTCTAGTTCCAACAAGGAAAACACAGTAGTCATTAGGCTCCTTTATGAGCTGAGCCATCTCAAGTATTCCTGTCTCTGAGTTCTATTTACTTCATTACCCTGTAGCAGTTTTCATCATAATAATGTAGGTCTGCTTAAATGATTGGGTCTCACAATCTCCCCACTAGAATTTAGAGTCTGTGGGCAAGATTGCTCTCAACTTTACCAGTTTGTGTTTGCACATAAAACATGATCTAACCACCACATGATGTTCAATGCTGGCTAACCAGATGTATAAATCTTCAAATGATGAAATTCATATAAAAGTCCAAAACTAATGCATTTGGTCTCCCACATATAAGCCACAACCTTAGAAGAGGGGAAAATACCAAATTAATTAGACTGCATGGGAGTTTACTTCCACATTATTAAATATCATTAAATTGGTGGAAGATACCTAGACAAAATTCACATGCAGGTTAGTTTTTGTAATCCTTCACCCTTTTTTGAAAGGCAAGACAAAGTTTTACTTTTAAATGATTACAAGCACACCAATAACATGTAACAAGTCAGTTCTAACATAATAATTTGGGTTATGATACACTAAAGCGGCCTGGACAAACATATTTTCTGTCCTAAAATAGCCAGATTGACTACTATAAGGCTGGATGCTGCTTCATAAGAGTTATAAATAGCTTTACTACTTTGTCATAGATATCCCTAACCTTTAAGAAATTGGGAGGAAACAATTTACTCCCTTTCTTTCTTCAATGAATTGTGTTTTTTTATAGTATACTCATAAAAGAAGAGTCAATATTAATACGTTACTTGCATGAACACATAAAAAATAAACAGGTGACATATACTTCTTAAAGACATACAAGGTAAAGGATAAAACTCGGTACATATAAGTCGTGTACAGAAGCTTATAAGTCTCACAAAAGGTAGAGACCTACACAGCATAGTGGAAAAATTAATGAATTACAACAGAATCTAGCTTTGTGAAAGTTTCCATACCTATGGGATCTCCATGACATATCACGAGCTGGTGTTCCACTCCTACCAATTATCTGGTGTTTCTTGGGTTCTCATGACATCGTCTAAGATGCATTAGAACCTTTCCAGCCCTACTAACCCTACCTTTACCTTTACAAATGGGTTCATTGGCTTCTGAGACTAACACCTTTCACAAATAACACCTCTTCTCATTGACCATCTATTATCTGAAACATGGCTAACTTTCTTAATCACTTTCAAAACACTCTTTGTACATTTGAAAAGTAGGCCCATTATTTCTAAACTAATGATTTTGTTCCTAAAAAACCACAATTTTATAACTTTCTGAAGTAGGCTGCATTTTGAATCTTATTTTCGATTCCTAAAAGCATTTGGAATTTATCTGGAATTACTGATAAGTTACGCATGTTAACAAATTGTTTCAAATTTGAATTGTTTAATTTCACTGCAATAACAACCTGTCTATAACCATTTGTGTATAAATTTAACATGTTGCCTTTGTCTAAAAAATATCTTCCATCAAAATCCAAAATATGTTAAACAGCACCTGTTGTTGGTTCTAATAAATATATTTCCCGATATCAATAGAAAGCTACTTATTATTTTGATCATATTTGACTATAGTATGTTCATAGTTTGAGTACCATGATTTGACATAAGATATATAAGAGTGGTCCATGTATTTCTCAGATATATACAGTGTGTGTGTTGTGTTGGTGTGTGTGTGTGTGGATATGAGAATTGGGTAAGATGGAATCGAACAGTTGCGTGTCATAATCAGTCAGCTTGTTTCTTCACATTTTTTTTTTTTTTTATAATTTTATTTTAGAATCAAAAAAAATTTAAAAGCATTCAACGAATAAAAGAAAAGAAACAAACAAAATACAGGGTCTTTTACAATCTTCTCAAAAGATACTTTGAGTTATGTTTAAAAAATTCAGAACCACAATAAGCTCCTTCACAAAGCAAATAATATTGAAATAGTGAAATCAAGTGTAAACCCACAAAAATATATAAGTTATAGTCCAGTATCCCTCATGATATACATACAAAAATTCTCAATGAAGTAGTTGCAAACTGAATACAAGAGATATTAAATAAATAATATTCCATGAATAACTGAACAACTGTTTTTTTTTTTTTTTTTAGAAGACCATACTCCATATACAGGGTGCATGTTTTGGGATAGCCCCCACTCCAGATGTTTGAGACATACATGAAAACCAGCTGCACATTTACAACATATGTGCAGGGAGGCCTAGGTTCAGCCCATGGAGGTAGATCTGTGTAGACTAGGTATGCTCCACGGTTGGTGATTCAGTCTCTGAGAGCTCCAAGGGTTCAGGTTCGTTTACTCTGTTGATCTTCCTGTGCAGTTCCTATCTCCTTAGGGCCCACAATCCTTCCACCTATTCTTCTTTAAGAGTCCTCAAGCTCCATCCACTGTTTGGCTCTGGATGTCTGTATCTGTCTGAGTCAGCTGCTGGTTAGAGCCTCTCAGAGACAGCTTGTCCCTGTCTGTTCTCAGGCTGGAGGTTTAGATCCTGGGAGCTCTGTTGAATCTTTTGATACTCGTTCTAAAAAGGACAAAAGCACCCTCACTTTGGTCTTCCTCCTTCTTCTTGAGTTTCATGAGGTTTATGCGTTGCATCTTAGGTATTGTGTGTTTTGGGGCTAATATCCGCTTATCAGTGAGTGCATACCATGTGTGTTCTTTTGTGATTGGGTCATCTCACTCAGGATGATATTTTCTAGCTCCATCCATTTGTCTAAGAATTTCATGAGCTCATTATTTTTAATGGCTGAGTAGTACTCCATTGTGTAAATGTACCACATTTTCTGTATCCATTCTTCTGTTGAAGGACATCTGGGTTCTTTCCAGCTTCTGGCTATTATGAATAAGGCCGCTATAAACATAGTGGAGCATGTGGCCCTGTTGCATGTTGAAATATCTTCTGGGTATATACCCAGGAGGGGTATAGCTGGGTCCTCAGGTAACACCATGTTCAATTTTCTGAGGTATCGCCAGACTGCTTTCCATAGTGGTTGTACCAGCTTGCAATCCCATCAAGAAATCGAAGGAGATCTCAGAAGATGGAAAGATCTCCCATGCTCATGGATTGGAAGGATCAATATAGTAAAAATGGCTATCTTGCCGAAAGCAATCTACAGATTTAATGCAATCCCTATCAAAATTCCCACTCAATTCTTTACAGAGATAGAAAGAGCAATCTTAAAATTCATTTGGAATAACAAAAAACCCAGGATAGCGAAAACTACACGCAACAATAAAAGAACTTCTGGGGGAATCTCCATCCCCGATTTCAAGCTGTACTACAAAGCAATAGTGATAAAAACAGCATGGTATTGGAACAGAGACAGTCAGGAGGATCAATGGAATAGAATAGAAGACCCAGAAATGAACCCCCATACCTATGGTCACTTGATCTTCGACAAAGGAGCTCAAACTATCCAGTGGAAAAAAGACAGCATTTTCAACAAATGGTGCTGGTCCAACTGGAGGTCAACTTGTAGAAGAATGCAAATTGATCCATACTTATCTCCTTGTACAAAGCTCAATTCCAAGTGGATCAAGGACCTCCACATAAAACCAGCTACACGAGACACAATTTTCTTAAAGGAGATGTCTGAGATATTTCACTAGTCACTCAACAACTCTGCTAGACTGGTTGATCAGCAAGAAGCAGAGCTCTTCATGTCTCTGACTTCCCATTACTTTAATTATTAGCATGTACCACCATGCCTGCATGCCTGTTTTGTTCTTTCTTTCTTTCTTTCTTTCTTTCTTTCTTTCTTTCTTTCTTTCTTTCTTTCTTTCTTCCTTCCTTCCTTCCTTCCTTCCTTCCTTCCTTCCTTCCTTCCTTTCTTTGTTTCTTTCTTTTGTTCTTTTTGGGGTTTTTTTTGGCAATTATTTCCAAAGATTTAACACACATCGGGCAATTCTTAATCATCTGTAACTCTAGTTCTAGGAAATCCAACACTGACTTCTGGCCTCCATGGGCACCTGTACACAAGGAGCAAACATTAAACATAAGCACACATATATACACATAAATAAAAGTGAAACATCTTATATGAAAAGAAGGTTCAGATTACACAGGGAATGCTCTTGGACCAGCATCCACCCACTAGCATTTCATTCTCTCGATGAGGTAGAGCTTGCATCTTGATTTCATGTCCCTTTATTGTCTCAACAGTGGAAAAACATTTTCCACAACTAAAACCAGAGATTCTTCAAGAAAATCAAGATGGAATGTGGATTAAAATCATAATGCCATAATGTAACATCTCTTTGATTTGCTAAATGGTTGTCAATGAAACAAAGCCCTAATAAAAATAAGAAAATAAAATTCTCTGAAAAAAATACATTTTTAAATAATAGTAAATGACAGTTATGATATAATTGTTAATGTTTTTCATTTGCTTTATGATTCATAGTTATGTGACATAATTAACTATATCACTTAAGTATCATTTCTTAAGGTAAAATGTGTTCTAAAGGGATTTTTAATATTCTCTTCACATGTTTTGACTCACATACAGTCAGAAATCATTAACTATATAAGTGACTATCTATATAAATTTTAATGTGAATCCAGGCATGGTGGAAATCCCAGAAGTGAGATGGCTAAATCATTAGGGTTATGTCTTCAAGGTCAGCCAAAGATACATAGAAAATTTGAAGCCAGACTGTTATGTAATATGTCTGTATCTCAAAACAGTCATTTTTCATATTTATATAAGAAACAAAATTCAAAGAAGATAAAATGTTTTCTGTGTTGTGATCCAAGATTTTTAAAACAGCAGTCATTACATTTATAGCAATATATACAAATCAAATTGACCATACCAGCAAATCTGCAAAAACCATATCTGAGATCATTTTATACCTTTTGGATTTTGAGAGTTGAATAGTCTTAGAATGTTAAAAGATTGCTTCAAGATCACATAATTTTCAGAACTATGATGGACCTGGCCATCTATTATTGTTGAGACATACATAATACAAAACAATAAAACCCATATTCATATCTAATACCTATTATTACAAATCTATTAAATAACATTTCTAGAGATTAAAATAGGTCTCAGTGGGGCAAAATAAAGGCATAAGAACTGATGGATTTCTTTTTGAAAGCTTTACAGTAGAATCTAATTTTTACTTGCATTTTTCTTGATATCTACTTAGAAAATCAGCAAAAGCTATTGGTTATTCCACATTAGGCTGAATGTGACTCTTTTCCTTTTTCACTTATAATATTGGTTGATATTGGTATGTATTATCCTATACTCTTGAAATGTTGATTACAAACATTACTCTAGCAACAGAAAACAGAAAGAACAATGGCATGAATTCAGTGTGGACATTTAACTAATTCCTTAGAGTTCAATGATGCAGGCTGGGCTTGCATATAATCAGCATACTAACAGTGACCATTCCACAAAGGGCTTCTTATACATTCTGAGTAATACACTTCATTCAATCTGGAGAGGAAGCCAACGAACTTATAAATAAAAATGTCAATGTCATATGGTTGAGAGTTTATAGAAAGATTCTCTTGGGGCACCACAATAAAGGAGGGTCACAAGAAGCCTGATGTAATGACCTGGTGAGAGATGATAGCAAGTGAGATTTGGCTATAACCACTGGGGTACTTCAGAATTATGAAAGATGAGTAAGCCAAAGCTGCTTTGGTTATTGATCAGATAGAAAGGACGTGGGTCTTTTATACAGACCTGTGAGTAGAGGTGTTATTCAATGCAAGAAACAAGTTGCTAAAAACAGAGGTAACAAACATTAGCTTGGACACACTGACACTGATAACTGACAAGAAAAAGAACTGGGAAAGGATGCCTTGTTGCTTCAGAACTATGTGTGGAACTGCTTTATGAGAATCAACAGTTGATATCTGGGGTTCTTGTGACCTAGCTGTTAAAAAGCTGAGATCTTAACATCAACCATAGAGGGAGTATGTGAGCAAAGAAAGCAGCTGGTAGAGCAAACTGCTTTCTCATCTACAGTAACAAGCTGGCTGTGCCACTTACATGTGCTGATGTCAGACCAGTGCTCACCTGGAGATAACATGCCATAAAGCAATATGAGGGATTCAACAATTTGAATGTATGGGCACATGGTAAGAAAGACAGTGAAGGACAATGTCAAGGAGACACGCCCCCTCCATGTTCCCCAAAAAGCAATTTTCAAACAAACTAAAGGGAAATAGCACACATAAGAAACTTCCAGGAGCTTTGCAGACTCAAACCCAAAAGAAAATAGCATCTAAGATACAACAATAGAAGTGAAATTTTGCCTTTTTTGGAACAAAAATTATCCAGAGATATCCAGAGACAACCACACAAAACTATAGGTAGAATACACAGACACACACACACACACACACACACACACACACACACAAAGAAAGACAAAAAGGGGAGGGAATGATGGAGGGAGAGAGAGAGGAAGGGAAGTAGAGAAATTTGTATGACTGGATATAATCACAAGTCTTTTCATCCTAACATAACATGTAGAAATTGCTTGATCCATAATAGTGTCAGTACTTTACTCTGTCAGAATCACTCCATTCTTGCTGGACTGATTGTATGAGTTGAGATACAAAAGAAAAGTAGTAGGATGCTCTTTTAGACAGAACTCAGAAAGGAAGAACAACCTAGCTCAGGTGTGTGTTAGGTAAACAAACTCCTTCACTGTTATTTGATATAAACCATCCTTTCCCCATATAGACTTTTAAAGAGACTGAAGACAAGGCTCCAGCGAACATACACCAAATTAAAGACTCTGCTATCCAGCCAAGAACTGTCTATAAATTTGCATTTATTTGAAAATGTTTTTTCCTACGAAGAAAGCTCAAGCAGATGCTGGTGTCTGTTCTATGACCCTGTGTTTCTCTTTACCCTTTCCTCAGTATTGCAAGAGGGACTGCTACTGTGTGCTTATATCTGAGATTCCTCACAAGGAAGAGGAGTAAACAAAAGGGCAACTGTATTATTTTCTGATTATGGTGATGAGAATATAACTACATTATTTAGTATATGAATATATTATTTTATTATTATTAGTAGTATATTATTTTGTATTATGAGTGGCTACTCAAGTCTATAAGAGAAATCTTTCAATATTCAGATTGTATTAGAGAAAGTGAGCTATTCTTGTTCATTATGTGAGTCAACCTGTAATATCTGCTAAAGTTACTTATTCAGAAGCAAAAATCAGTATGTGCTGGACATCAAACTTTTTTAACAGAGAAACGAATACAAAGGCAGTCAGTGACTTGTAAAGCCAATATCACTGGGAGCTTTCAGCAATGTAAGAGAGCAATTACCTTCAGATATTTATTAGTCAGGAAAATACGCTGTGTATAAAAGGGCAAGGAAGAACTTAGTAGAGTGTAAGGGTAGTTTTTTGAAATACACTGATGACCATTTTGAGGAAAGCAGTTTGCAAAACTCCAGTTCTACTTCTGTTTAAATTTAGTTCTAAGCACTGCTTCAGATAGATAGCAGTAGGAAATTTCAGAGAAAGTCTGGGAGAACCACACAATGAGAACCACAAGGGATTCTGTGAAACAAAAGCTGGTCCTTATGTAATGTAAATCACTTGGCTCCATTCATGTAGTGGCTCTGTCTCAGTGGCCACCAAAAAAAGATGCAAAGGATAGTGTTAGAGCAAGTAACTGACAACATCTGTTACCTACCACAAGCACTGCCATTTGTTATTTGTTTGGCTAAATAA
Organism: Mastomys natalensis; assembly: GCA_021653895.1. Classification (NCBI taxonomy): domain Eukaryota; kingdom Metazoa; phylum Chordata; class Mammalia; order Rodentia; family Muridae; genus Mastomys; species Mastomys natalensis. The sequence goes on from JAJTUV010001400.1 coordinate 231,747, forward strand.
ATGTGTGACCACAGGGAAATCACTCTGGCAAATTTACTGACATCACCATGGTGTTTCAGTAGTAAACTTGCAAGTCATCTTATGCTACAGATGGCTGCAGCAGGATTATGCTACATTTGGCGGTTAGAAATGAATTATCCCACCAATGGGTTTGGATTCTAAAGTGATTCTGACTTCCCTATGATAATTGACTATACTTAATGAAAGCATTATGCTGTTACATTTACCATAGAAGGGCCTGTAAATATTCCCCAAGGAGTTGAAATGTCAGCAGTAATTGTAGCACTTGCTTTTCTACTAGGGACTCTTCCAAGGCAACAGTCTTAAATCATATTCAAACATGCTCAAGTCAGTTTCTCTTGAACTTGTCTATAATAAGAGTGCTTATATTTTCTGTTTATTCCTCTATCAAATTGGTTTGCCACCCCCATGGTTTCTTTTACTTTTAGTAACTCCCTTAATATCCCTATGAACTAACGCCACATAAAATAAATATACTCAAATGACATACCTGATAGAAAATAAAATAAAGTCTTCTATTTGATTATGACCAATAGAGAAACACCCTAATAACTTTGTCCTACAGTTTAGAAAAGTGTTCAAATTATTTATATATAATATTTATGTCTGTGAAATAGAAGATATGAATAGTTCTTGATTTATTAGTTGCTGGCACATTTCACTGGTGAGATAATTTTGTTTTGTTTTGATCTGTTTTACATTATTGGCTTTTTTTTTTTTTTTTCTAGAAACTGTGCCTACTGTGAACAATCATCTGATAGATTGGTGTAAGTGTGTGTAGATAAGTAGATATAGAGATACAAAGATATGACTAATCACTTCTGTATGTGTGACAATGAATAGAAAATTATTTCAATTGTGAGAACATTTGCTTGTTAACAAATTAGCTTCCTAAGAGTTCAGTGATTCTAACTACTCACAGTTACACACAGCATATGTTTATATACATCACCATGTGAATTTTATTTTGATAACAGAGACTACTCTGTTTATAGGACAGCTAAGAGTTAATGATTAATAGCTCCTTTTAAAACAATAGAAGAGTTATTGACTAAGCCAGCCCAGTCAGTCATCAGGTTCTCCAGTGCAGGAGTGAGGATTAAAAAGAAAAAAGGCGATTAGACAACATTTTATTATGACCCCAGCCTGTTCTGAGGCTGAAGGCTGAGGCGGGTTTATTTTTCTTCCAATTTGCTTTTAAATCATTTTAATTGCATGCAAGTATTTAGGTCACTTCTAGGTTGAGGAACTAGCAATACAATAAATGCAAATAGTCAAGGAACAAGCCAGGCAATAAGCAAAGTCCTGTGATTACTCAGTGTTTCTAAGGGTTTATCAGGATAACCAAAATATTTGAACCTACTTCCCTGTCCTAGCCCAAAGTCATATTCATGCCTGAAGCCTACTTCTTTGTTCTAGCCTAAGATTTAGATTCTTGACTGAAATTACTTCTCTGTTTTAACCTAAAATTAGATTCCTGCCTGAAGCCCATTTCCTTGTCCTTGGCTTATGTCAGATTCCTGCCAAACAGCCCAAAACGCTCTCCACAAGTTATAGTAGGTTGCAATATATCAGTATTCTCAGTCCATATAGCTTGGTGTTTCAGCAAGTTAAAGGTTTGAGATTGTGTTCCTAGAGAAACAGTTCTCAGATACTTCTAACCTTTTAACACGATGCAAACACTGTAGCCTCACAGCAGAAGTTACAAGCCATTGTATAACTTGAAATCATTGAGCTTCAAGTAAATACTTACTGAAATGTTAGTTTGTTATTTATTTCATGTAGATCTTCGGGGTTGGTGGCAAGCTCCATTAACCACGAAGTCACCTCATGGACACTAAGCTAAGTAAATACTTGATCAACTCATTGGCTAGTTGATACTTAGCAGCGTTTTCTATAAACACAAAATTAAAATCATGTAGTCAGACAATAAGTTTGCCTAAGTAATATATTCAGCACCCATTACTTATCATTTTAAATTGTGGGAAAATGAATGTAGACTCTTGAGCTAAACAAAAGGGATCAGATTATGAAGAATCACACAAATTGATAGTTCTAGCAAATACTAAGCATTTTTATTTTCTCAATTACAAAACAGTCTAGAGGCAAGGGAACAGCAGGGAGACACCTATGATGCTGAGGTAGACCCACTCTTCTCATTCGTTATTAGCATCACTCATATGCCACACATTATTAATAAAAGCTATAATTGTAGAGACTTTAAGGCAGCTATGAGTCCTTGAAATATAAAGTCTAAGAGAAGTTAATATAAGTAGATCCCTGATTAGTAATACCAGCTAAGATCTTTCACAGACAATTATGTTCCTTCCATCAAACATTATTTCTTATCATTAGTAAGAGATCTGGGCTGTATAGTGCTCACAAGGAGATTAGACAAGACTATGTACATCTTTAATCTTTCTCTAGAACAATGACTCTGAATATTCCTAATTCTGCTACCCTTTTAATATAGCTGCTCATGTTTCGGTGACCCCCACCGATAATTTATATGAATTTTTTAAAGCCTTCTTCAACTTCTTTTCTTATGGAAACAATATAAACTCTGAGTCTTTTTGCCATGTAAACACTGAACAGCTGATTATTCTGATATTTTTCTTAAAACAATATAGGTGAACTTAACCCTTATTTGGGATTGAAGTACAGTTTAAATAATACTCTGTATAGGTTCTGATAATCATAAATGAAGGTAATATCATAAGGAATAGTATCATAAGGAAAATCCCAGTTAATTTTATAAAATAAAAGTGTTTAGAATGTGCAATGGGTTAAGAGTATATTGTTTTCTGCCCTTACTGAGCAATCAAATACAAATTTATACTGTATACAACTTACATGTAATTACATGTACTTAATAGATTTCAAGTTGCAGTTGTGAATTAAACTTCATGCAGGCTTATGCATATAGTGAAGAATTTAATCATTTTAGAGTTTAGTTATTGATTCTGGTTACCATCCAGTACTCACTTATTTGATTTAGTTTAGTGAAAGGAGGGTTCCACAAGTGGATGAATATCAGTATCCAGTGCTGCATCACTAAACCTAACTATGGAAAACAAAAGATAGCACAGGCTATCTGATTGATTTAGGTACCAATTCCAGGTCTGCTAATTATTAGTTTGGAGATTCTACAAAATGCTTTGGTTTTCTATTTCAGCAACAAATAACCTACTATTTGAAAAGAAAACTTAAACACCCATATTTGTTCATTTATCTGATCAAGTAACAAATATTTATTAAGCCTGTACCTTAGTTCAGATATTTTAATTGTCACTGAAAAAAAGCATTCAGAATGAGATGTCGGAAACCTTCTACATTCATCTACGTTTTTTTATCAGTCATATGAAAACTAAACACATAATAGATATGGCATTATCTTAAATTTCTTATTTTTATGCAGTACTTTAATGTCTTTGTCGTGTTAGAAATTCTGATGTGCAATCTGAGTTTTATCTATTACTATCAAAGTCATAGGTCCACAGGTACTGGAAGAAATTCTTAATCCTCTGGTTGCAGAAAAAGGATGGTTTATTAACTATAGAAAGAGTACTAGTCAGAGGATCATTGTGGGGCGTGGGCTGTGGGAAGCAGCTGGGTGCCTGGTTAAGCAAGTCTTGAGCCCCGGACCTTTATCAGGACAGCAGGTGTTCGGCGCTGCCCCCAGGCCCTGGTTCTTCTCATTCAGCTTCAGCCCTCCACAGCCTCTCCCAAAGGGAGGTCTATGACTATCAGTCACGAGGAATAGTGCCTCAGGCTCTCCCACATGTAGATGAGGTATCTCTAAGCTCTCAGTCCAAGCCAATAGGCATTATCTGCCAGACCCTAACCCACATGCAGATGAGGTATCTCTAAGCTCTCCGACCAAGCCAATAGGCATTATCTGCTGTCAGACCCTAACCCACCCTGAAACTGTATATAAGGGCTCTATTCAGGAGAAGTAAAGGTGTGTTCAAGAATCATCCTGGTGTCTGAGAGTTTCTGTCTCAAGAGCTGTAACACTTGAGGAGAGATCCGCTCTCCCGGAACCTTCCTGGGACACCAAGCTGCTTCCTTGCCTGCTAGCCAGCTTCTATCGGCCCAGCCCTGGCCGGCTCAGCGTGGAGAGACAGGTGCAGCACCTGGGAGTGATCAAGCTGCCACAGCAGAGCCAGCAGGGGGAGCAGGCAATCTCTCCTCCCCACTTGCACTCATACTCTTTGGCCCAGACCTCTCACACCATGCTGGGCTGAAGATCAACAGACAGTGGAGACACGGACAGAGGACCCTTCCTGCTCTCACTCTATCCCCAGCCAGGAGATCATCGTGGGACACCCTCCAGAACCGGGGACCCACAGATCATCTAATTTTTTTCCTTCCAGCTGCAGATTTCTAATGTGAAACATGACATTAACAAGTTATTTTGATACACATGAGACAGGGGTCTTATTAGAGTGGCCCCAATATCACAGATCTCCAATATTACATAGGCTTTAACATCAAATCTGTACAGACATAAATAACTAATTTTTATTGATTGGAATATCAGAAAACAGAAGGATATCTCCACTAATATTATATCTTCATTATAATACAGTACATTTTAACTTATTGATTGTGTGTACAGGTCCATTGTTTTGTGTTTGTGCATACATACATTTATATAAACACAGGCATGACACATGTCTATATATATAAGTTAGAAAACAGAAGTCGGTTCTCCTTTTCCACCAGATAGATCCTATGGATGGACTTGCCTCAGATTAAACTTGTATTATGTCACCAATATTTACTATTTGAGTCATTCCTCCTGCCTTGGAGGTAGGTATATCTATATTTACAATCTTTCCGTTTAATGGATCTTTACCTTTACCTTTGTCTAATCATTGACTTACATAACTATTTCTTAAAAGATGACCTGTATTTTCAGAAGTTATACCTGTAAAGTCCCACCAACATGACTGCTCAAAAATGAGCTGGATGAGGATATCACCAATGGACATGTCTAACCAGAATGGAAAAGCATACAGAACCTCAACCCTACATGATTATAGGCAACTGACAAAAGCTGGGAGCAGGAGAGGTGATCTTTTCCAGGGAAGAGCATACCAATTGGTTGTCCAATGACAAACATGCATGGAAGTTATTATATGGACAAAACAGGCTATATTTAGAAACATACACACATATATGGATGTATTATATATGCATGCTGTAACAACTGATGAAAAAGGTGACCATGAATTGGAAGAAGAATGATAGGGATATATGGGAAATTTTGGAGGGAGGAATGGAAAGGGAAAATTATAAGTATATTATTTTCAAAAATAAAATGGAAAATAATTCTATTGACATTAATTCTACATGCTGAAACATGAAAAATTTGTGAAAACTTACCTTAAAATTTCATTTGTTAAAAATAATTTGTAATCTTATTTTATATTTTTTTGGTGAATTTCTCTTTGAGGATAGAACACTATTTTTAATTTAAATCACTATATTGATGGTCTGAAAATTCCATACATTTTATTTCACCATACTCACATCCTATCCCAACTCCTCCCGAATAAGAATCTCTTCTCACATCCTCTCAAGTTTGTTTCCATTTTTGTTTTTTATTGTATTTTCTCCATCAAGTATAATATAGATGTCTCACTTAGGGCCAAGTATTCCATAGTCCCTATATCTTTGCAAAGTAACAACTTAGGGGCTGTATTAATCAGTTGCTAATGTAGAAGGAATTTTCTCTGATGAGGTTTGAAAGATGCATCTATGGACATAGGTATAAATCATTAGGAGTAGGTATAATATTATGTTCACATATCAAACTAATTAGTCATGTATTCTGTCCTAGAGTCTGTGTACTGCCTAGCAAAATATTTTGGACCAAACGATGGTTCCAGTTATGAATTTTCTCCTTTGGAGCTGGATTCAGAGCTAACCAGAAAATGACAGTAATGTCCCTCCCAAGTGGCATGTCTTTCCAGAGGTTTCATTACCGAGGCTCTTGATGTTCACACCTATATAAGATTGATAGTCATCAATCCCTCTGGTAGGGTTCATGTCATCTTCTAGCACTATAAAAGCTAACTAGTAGGGATGGATCTTCCACATAGGTACTGTCATGAATTTTTCCCTGTTTTATGACTCAAGTTAGCACAATCATAAGGGAAATGAAATTCAAACTACTCTGAGGTTTCTTCTTACTCACTGAGAATGGCTATATTAAATAAATGATTAAATAAGTACAAATGTTGGTGTAGATATTGGGAAAAGGGAACACATTTACTGCTATATGGACTTCAAACTGGTTCGGTCAATATGGACTTCAGTAGGAGACTGTCTCAATAAACTAGAAATAGATCTACTTCATGATACAGCCATGCATCTTTTTTCACACACCTAAAGAACTCTATATCACACCACAGAGATATTTGCTTGCCCGTGATCATACCTTATCTAGGTATAATAGACCAGGTATAATAGGATTCTCTAGGTATAATAGGATTAAAAACAGCTTGACTAGATGTGAATCAACAAATAAATGGTTAATAAAATGTGGTACATTTACATAACATAATATTATGTCTGTTAAGAAACCAAAATCATGAAATCTGCAGATAAATGAAGCTGTAAACAGTCATTCTGAAAGAAGGGAGTCAGACCCAGAATGGCAAATATCACCTATTTTTTCTCATCTGTGGATATAATATTTGAATGTTTAGAGAGGTGGATTCCATTTGGGATAGCTATAGATGTCAGGAAATTAGTATGGTGTTCTTCAAGGGAGAGAAAATAAAATATAGCAAAATAAATAAGGATGGGGAATTAATGGTATAGAAGTTTTAAATGGCATGAAGGGTAGGAGAGGAAGTTTAAGGTAGGGAATATGGGTGTGGAAAGTTAGTAAAAAAGATGTTTGAAAGTCATATAAAAATGTACTACTCTGAAGCATGCATATATATACATACATATATATTCATTTATATATTCATATGTATAAAATGTATATTAATTGTAAACATATATAAATCATGTATATGAGTCATTATACATGAGCCATATAAATATATATTATATATATTATATTATATATGTATATACATATTATAAGTGTGTGCATGTGTGTGTGTGTGTGTATGTGTGTGTGTATGTGATTATGTGTAAATTGGCTTACCATATAACAAAGTAACAATGCCTCTACTAAACACACAAGGCCATTATATAAAAAGTCCAGTAACAAGAATAAGTTACCTGTTTATGACTTGTTGGCTAATTATGTGTCATAGATCCCCAAACATTACAGAATATTTTAGTGTTCTTGTTTATCTTCCTGGATTGATGGAAAGACTGTATCACTAGTGTCCTGTTTGATTGCATGTGAGTGAATGTTATGTTCCACGTTTTAGCTCCTAGGGATGAGAATTTCACTCTCTCATCACAATTGTACCTGTGATACTAATGCTACCACGTCATAATGATATGTAACTGACATCATTAATTTTGAATGAGTATATATAGGATCTTAATTTATGAAAGAATAGGTTTATGATTTGGCTGAAGAAAAAATGTGTTGTCAATAGATTTCTACAAAAACTGTTTTGCAGTTACTACATAGTCACTTTAAATGTTTTATGCTTTTTTCTTTTCCAGTGCTGTATCCATTGTGGGAAGGTAGGAAACAGAACCTTGAAATGAGGGATAAATCAGAATAACTAACACAGTAATAATTCACTGTCTTTTATTTTCAATAACTAGCAGTAAGATAGTGCTAGGTTAAAACAAATATGTCCACTACTCATTCAGAAACATCCAAATATTGAAACCACACTAAATAGAGTTTAAAAAGAAATGTTAAAATAGTCCTCTTTAATGGCAGGTGATGGTTTCATAAACTCATATATGGCTTAAAAATAAATATTTTCTTCCACTCCATGGCAAGCCATTTATCATTCCCAAGGACAGTGTCAAAATAAAGGAATGTCAACTTCAGTGAAGCTATTGGTATCCTAGACTGTGACCCACGAGGTAAAACATGGGATGCAGAAAAAAAAATATACATTACCACCAAAACTCCTTCAATTTCTGAACTTTTTAAAAGACGCTGTGAGAAATGACAGGTGTCCTGGAAAATTATCTGACAAAAGAAAAAAAAAAAAAACATGAGTGGAAAAGAACTAATGACAAGGTTTTCCTACGCATAAAAGGCTTAGAAAGCATCAAGAACTCTTACACAGCAGGGAAAATTATCATTATGCAATGCACCTGAAAACTTGTGATTTGCATATCCTTTTTGTCTGACTTATTAATCTTAATGAGTGCTTATTAAGCACTTACCGTTGAAAAGCACAATTTTAAATGATAGGGTGTGGTGTATTATTATGCAAAATGTTTGACAAGATGTCCAACTGCAAATCTACAATATTCTCTAAACCACGTCCTCACTGCTCCATTTTCAATATTCAAACCATTATTCTGTTGAACTACATAATCAATTTGACTTCCAAAATGCCCTCAAAGAAATTTTCACAGATTTAGCACAGCATTCAGAGTCATCTATATATTAATCTCAATCTCTCATTTTGGTCTTGTTCTACAGTAGGTGTTTCATCTATTTTAAGACAGTCATTATGATGTAACTTTTCTCATTGTCTGTAGAAACCTCATTTTTAAATACTCAGAAAAATATGTCACCTTTCCTATAATCTTTGTCTAGATATCTTTTCAATAATTTTTACTTTCTTTGAGCCCTTTATGAAGATATTTCCTCTCTGTAGACTTAATATCTGTGCACATTTTGGTCGTTAATTAGCTGATACTTCTTTTAAGCTTTTATCAACATATTCTAGGAATTCAGGGATATGCCCAGGGCAAACTCTGGGAACAACATGTTTGGCTAAATTCTAAAATGGAATTTGCAATTTTCTAAATCATAAATGTTTATTATGTAAAGCAAATGAAGTAATAACATTTACCTAGAGAATTTCTAGTTACTATAAACTTATTTGGTATCAGTGAGACATTTATAAAAGATTTGGAGAGAAAATTTGGTTGCTAAAGTATGTGTGTTTTTTGTGTGTTGTATGTTCATGTGTATATGGGAATGTGCATGTATGATGGGTATATGATGAACCCAAAAATATTCATCCTTTACTGTTCTTCCCCTGGGTTCCTGAGAAACGGTATCTCATTAAGCCTAAAGGTGTCCATTTTAACTGACATATAATTAGCAAGGTGTGGGGTTCTGCCTGTCTTCACTATTCAATATTAGGAATATAGACATGTGTGCTCAGGACTAGTTTTATGCGGGTACTGGGGATTTGATCTCATGTTCTCTTGATTTCATGGAACCCCACTCCTACCCAAGAACTGGGTAGCTAGTCCTGCTTTAATTTTGATGAATTTTTAGTTTTGTTTTGTCACCTTTCTTTTTGCCAGTAGCATAATTAGTTGATCTTGAATTGTTTATTAGAAACAAATATTATAAGAAAATATCTGAAAGAAATCTCTAGAGTTATACAAAGTGTAACTGAGAATTATAGCTAATTCTAAAATAAACAAAAATTCTAATCTATTTAACTCAACTCAATTAAATGAGGATAATGTGGACAAATACAAAACCTACCCTGAGTGTCATATTATGTTACAAGGGCATCTGGTGTTCACAGTGAGAACAAATACTGGGGAATCAGCAACAAATTTACCATATTTCTTCATAATTTCACATATTCATCTTCAGAAGATCCTGCATTTATCCTTTGAATACCACAAGAAACAAATCCATTTTTTTCTTAAGAATATGTTTATGAAGGGATAGCTTTGACCCAAGTAGACTTAAATACCAATCTGGATATTTAAAATATCTAGGGTATTTAGAAAGCTTGAGCATGAAAAATTAGATATCCACTGACATTCATACAATGAATATTATATATATTCTATTTCTAAATATTTTATATTATCAGATCACAAAATATCAAAAGATAATCATATACTGCAAAACTTCTGAAGTAGCTGTAGAGATGTAATTTTATAATTCAGAAAAGTAAAATCATTCATATGGGATCATAAATATAATATATAATTTTAGTACTCATGAAACACAGTTTATTTTTAAATTTTTTTTTAAAATTTTGCTCCAAATGTTTCATGTACTGGATATACCATAAGGTTTTTCAAAATTAAAAATTTTATTTTATGCATTGCTATTCCATATTTATTCAGTTATTCAATTATTCATTTTAAGAGCCATCTCAATCCATGTCTATTTTGAATAGATATAGATATAATGTTCACAATCAAAAGAAAATAGATATGGATTGAGATAGCTCTTTACATCATTAACACAGAAAATGAAAAAATATCAGGGCTACCCATTTAATAAGTCATATGGAGTACAGATCAGAGAATTGGAACTGTAACTAAGAGCTGAAAGAAAATTGATTTGTGCTATAATGGAAATAGATGGATCTTGAGTCTGAAAGCTTGATAACCTGAAACACAAAGGAGAGGAAATTATGTAATATATACGTCCTTACAACTCATAACTTGCAACACAGTGTTGTTCAAAAACAGTATGTCAATTCAGTGACAGGTTGTGATATCCTTCAACATTGCTCAGGTTTCATAGTGAAATTTAGCAAGTTCTGAAACTTTCCCCAGAGGAAAAACCACCTGTCTGAGTTCATCATCATTTTCCATTTGTAAGAGTACAAATTATTTCACGAGACATCAGCAGATGTTCATGTGCCAAGGCAAAAATCTGTTCTACTAAGGCAAAGCTTTATATAATTTACAGAAAGTAGACTCTGATCAAACTTGGTTATTATTTCACAGCTCAAATCAAAATAACACTAGTAATCACACAAAGAAACTGCAATATAGTACAAATAACAAAATAATAAATATTTTGGCCACAGCATTGTTCCACATAAAAATTGTAGTGAATTAGAGGTAGGTTACTGGCTCTCTAGTTGGTGCTCCATTACTGTAAGCACTGGGGCAGTAACTAAGCAGCTGAAAGTAGCTATGGACTCACATTATTGTTCACAGCTGTTGGTTTGATAAATGTTAGTCTCTGTGGTAATCTCTCTGCATACCTCACTTTATTCACTTCTGCCATATCTTACTGAGTATTTTCATATATCTCATACTTAGATGTCAGGATCTGTAATTGTTTAAAATTTAATCTACATTACATTAAATATTCAGTCCAACTAACACAAGTGTAAGTATTTGATACTTGAATTCGTTATTAAAATTTGTAAAATGTTGTACCCACATCACATTTCACTCTAGTGAAAATACACGTCAAAGAGCTCACCACTTCAACCATTCCAAGGTGTTCTTGACATTCATTTTTCTATTACATCTTCTATATACACAATATTGTGAGGCTTTACTCCATACTCCTTCCTGAATACTTCCATTACCTTAGCTCCACAGCATTTTTACCAATATAACTGAGAAAGGGACAAAACTTGACAAACTATTTCAATGCTAAATATTTACCTTTGGGTTTCCATGAGAGCTTTGTATTACATTAAAGATGACTTTAGTGACCCCCTCCCCTGTTGTTCCTCCTGTGCTTTTCACTTCCTTCTCCCTCATTTCCTCTCTTCTTAATCTCTTCCCTTATAGTTGTAATGCATTTACTATGATTTTCCTCTAAAATTACGATATTTTAAAGTTTTCTTGAGACTTTTATAAAATTATATCCTTTCCTACTTCTCTTTCCTCCCTCCAAACCTTCTTGTATGTCATTCTCTGATGCCTTTCACATCAATGCCTCCCTTTTAAAGTTGTTGTTACATATATGCTATAGCATGTATTCAAGCATATATATATATATATATATATACACACACACAACCACCTTAGTTTGTAAAATGTTACATGTATGTTAAAATTTTCACAACTTCTTTATATTGAATAGCCAATTATTCTTCTATTTCCTAGGAATGACTATTTCTATCATTTAGTAGTGAACTACCTAGGATTACTGAAGCTATGGATCTATGAGGAGAAACCTACTAAATATTTATTCTTATGCCTACAAGTAGGTGTAGATTTCTTATGACTCATCAAGGAAACTTTTTTGCAACAGGGAAACTATTCCAGAAACCATAAGTGATCAAAATACAGATTTGAGGAACCCAATCCCAACCGATACATCTATCACATGCCACTTACACACACCTCAGGCTCAGCCATTACTGTAGAAAAGAGGAAGAAAGCTTTTATGAGTTAAAGAACAGTAAGTTTGTTCTGAGACTGTGTCTTCTTAAAATATCAGAAGGTTCACTCATAAACTATCACCAACATGACTGCCTAAATATGACCTGTACTAGGGGGAATTAACATTCTAAAATAGGAAGGAGAAAGTTCACAGGCTTCAACATGAAACAAAGAGGTATAAGAAACTAAGAAATGCTGAGAGCTGAAAAATATTTAACTGATTTTAACAGGCTGAATTAAGCCAAATATAGTTTCTGAGACATGGAAGCTTATATACAGATGAGAAGAGAAACTGTACATATATGATTATACAAATTAGTTAAGTATAAATATGATAATTGCTGTGAAGATGTGTATACAGTTATATGGTGCCTAAGAGAGATGTCAACAAGCTAACCTGAAATAGTACCACATAATGCACTGTTGTAAGAGACATTAACATAAGACCTAGAATATAATGTATTCTAGGGAAAGAGTGTCAAGGGTTTGGGGCAGAAGGAATATTGTTCTAAGTACCATTTTGGCATTCGCCCTGGCTGGAGAAAAGGTCAGGTAGGAAATTATTAGGACTCTCATAATGTACAGAAAGAGGTTTTATAGTAAAGTCTGTGGGAAGACTGTGTTACAAAAGGGAATTCACGTTGCTGAGACCCATTATAAGGTCTTGACTGAGATCACTGAGATCTGGGAACGTCCTCCCAGAAAATCAGCTGGCAGATTATTCTAATCAAGAAAGTAGATATTCTCCAAATTAGACTAATTTAGTTCGCAAACATTTTTTTTTTAATCACACAAGACTGAAAAAAAAAAAAAAAAAAAAAAAAAACCTATCTCAGGACATCAGTTTTCATTCCAGACACAATTTTTTCATTTGTATTAATTTCAATAAATTAAGTTGAACATTTCAATCTTAAATACTGTCTTACTTCCTGTCCCCCAAACCACCAAATAAACATGTATGGATGTAATTTTCTTTCATGGTATACATCCTACATGACAGTTCAGAGAAACCAATTGCCTTTCTGGGAATCATAGTTTGCTAGAAGTAGTGGAAAGGTCTCCTGACTCCTATCTCTGTAGCCTTGCCCTATGTGCCCTGTGTCCCTTTATCCAAACTAGGGGTCATTAGTATTTGTTCTCTTCCTAGAATGGCACTTTTCTTGTGAACCTGAGCTCCATTCAAGAATAAAAAGGAAACAATAGGAAATGCTAAATGCTGAACTTTTCACAGGTGATATTTTCAGAAATTGATGTCAAGAATAAAATAGCTGTTGGCAGGTACAACTGTTTGATGTCATTTTACAAAACAATTGCCTATGAAGTGTTGGTGGATTCAAAGTTTCACATAAATTGGAAAAAACTGACTGCCTACTCTCTCTTCTAACTTCTTCACACTGAGCATCTTTACACAGCTACATAGTACCATTGGCCAGAGATCTGCCAAGCTCCCATGTTTCTAAATAAATTACTATTCCTGAATAAGAAAAGTACAATTTGGAGTCATTATGAAAGTGATGATGGTATGTTTTTTCATTTATTAACAGGTGCTGAGATCATAGGATCCCTTGAACATGGATCATTTTAATCATGTGTGAAATGGGGCTAAATTCAACCTTAGATATTAGTCAGATAATATCACAATTGGTTTGTGGCAAATGAGTCACTTGGAATTTGTGTTGCCTAGGAAGTTACTGCTGTCTCTAAAGCAGCTCCTGGGTAGTGTAGTGCCACTAACTACCTGCTTAATCACAGAAGAATCTTTACAAAGGCACTGCTTGAGTTTTGTGAAGGGTGATAAATATGGATGTATTTGCATTCTTCTACATGTAAACACCCAGTTAGACCAGCACCATTTGTTGAAAATCTCTCCCTTTTATGTCATACGGTTTTAGCCTCTTTGTCAAATATCAAATATCCATAGGTTTGTGGGTTGATATTGAGGACTTTAATTTGATTCTGTTGATCCACCTGTCTATTTCAATACCAATATCATGCAGGTTTTATTTCTATTGCTCTGTAGCATAGCTTGAAGTCAGGGGTAGTCACCTCCAGAAGATCTTTTACTGTTCAGTTCATTTGAACTATTCTGGGTTTTTTGTTTTCTCATATGAAGGTGAGAATTGCTCTTTTAAGAGGAGTAAAAAATTGTGTTAAAATTTTGATGTGCATAACATTGAATGTATATATTGCTTTTGGTAAGATAGGTATTTTCACTATGTTAATCCCACATTTTCCATCTTCTGATATTTTCCTCAATTTTTTTTTTTTTCAGAGAGTGGAAGTTCTTGTCATACAGGTCTTTCACTTGCTTGGTTAAAGTTACATCAAGATAGTTTATATTATTTGTGGCTATTATGAAGCATGTTGGTTCTCTAATTTCTTTTTCTGTCCATTTGTCATCTATATAAAGGAGGGTTACTGATTTCTTTGAGTTAACTTTGTTTTCGGCTACTTTGCTGAAGGTGTTTATCAGCTATAGGAGTTCTCTTGTAGAATTTTTGGGGTTACTTATACATAGTTTCATATCATCTATGAATAGTGACACTTTGACTTCTTCCTTTCCAATGTGTATCACTTTTATTTCCTCTAGCTTTCTTATTGCTCTAGCTAGAACTTCAAATACTATAGTGAAGAGATAAGGTGAGAGTGGACAGCTTTGTCTTATTCCTGATTTTAGTGACATCGGTTAAGTCTAAGTGGATCAAAGATCTCTCAACTGAGGATCTGAAAGCTCAAAGGTCCTGGGCAGAGGTTTTGTAGACCTTAAGAGGCCACAGATGTCAGCCCAGACTACTATATCCAACAAAACTTTCAATCACCATAGATGGAGAAACCAAGATATTCTGTGACAAAAATCAAATTTAAACAATACATTTCCACTAACTCACTTTACAGAGGATACTAGAAGGAAAATTCCAATCCAGTGATGCTTATTGCTTGAGCTAGAACTTCAAGTACTATATTGAAGAGATAAGGAATCAGTGGACAGCCTGTCTTGTCCCTCATTTTAGTGAAATTGGTTAAGTCCAAGTAGATCATAAACCTCAATATAAAAGCAGATACACCAAATCTAATAGAAGAGAATGTGCTGAATAGCTTTGAACTCTTCTGTGTAGGATATTACTTCCTGAACAGAAATCCAATAGCTCAGATACTAAGATCTTATTAATAAATAAGACCTCATGAAAATGAAAATGTTGGTATGTAATCAATAAGACAAAATAGCAGCCTATAGATTGGAAAATGATCTTCATAAACTCTATATTTGACAGAAGGCTCTTATATTTTTGGTTGTGAGCCTAGCCTTTAATGGCTGAGCCATCAGGCTAATATCCAAAATAAATAGAGAACACAAGAAGTTAGACACAAATAAACCAAATAACCCAATTTAAAAGGGAGTTACAGAGATAAAGAGGAATTCTCATCAAAGGAATCTCAAATGGCCTAGAAGCACTTAAAGAAATGTTCAACATCCTTGGTCAACAGGGAAATACAAATCAAAACATTTCAGAGATTCCAAGTAACACCCATCAGTATGCTAATTGAAAACCCAATAAACAACACATGCTGGTGAGGATATGGAGCAAGGGAAACACTCATTCATGGCTGAGGAAGTGAACTTGAACAACCACTCTGGAAACCAATTTGGTGGTTTCTCAGAAAGTTGGAAATAGTTCTACCTCCAAATCCAACTATACAACTCCTAAGCATATACCCAAAAGATGCTCCACAATCCCACAAGGACACATGTACAACTATGCTCATAGAACATTTATTCATAATAGCCAAAAACTGGAAACAACTTAGATGGCCCTAAACTGAAGAACAGTAAAGAAAATGTGATTCATTTACACAATGGAACACTAGTCAGCTATTTTAAACAAAAGACATCAAGAATTTTGAGGGAAATGGATGAAACTTAATAATATCCTGACTGAGGTAACTCAGACTCAAAAGAAAATATTGGTTTGTACTCATTTATAACTGGATATTAGATATAAGGTTAACCACACCATAATCAACAGACCCAAAAAGGGAGGATAATTGAACTTCCTCAGAGGGGAAAATAGATATTGGAGGTTGAGGGAGGATGGCAACTGGGTGGGAGAGGGGATTTAGAGGGAAGTGGGGTAGGGGTCAGATGTAGGGAGAGCAAGAGAGAGAGAATGTAAATCAGCAGTGTGTGTGTGGGAAGAGTGGATCACTAAGACACAGAGCTAGGATGGATTGAGGACCCTGGCAACCAAAGGGGCCAACTCTAGCTGAGATCCTTAACGGTGGGAGATATAAATCCTGAAGTGGCCACCTCTTATAACAAGGAAGGAGTTCTGGTGGAGGGATAAGGACAGCAACCCACTCACAAAACCTAAGACCCAAAAATATGTCCTGCCTACAAGATGTGCAGGGACAAACATAGAGCAGAGAATGAGGGAAAGGCCAACCAATGACTGCCTGAACTTGAGACCTATTACATGGGCAAAAATCAATCATTTTAATGATACTCTTTTATGGTTGCAGACAGGAGCTTAACATAATTGTCCTCTGAGAAGCTCCACCTAGCAGCCAATGGAAACAAATGCAGAAACCCACAGACAAACATTAATGGAACTTAGGGAGTCTTGTGGAAGAGATGGGGGAAATTCTTGAGGGACATGGAAGAGGACATGAATGCCACAGGAAGACCAACAGAGTCAACTAATCTGGACCCTTGGGGGACTAGCAGAGATTGAAAAACAAAAGAAAGCGAGCACCTAGTCTCCTGCACAAATGTAATAGATGTGTAGCTTGGTTTTCAAGTAGGTCCCCCAACAACTGGAGCAAGACTATTCCTGAATTTCTTACCTGCTTGTGAATCCAGTTTCCCTAACCAAATAGCTTTGTCTGGCCTCAATGGGAGAGGATGTGCCTATTACTGCAGTGATTTGATGTGCCTTGGGGGTAGGAGATACTGTATATTGTGGGGCTGTAGGCTGTGAGAGGCAGTGGGGTACCCAGTTGAGTCTGCTTTGAACCCCAGTGATCCTAATGGGACAGTAGGAGTTTGACCTTACTCCCGGACCCTGGTTCCTTTCACTTATCCACAGCCCCTCTCAAAGAAAGGTTTGTGGACTTAGGTCACATAACACAGGTAGAGGGCATGACTACAGTCCACAGTGCCTCAAGATATCTCCATATTAATGAGATACTTAAAGGCCAGAGGGTGTAGCCAATTAAGCATTTCTTCCCAGACCCCTCTCCTACTCACAAAAGGTATTTAACCTCAGGCCTGCCCTGAGGACATGGGATACAGCTTCATCCCACTTTACACCATGACAATAAACCTTTTAAAACCATGAACATCCTCTTGTCTTTGGGGCCCACCTGGAGAACCATAGAGGCAGCCTTTAACCAATCAGTCACTGCCTAATCTCCCACCAGAGGACTTCTTTGCATTCCAGCCACTAAGCCCACCAACTGATCTCAATTCTTATGCAGTCTCCCAGTGGTGCCTGGGTGCCCAAGGGCTGAGACTAGCCAATCTCCCACCAACCATCTCAGCCCAGAGACCCTGAATCCAAGAGCTCTGGCCCCACTGGACCTCAGACTGGGATCTCTCCACGCCCTGAGTGGAACTCAATGGCTTCCCCTAGCCTGGCATCCCCTGGTATGGAGTGAACTCAGTCAAATTCCCACTCTTCTGTGGGAATGCTTCTTTGGGGATGAGGAGGGCAGACTAGAGGGAGGATCTGTACAAGGGTGTACTAGGAGGTGAAAAGATTCTGATATTGGCATGTAAAGTGAATAAATATAACACTAAAAGCAAAACAAAACAAAGAAACAAAACATAAGCAAACAAGCAAACAACAAAAATAGATGTCATTGCTCAGAATAGAAGAATTAAATTTTAGTTTCTTCCAGAATGTTGATCTCCTGGTACTCATGCCTTTGTGAACCTTATGTCATTTAATATGTTTTGAAGAAGAGCACAACAAAGATGGATAGATGTACTTACACATATAAGAATGTCACATAAAATGTTATAGCTCCCATTCAAGGGTATTTCCTTTCTCTTTCTATTCATAAGGAATATAGCTTCCATGCTGCTGACTACCTTCTGGAGAGAACCACAAAACAAGGGCTTAATGATATAGCAAATAATCAGTATTCCATTCAACAGTAAGAATCTGAACTCTGTCAACCATCATGGGAATAATGAAGCACATAGAGTCTCCAATGGGGTCACAGTTTCAGCCAAAAGTTTGACCCTTAATCTAAAGAAACACTCAGTAAAAACTTATTTAGGGTCAAGGTGAATTCTTTCTGTATTTCTAGCCAATATGCCATATAAAAGTAAATATGGGTTGTGAAAATTCTCTTTGTAGAAATATACAATTAATTCCTTTCAGCAAATCACTAATGCACACAATAACACACACACAGAGAGAGAGAGTGACACTACAACACACATATATATATATTTGTGTGTGTGTGTGTGGTGATGTATGTCACATATATATCAGATCACCTAGAGAAATAATTTCCAAAATTCCACTCTCTAAAATCATTCAACAAACTATGAAGGAATACTCTAATGTAAGTAAAATATAGCTAAATATTTTGGGAAAACAGTGTTTTCTTCCTAAAATCCTAGAGCTTGAGCAGTCAAAGAACAAGGGTACTACCATCCAATTTAAAATACCTCTCATCCTTTGTCCTATTAGATTGTGTCCTAGTAAAAATTGATTGTCTGGCCTCTATTTATCTCACAGTGTGGTTATTGAATATCTTTTTTAAATCCAAACCAATTTGCTTCTCTTTGTTTTACTAAACTCTTTGTGCTGTCATGGTATTCAGATAGTCTATGAACTAGGTAAATTTTCTTGCTATTTAATTATGCCCTTGATCTTCATGTTAATTTTTCTTTTCTGAATGATTTCTCTTCCCATTCTCTTACTCTTTGTCCAGTCTCACTATAAACGTTATCTGTAGTAGGAGTACATATTTAGACCCCAAATAAGATCTCCTACCTGAGAGAGACCAGTACAGGAAAATACAACTCAATAATTATGATATAAATTGCACACCTGGATTAGGCAGATTTACTACTACACTACTCTAATCCCCAGCTATGAGATCCCTTATAACTTGCGGTTTTATCCAGGCACGTGGTTGTCCAGTTCCTTCATCGTCGGCTTCCTTCTACCACTGGCTTCCTTCTGCTTCGACTTCCTCCTGCTTCTCCCTCTGCTTCTCTTTCTGCATCTCCCGATGACTCCTTCTCTCTCCTTCTTCTCTGCCTTTTATATCAAATTCCTCTCACTCTCTCCTCCCCTAAGCCTTTTTCTCCGCCTCCCCTTCTACTGCCCAATCTCTGGCTCTAGTCTTTATTTTACAGGTTTTAATTGGACAGAAGGTTTACAAGATGTCGTCTGTGTACAGATTCAATCATCCTCTGCACTCCCTCCCAGAAGGGTGGAACTAGGATCAAAATACAAGGCTGGGGCTATCCACAACAGTTATCTCTATTTGGTAGTCTTCTGTAATTACCTGGGTCAAGCTAAAGAGCAATGGTCTATCTTGAAGTTTCACCATCTCATGAACAGCACCCTGGACAAAGCAAAAGGAAAATGGATACTCAGGACCAACATTCTTTGCCTGCTCCTAGATGGCAAAGGCATTGTGAACCTTTCCCTCATGCTCCTGCACTATGTCTTTCTTGATGAAATGATTCTCCTCTGAACTGGAAATTTCAGTTTGTGTCATATGATGCAGACTCTTGGGATATTTTGCTGATTCCTGCAGATTCAGAGGAGGCCTGGATGTTTCTGCTGAATTGTGCTGCTACTGCTGACTCTTGTTTGGTGAACTGGATTGTTGATATCCTGACCATGGAGATTAGAATTGCCCCCTAAAACTGCTTTTTAACAGTACAACATCTCCTTGTCTGATTTACCATCTTTTCTCTTCTACCTTTGAATATAGACTAGAAAGGAAGGTTGAAAAATTTGAAAACCCTTATAAAAGTAGGTTTTGAAAAATATAAGCTTACACTTTTCTGACAAAATGAACTACATCCTCAAATTGTGAGCTAAAATAAGCCTTTCTTTCCGTAAGTTACTTTGTCAAATATTTTGTTATAATAATGTCTTAGTCAGTGTTTCTATTCCTTCACAAACATCATGACCAAGAAGCAAGTTGGGGAGGAAAGGTATTATTCAGCTTACACTTCCCACATTGCTGTTCATTACCAAAGGAAGTCAGGATTAGAACTCAAGCAGGTCAGGAAGCAGGAGTTGATGTAGAGGCTATAGAGGGATGTTACTTAACTGGCTTGCTTCCCATGGCTTGCTTTGCTTGCTTTCTTATAGAACCCAGGACTACCAGCCCAGGGATGGCACCACCCACAGTGGGCCCTCCCTCCTTGATCACTAACTGAGAAAATGACTTATGGCTTGATCTCATGGGCATTTTCTCAACTGAAGCTACTTTCTCTGTTATAATTCCAGCCCGTGTCAAGTTGACACACAAAACCAGCCAGTACAAATAATGAAAAAGTTATTAATACAGTATGCATTAATAACTGCATACTGTAACTTTTTACTGCAATGTCAATGTTACACATCATACTACTATGTTCATTGATGCTCTCACACTATTTTTTTCCTTCACATGAACAATTTCAAGGAATAAATCAATATAACTGTGGCCTATTCATTTCCCAGTTAGGAGTTGGATTGATGTAGAAGTAAATACTCAACTGATTGTATTTTAAATAAATGAAGAATGTCACACTAAAGGCATAGAAACATTGAAGTTGGGGAAATTTGTTCATATTTTATCTTCCAATGTGTCCATGGATAAATACTGAATCTGTATTAATCTTGATTTCCAAGATTAATCAAAAATCAAGATTAATAGTTCCCATTCTTTCTGTGAGTCATTCAAATGTTATTTAATTTTTTTTAGCAAGTGAATTGCTACCTTTTCAGAGGTCAGATAAGGCTTTAAGTTTTGAAACATGGGATTGTGCAAAAGTGTAGAAATGTTTGGCTCTGGAAGCATAAAACTTTTAGTAAACAAATCAGGTGAAGTATACAATATGACAGATAGCACTAAGTTTAAAGAAAAATTAATTGTGGAAAAGGAATAGGAAAAGTTGAAGGGGGGATGAGTCACACACATAAGGGAGTGATTGAAAGGCTCAATAGAAATGTGGCAGTAACAGAATAAAGAAATGACTGGGATCCAACAGCACTATACTATAGGAACTGGAAAACATTCCTGACAAACAGTGTGACTTGGAGAACTAATTTACTAGTGTAATCTGATTCAGGGATTCCCTAGAAATCTTTTAACTACCTAGCCTTCGTTTCCAATATCCTATATACTTTTTCCATACTATGTTTTCGTGATTTGCATATTTCCTTGTTCATCCTTGAAAGAACTTAATTCCTATAGTTTATTAATCCCTTTATTGTCAGACTCTGCTCTTTACAGTTAGGTTCATGTGTGATTTTTATTTCTATCTATTATGATTTCAAGAAAGCTGGTATTAATTCTTCAAATGTCAGGAAGACACCAATTTTGCCCTCATTTTTCAAAGTAAATGATATCCAAGGCAGAATTTCATAAGAAAAACTTGAAAGTTTTAAAACCTTTTATCAGAAAATTTATAATTACCATCCATTGAAAAAGTAAACAACTGGTCACAAATTTTATTTCATTGTTTATGCTATTATTTGTTTGTTTATTTTCTTGCATGTGGTATATGAGAGTGTGTGCACATTTGTGTCTTGGTACCCACATCTGTGATAACCTTGTGGAGGCCAAGGATCAACATCTAGTGTCTTCTGCCATTATCAACATTATTTTTTGTTATAGTATCTCTACTAAATTTAGAGCTCACTCTTTCATCTATGCTGGCTAACTAAGGAGTCCTGTGTATCTCCTTTTGTCTTCAAAACCAAGGATGAACCACAGATTCATGATGCTGTGACTGTCTTTTCCATGGTTGTTCATTAATTCAAACTGGTCTTTATGCTTTCACAGTGATGTTTTACACACTAAGCCTTCTCCACTGGTTATATTGCTTTTTACATTTTTATTATTTAATTATATTTCCTATGTTCTAAGACCCTTTAACTTATATAAAGATCCCTGCCTGAAATTACTTCTTTGTTCTGGCCTAAGATTTAGATTCCTGCCTAAAATTACTTCTTGTTCTAACCTAATGTCAGATTTCTGACTGAAACCTACTTCCTTGTCCTTGACTCATGTCATATTTCTGTGAAGCAGCCAATTTCCTTGTCCTTGACTAATGTCAGATTCTTTCCAAGCAGCCCCAAAGGATCTTCCTCTACTCCTTTTTCATTTCATTAACAAGACTGAGCCTGACTTAGGTCGTTCTGACAAGAATGCCTTCCTTACCCATCATAGAGTATTGATTATCAAAAACAATGCACTTCTGTCTTAGGGTGGTAATAAGGCTCTGTGCAGAATCTTACCTGTCCTTGACTTGCCAGCCTATTAATTTAATAAATTAATTTAATAAATGGGTCTGGAACCCATTTTCAGTACAAGAGAACAAAGAAGTAATTTCAGGCAGGAATCTAAATTTTAGGCTAGAACAAGAAAGTAGGCTTCAGATATGAAAATGAATTTGAGCTAGGGCATGGATGTTGGCTCCGATATTTTGGTCATTGTGATAAGCTCTTAGAAACAATGATTATGTAAATGTTCATGGAATTTTGTTTATTGCCTTGCTTGTTCCTTGACTATTTGTGTTTATTGTCTTGCTTGTTTCTTGACTATTTGCACCTATTGTATTCCTAGTCCCTCAACCTAGAACTGACTGATACTCATGAATATTAAAATCAAAAGAGGGAAGAGAGGTTGGAGGAAATGAGAAGATGACATCTGAAATGTAAATAAATAAAATATCCAATAAAAAAACATTTAAAGATTATTTTCTTACACTTTGTGGAGACAACAGAGTTCTGGAGGTAAAACTGGAGAAGTGACTGAGGCACCTAATGGCATGGATTCAGTTCTCATTGACATCAGTTTTATCTAAGCTACTCTGGATGCTGTGAAGGAGAGATCTTGGTGATAATTTTTTCTACCTAACTCTACTGTAAACCTTTATGTTAGACTTGGAATATCTTGGAACAATATCTATTCTTCCACTCTTTGCTTTCACACATGTCTGCGTTCATTCTCAAACTTTTAATTCATTCATAAATGGGCTTGTGTTTCTAGAAAAAATATAGGAATGGTTATGTCTTATACTCAGTATTTTTATCAGTAATATAACCTTCCTTCAATCAATGATGACAAAAAATAGGTAATTACTAATACACAGAAACAAGATGATGAAAATATATATTAAAAAACTTAGTTAATAAAGTTAAGCTTTATGTAACAAAATGTAAATAGTAATTACTCCAGGAAATATGAATATAAGAAGTTGAAATAAACTGTGAAATAAACGAACTTTATAATGGCCAGTAAGTATTATATATTTTTCAAGAATAGATGTTGAAATACATCATATCAGTTTTAAAATATATAATGTAAGTTTCTTGTTCATCATTTATGATCATCTTTCTCAAAACAAAGTCTTTTGATCTTTATAAATATTTTAAAAATATTTGTTGGAAATCCATGTGTTTATGTATTTGATTAGCTATTAAAATATGGACAAATGTTACATTTTCTTTGACATCAGAGAATTCCATGCCTTTGGAAATAAGAAAACATTTCAGAAAACATAAAAAATAATTATGTTTCATTAATCTTTTATAGGTTTTAGTGATCATGTTTTCCTTTGGGAACAAAATCAGAACATGAGTCAGAAAGCAGTCACCCTGAATTAAAAGATTCTAGTTCTCTGAGAGAGTATCTTGTAAATACTCAGACATCTGGTTGTAGTGATATTCACCTACATTGATTACTAGGACTTCAGCCAGTACAGCAATGGCATGTCTGAAGTACATTCCAATGTGTGTAAAATCCAAATATCCAAAGTAGACTGAAAAATAAAGGAGAATGTAATATGAGGTGGCTTTAACACAGGAGTTTGGGGGATACAGTCCTGTTTGTTTCTTACTTCCAATCTCTCAGCTAGGTCAGCTCTCATCCATCACTTTTGCAATACCTTATTTAGAAAGAGATAATTTTTTATTTATAAACTCTTATAGCAATTTATTCTATATTATAAAATATTGTAAAATTAAGAACCAACCGTGTTGTATTATTATTTCATAGTTCTTTTGATTCAGTTTTAATTTTCTAGATAGACTCTATAAATTTCATGAGGAAACTTACAGATGTATATTTTAAAAATGTATTTATTTATTCAATTTACATTCCAATATCAATGACCCTCTCCTCCCAGTAAGGCCTCATGCAGATATTCCTCTCTCCTTACCCTTAAACACACTCCTACCCCAACCATGACCCACCCCTGACATATCAAGTCACTGCAGTGCAAAAACATCCTTTTCCACTGAGGTTAGGCAGCCCACTTAAGAAAACAGGACACTTAGAGCTATGAATTTTCCCCTTAGCATGCTTTCATTGTGGCCCATAAGTTTTGGTATGATGTATCTTCATTTTCATTAAAGTCTAAAAAGTCTTTTATTTCTTTCTTTATTTCTCCCTGACCAAGTTATCATTGATAAGAGAGTTGTTCAGTTTCCATGTGTATGTGGGCTTTTCATTTTTTTTTTGTCATTATTGAAGACCAGTCTTCATCCATGGTGATCTGATAGGATGCATGGGATTATTTCAATTTTCTTGTATCTGTTGAGGTCTGTTTTGTGACCAATTATATGGTCAATTTTGGAGAAGGTACCATGAGGTGCTGAGAAGAAGGTATATTCTTTTATTTTGGAATGAAGTGTTCTGTAGATATCTGTTAAATACATTTGGTTCAAAACTTCTGTTAATTTCACTGTGTCTCTGTTTAGTTTCTGTTTCCATAATCTGTCCATTGTTGAGAGTTGGGTGTTGAAGTCTCCCACTATTATTGTGTGAGGTGCAATGTGTGCTTTGAGTTTTAGTAAGGTTTCTTTTATGAAAGTGAGTGCCCTTGCATTTGGAGCATAGAGGTTCAGAATTGAGAGTTCATCTTGGTGGATTTTTTTATTTGAAGAGTATGAAGTGTCCTTCCTTATCTTTTTTGATATCTTTAAGTTGAAAGTTGATTTTATTCGATATTAGAGTAGCTACTCTAGCTTGTTTCTTAGGACCATTAGTTTGAAATATTGTTTTCCATCCTTTTTGTGGGGAAAAAGCATGCTGAATGGGAGCACCAGCCCACAGCAGGTCCCACATACACGAGAAAGTCTGAAGGGTCAAAGGGCTGGAAACTTGGTGGTGGCAGGCCCCAGAAGACAAGTGGATTCCATGGGCTTAAAAGTTTATTGTTCATGGTGTGATAGTTGGATCTGATGTGCTTACGCCCCTGAGAAAGCCAGGGAAAATTAGTTTAATTAGGGAGGGGGAAAGAGGAGGGACTGGGAAAAGGAATGACTTAATTAGCTACACCCCATGGCCTTTAGATAACTCATGAATATGGAAATCTCTGTTAGTCATGCCCTCTACCTGGATGGTGACACAAAACCCCTCTGGGAAGGGCTGTGGAGGGCTGAAGCTGAGAAAGCCAGGGGCCCAGGAATAGAGCTGAACACCTTCCATCCCAGGGGGTCTCTAGGTTCAAAAGCTCATTTATCCAGGCTCCCAGCTGTCTCTCATAGCTCACTGTCCCACATCTTTTATTCTAAAGCAGGATATGTCTTTGTTGCTGAGGTGCTTTTCCTGTATGCAGCAAAATGATGGCTCCTGTTCATGTATCCAGTCCTTTAGTCTTTCTTTTTATTGGGGAATTGAGTACATTGATGTTAAGAGATATTAAGGAAAGGTGATGGTTGCTTCCTATTATTTTTGTTATTAGCAGTGGAATTATGTTTGTGTGTCTATCTTCTTTTGGATTTGCTGGAAGATTAGTTTCTTGCTCTTTCTAGGGTATAACTTCCCTCCTTGTATTGGAGTTTTCCCTTTATTATCCTTTGTAGTGCTGGATTTTGGAAAGATATTGTATAAATTTGTGTTTTTCATGGAATAACTTGGTTTCTCCATATATAGCAATTGAGAGTTTTGCTGGGTAGAGTAGCCTGGGCTAGCATTTGTGTTCTCTTAGTTCTGTAAATGTGCCAACAAAAAGAAACTGGAGAGAGCATATACTAGCAGCTTGACAACACACCTGAAAGTTCTAGAACAAAAAGAAGCAAACATACCCAAGAAGAGTAGACCACAGGAAATAATCAAATTCAGGACTGAAATCAACCAAGAAGAAAGAAAAAGAACTATACAAAATCAATAAAACCAGAAGCTGGTTCTTTGAGAAAATCAATGAGATAGATAAACCCTGAGCCAAACTAATCAGAAGTCAGAGAGATAGTATCCAAATTAATAAAATCATAACTGAATAACAGAATAAATGAAAATAACAGAAACTGGTAAATTCAAGAAATCATCAGATCCTACTACAAAAGTCTATACTCAACAAAATTGGAAAATCTGGATGAAATGGACAATTTTCCAGACAGATAGCAGGTGCTAAAGTTAAATCAGGACCAAATAAACCATCTAAATAGTCCCATAAGTCCAAAAGCAATTAAAGAAGTCATTAAAAGTCCTTACCAAAAAAAAAAAAAAAAAAAAAAAAAAAAAAGCCTAGGACCAGATGATTTTAGTTCAGAGTTCTATCAGATCTTCAAAGAAGACGTAATACCAATCATCTTTAAACACTTGCACAAAATAGAAACAGAAGGAACATTAACCAATTCGTTCTATGAAGCCATGATTATTCTCATATATAAACAAGAGAAAGACCCAACAAAGAAAGAGAACTTCAGACCAATCTCCCTATGAATATTGATGAAAAAATAATAATAAAATTTTTGCAAACAGAATCCAAGAACACATAAAACAATCATCCATCATGATCAAGTAGGATTTATCCCAGGAATGCAGGGATGGTTCAATATTCGGAAATCCATCAATGTAATCCATTAGATAAGATAACTCAAAGGGGAAAAAAATCCCATATGATCATCTCACTAGATGCTGAGAAAGTATTTGACAAACCTCAACACCCCTTCCTGGTAAAAGTCTTGAAAGATCAGAAATCCAAAGCCATTACCTAAACATAGTAAAAGCAATATACAGCAAGCCAGTAGCAATCACCAAACAAAATGGAGAGAATCTTGAAGTAATCACACTAAAATCTGGGATAGACAAGGCTGTGCACTCTCCCTACCTATTCAATATAGTATTTGAAGTCATAGCCAGCACAATTAGGCAACAAAAGGAGGTCAAAAGAATTCAAATTAGAAAGGAAGTCATCAACATTTTACTATTTGTAAATGATATGATCAAATATTAAGTGACTCCAACACTTCCACCAGAGAACTCTTAAACCAGATAAATAACTTCAGCAAAGTGGCTGGATAAAAAATTAACTCAAACAAATCAGTAGCCTTTCTCTACTCAAAGGATAAACAGGCTGAGAAAGAAATTAGGGAAATGACACCCTTCACAATAGTCACAAATTATATAAAATACCTTGTGTGAATCTAACCAAGTAAATGAAAGATCTGTATGACAAGAACTTCAAGTCCCTGAAGAAAGAAATTGAAGCAGATCTCAGAAGATGGAAAGCTCTCCTTACTCATGGATTGGCAGGATTAATATAGTAAAAATGGCCATCTTGCTGAGAGTAATCTACGGATTTAATGCAATCCCTATAAAATTCCAACCCAATTCTTCACAGAGATAGAAAGAGCAATTTGCAAATTCATTTGGAACAAAAAAACCCAGAATACCAAAAACTATTCTCAACAATAAAAGAGGGGAATCGCCATCCCTGACATCAAGCTGTACTACAGAGCAATAGTGATAAAAATAAACTTAATGGTATTGGTACAGTGACAGGTAGGAAGATTCATGGAATAGAATTGACCATCAGAAATGAACCCACATACCTATGGTCACTTGATCTTTGACTAATGTGTAAAATCATCCAATGGAAAAAGACAGCATTTTCAACAAATCTTGCTGTTCAACTGGAGGTCAGTATGTCAAAGAATGCAAATTGATCTATTCTTATCTCCTTTACTGCCAACCAACAGATTGAAAGAAGATCTTTACTAATCCTACATCTGTTAGAGGGCTAATATCCAAATTATACAAAGAACTCAAAAAATTAGACTCCAGACAACCAAATAACCCTATTTAAAAATGGGTACAGTGCTAAACAAAGAATTCTCAACTGAGGAAACTCAAATTGCAGAGAAGCACCTAAAGAAATGTTCAACATCCTTAGTTGTCAGGGAAATACAAATCAAAACAACCCTAAGATTCCACCTCACACCAGTCAGAATGGCTAAGATCAAAAATGCAGGTGATAGAGATACTGGCAAGGATGTGGAGAGAGGAACACTCCTCCATTGTTGGTGAGATTGTAAACTGGTACAACCATTATGGAAGGCAGTCTAGTGGTTCCTCAGAAAATTGAAACAGTATTACCTGAGGACCCCGCTATATCACTCCTGGGTGTATACCCAAAATATGCTCCAACATATTATAGTGTCACATGCTCCACTATGTTCATAGCAACCTTATTTATAGTAGCCAGAAGCTGGAAAGAAACAAGATGTCCTTCAACAGAGGAATGGATACAGAAAATGTGGTACATTTGCACAATGGAGTACTACTCAGATATTAAAAACAATGAATTCATGAAATTCTTAGGCAAATGGATGGAACTGGAAAATATCATCCTGAGTGTGGTAACTTAATCACAAAACAAAACATAAGATATGCACTCACGGATAAGTGGATATTAGCCCAAAAGCTCACAATAACTAAGGTATAACTCACAGTCCACATGAACCTGAAGAAGAAGGGAGTCCAAAGTGTGGGTGCTTCAGTCCTTCTTAAAAGGAGTAACAACATACTCATGGGAGCAAGTACAGTAAAAAGTGTGGAGGAGGAACTGTCAGGCTGTATTGGACATATGTTCCTGACCCACCTTTGCTTGACTATATCCCAGATGAGACAAGCTGCCTTGCCTCAAGTTTTTAGACCTTGTGGGACAGAGAATCAAAAAGAGAAATTATAATAACTCTTGTACTTTTTTAAAAGATGACCAGTTATTCAGTCTCAATCATGTACTGATCTAGAAATCTTTCCAATACTGGAAATAATAGTCTTCATTTGGAAGGCAGGATATTTTCAGAGATAATTGGAAGTTAGCTGCAGTTCTGCATGATGTTATGATAGAAAGAGATAAAGCTGGGACTGGATCTGGATTTCAAAAAAGGGTAAATGCATGAGTTAAGGCTCTTATAATTGTTAAGCTAAAATTAGTTTAGTCTCTTCTGCAGTATTTATTGTAAGTTGCATTGCCTATATACTTTCTGATTGTGTTAGTGTGTTGAAACCTTCCATGTCTGTTTTGGTGATCTATCAACCAGCTTTTGTCTTACTGCCCGAGTATTAGAAAACTTTGATTCTTTGAAAAAATCTTGAATGTGCTGGAAGAAAGAATAAGTTAGGCTTTAAGCTGAAGCAAGAGGGTAGTGAGCTTGATTATTGCTGGTATAACAGCTTTAATTACATTAATTGCTAGCACCACTGCTTCTGCAATAGTTTTGACACACAAGAAGTTAGGACAGCTACTTTTGTCAAATCTATCAAAAAAATGTTACTAATCAGGAGGATTTATATAGGTGTTTTGAACTATGGTTGATGCTCTATAGCCTATTCAAATTGTCAGAAGGAGGTTCAGGGTTTAAAAGTTAGGAGCCATCTCGAGTGTCATGATAAATACCATTGCAGTGGTGTTACTTGTAAAATTTACAATGGTCGTCATTAAAATTAGAAAATGTTTAAAGACACCTGTAGGGTATTTGGCATAATTCTAACACCTCTCTGGATGTTTTAACTTTGCATAGTGAAATTATGAATTTCAAGATTGCTGCTCTGTTGAGAATTGATGCTACAGATGATGCTGATAAAATTATCCATGGCTTGAGGTCAGTATTTCCATTTTTGTCAAACCTCAGGAATGGCATATATAGCTTGGTCAGGCTAGCCCCTTTTGTCCTGGGAATACTTTTATTCTTGTCCATTGTGTTAAAGCTTGTCTCTAACTACATCAACAGGTTGACAGCTAAAGTACCTGACTTGAAACTGAAAATGGACCACCAGACAGAGCTAGTAATTTAACAGGCTGGCAAGCCAAGGATGGGTAAGATTCTGCACAGTCTCACCAACTTAAGACAGAAATGCATTACTTTTGATAATGCATATTCCATGACAGGTAAGGAAGACATTCTTGTCAGAACAACCAAAGACAGG
The DNA here is from genome assembly GCA_021653895.1 of Mastomys natalensis. Lineage (NCBI taxonomy): Eukaryota > Metazoa > Chordata > Mammalia > Rodentia > Muridae > Mastomys > Mastomys natalensis. The sequence goes on from JAJTUV010001400.1 coordinate 262,407, forward strand.
TTCAGTCTGGTTTATGCAATAAAAAATGGGGAAATGTGGAGAGCTTCTGGGGCTGCCTGGTAGGAATCTGACATTGGCCAGGACAAGGAAATGGACTGCAGGCAGAAATCTGACATTAGACTAGAACAAAGAAGTAACTTCATTCAGAAATCTAAATCCTAGGCTAGAACAAAGAAGTAATTACAGGCAGCAATCTAAAACTTAAGCTAGAACATAGAAGTAGGCTTTAGGCATAAAATGACTTTGGGCTAGGACAGGGAAGTAGGCTCAGATATTTTCATCATCCTGATAAGCCCTTAGAAATAGTGATTACAGGAGCGATCATGGGACTCTGTTTATTGTTGTGCTTATTGTCTTGCTTGATCCTTGACTATTTGCGTCTATTGTATTGCTAGCTCCTCAACCTAGAGCTGACTTTAATACTTACATGTAGTTTAAATGGTATAAAAGCAAAAAAGGAGGAGGAGGATGGGAATATGTGATTAGTGGGGAGAATGGGGAAATGGGATAACATCTGAAATATAAATAAATAAAACATCAAATATAAAAAAAAAAAGAAAGAAAACAGGACACAAAGGCAGGAGGCAATAGATTCAGGAACAGTTCCTACTCCAGTTTTTTGGGATCCCACCTAACACCAATCAAGACATATCTGTTACGTATGTTCAGGGGCCTATGTCCACCCTTGCTTGTTCTTTGGTTGGTAGTTCAGTCTCTGGGAGCCCACAAGGGTCCAGGTTAGTTGATTCTGTTCATCTTCTTGTGGAGTCCCTCTCCTTTTTGGGTCTTTCAATCCTTTCTTAAGCTCTTCACTAGGAATCCCAAGTTCCATTTAGTGTTTGGCTGTGAGTCTCGGCATATGTTTCAGTCAACTGCTTGGAAGAGCCTCACAGAAAATGGTTACGTTAGGCTCTTGTCTGTAAGTATAACAGAGTGTTATAGTGTTAGGGATTGATCCTTGTCCACGAGACTGAACTTAATTTGGGACAATCACTGGTTGAGCATTCCCCCAGTGTCTGCTCTACGTTTGTCCTTACATATTTTGTAGGCAGGACACATTTTGGGTCAAGATTTTTGAGGGTGACTGCTGTCCTTATCCCTTCACCAGGGGTCCTTCCTGACTATAGAAAGGGACCACTTCAGGATCTATATACTCCACTGCTAGGATTCTCAGCTAGAGTAGTCTCCAGAGGCCCCCAAGGGCCTCCTTCCATCCCAGGTCTCTGGCATGTTCTAGTGAAATGCTGCTCCCATCCCTGATTTCCATTTTCTCTTCTCTGCTCACTCTAGATTTGATCCTCTACCCTCTGCCAAGTTCTACTTTCTATTCTGTCCAGTTCACTCCTCCAACCACCTCCAGTATTTATTTTATTTCCCTTTCTGAGGAAGTTTCAACCATACTTCCTTGGGCCCTCCTTTTTATTTGGCTTCTATAGTCTGTTGATTTAGTATGGTTAACCTGTACTTTATGGCTAATATCCACTTATAAGTCAGGACATACCATGCATGTCATTTTGGGTGACCTCACTCAGGATATTTTTTATTTCCATCCATTTGCCTGAAAAACTCATATGATGTCTTTGTTTATAACAGGTAACTAGTATTTCATTGTGTAAATGAACCACAATTTATGTATTTTTCAGATAAGAGCTATCTAAGTTGTTTCCAGTTTCTGGCTATTATGAATAACACTGCTATGAACACAGTTGAACAAGTGTCCTAGTTGGATGGTGGATCATCATTTGGGATCATAGCTGTGACTTGATCATCACAGTGAAACTACCTAATTGATTTCCAGAATGGTTGTAAAAGTTAGCACTACAAGGAAATATTCTTTTGATTAGCATCAGATGGTAGCACATACATTTCATTTAAATAATTGAGTGATTTAATTTTATGTGACTGCTTGCATGGTATATACATTTTATCCAATGCTTACAATTAATAAAGCAGAACCATAGTGCTCTTTCAAATGTATGGAATTAAATTATTATAGCCAAAATATTTTGCAAACGTATTCACATCACAGGGGCACATCTCAAAGTCAGTTAATTGAAATTTGATGGCATCATCCTGTGACTTGAAATCATCATCTTAAGTCAGTGTATTGTAATGATGCCCAGCAAGCTGAAAGCTACATTACAGATTAAGGAAGGATTAAGGTAGGCAAGTAGAGGGTGAACCTTTTGTTAGGGAAGACACATTACTTAATCATATGCTTAGTCTAGGAAGAATGAATATCTCTTAGGGACTTACTATGATATCATGTTACTTTTAAATTATTTTTGTAACTAAGGAATTTTATAGAAATACATATTACTGGATGCATTATATAGAGAACAGAATTTATTCACAGCCAAGCATGCCAGTACCTCAAAGTTTTCTAAAAATAGTTTGATTTAGTATGCATTAATGAATACTAAATCTAGGACATTATATTCAGTGTTGGGAATACCAAAAGAATGACATTCAATTTAGTCACTATAAGTCACTACAAGTTTGAAGAAAAAGAGGGAGTGGGTAAAAATTAGAATATTCCCAATACAGAACATACTCTCAATAAATTATATGTATCACAATTAAATACTTAATATAGTTACAGGAATTCACATTTATGCATTATTAATTCTCTCTTAGAGAATATGATGAGAAACACAAAATGCCCTAAAAAAAAAAACAAAAACCAGTGAAGGTCATATTTAGCACTTGAAAGACAAGAGAACATTACACAGAGATTCGCTGATGAGGAGCATTTATTAGGAAGTAAAATTGATTTCTACCATACAAAACAGACTCACTTGGGTACTTTTTATGTACAAGAATGACAAGATGAGGTCCAACAAGAAGGCTCAGTTGATGCAACTCTTGCCCCCAAACCTGATTGTCCAAATTTGATTCCTGGAATCCACATGGTGGAAAAAGAGAACAGACTCCCTCAGCCATTGTCTTTTGCCTGCACATCTATGCTGAGGAGCACACACATGTGCAAGTATATACATACAGAAATAAATAAGGAATATGAATAAAATATTAAAAAATGAGAAACAGCAGTTGATAGATATAAAGGAGCAGTTATTGAGGGACCATTTTTGACATTCCTTTCCTCTTGAGATTTTTCTTTCTTATCCCAGTCAAGTAATTTCTTAGACTCCTGACCAAAGCACATGCAATAATATGATTGTAGACTCTTTTACTCTAAAACCCGTATTATTAATAAAATGAAGATATTAATCATTTTCTCCTTTGTTTCAAATGTCAAATACAAGTTCGCCAAACATTTATGTACTTGCATTTATTTAAACCACAAGAGCCTTAATAGAAATGTTTACTTCTTGATTTATTAGCTCCCACTGAGGATGACACCACTTGTCATATAAAATTCATCAGTAGGCTGATTTTAAATGCACTGTGAGACAGTGATATAGGGGTAAGAAGCAGGTGAATAAAGGAAGTGGTAAGTTCTTTTGTAATAATCTTCTAGAAGACTCGTTATATTACCTTATTTCCAGATAGCCATAAAAGGTTTCCAATAGTAAGTGAGCATTCTAGGGGACAATGCTGATCTCATAATTATTTTTCAGATTTAAATTTTTCATTCTAACTTGTTCTGACAATTTAAAGGTAATTTTATACCTTTTTTCCTATCCTATCTAAAAATAGATTAGAACACATGTTCAGTGATAGAAATAAATGATTTTGAGCAGATAAACTTATAATATACTTTGAGAAAAATATCTACAGACATTCTATAAATTATAGATCAATTGTCTATGAAGTTAGTTGTCCTGGTTCGTGGGCCTTACTGTCTTTCTCTTCTTCCTCCTCAATCTTCCCATCTTGTGTTGTAAATTTTACACTGTTTTACAATTTTGAATTTTTATTTAGCCAATTGTATGTTTGAAATAAAAACGAAAACCAGGAACTTGTTTTCATTCTATACAATAAGCAATCTTTTGATTTCACTCTTTTGTTTGGATTAGAGATTCTATCCAGTATCATTTCCTCAGAAGTGATAGACATTTCTCATTGTTCTGATGAAAGGTTTATATTGGCATACAATTTTAAGGCAAAGAGTCCACCTTGGTAGGGCAGGCTTGACTGATAGACTCTGAGATGAATTGTTACATTGCTTCCAAAATCAGGAAGCATAGAGAAATGAGATGAACATTAATTCTCAGCTCATTTCCATTCTCTCTTTCCTTAGCATGTAGTCCAGGACACCAGGCCAGGGATGGTGCTACTACCATTCAGAGTGATTCTTCCTTCCTCTGTTAAGCTTCTTTGGAATACCTTCAAAGATATCTAGAAATGTTTGTGCTAGGTGATTCTAAATCCAGTCAAGTTATCAGTGAAGATTATACGTTGGGAATTATCATGAGCATTTAAAACACATATTTCAGGAACGTTTAGTCCTTGCATGTTCTGTTACCATTACTGAACTCCATTTTTTGAACACTTACTTACAGCTGTAACACCAAAGCTCTGTACACGTTCCATAATGGCTCCTCCTTCGTTTCTCCATTTTTCCTACTTCTTTCTGTATAAGTTTGACTACTTTGACTATTTTAAACTCAGGGGAATCCTGCAGAATGTCTCTTTTTATGACTGGGATATTTCAAGTGGTAAAACATCCTAAACATCTATCCATATTATGGAAAATCTTACATTTTGCTTTCCTTTAATATTGTTTTTAATGTATATGCTTTATGTTGTTGCACAGTTGATTCACGTATTGGCTATATACAGAGCACACAGATATTCCTTTCTACCCTGTTTTTCAGTTCTTAGATGCTTATGCTCAGAACTAGAACTGTGAGATCATCTGATCATTCAATTTTGTTAATTTCTTGAATAGTTTTCATCTACTATTCTTAATCAAGGTCCTCAGTTTTACATTACAACAATGAAAAGACCACCATATATTATCTAACATTTATACATTTATATTTTGCTTTTGGACTTGTGGGTCTGTGACTTTATAGTACTAGATACTTCAACAACTGTGAGATAGCACTTAGCTTTACAAGTGCATTTCAGTATTGATCAATGCTGTTGATTCTTCCCATCCATTTAATATACATTGTGTATCTTTATGGAAAAATATCTTTCATATCCTTGATCCATCTCCGAATTGGTTGTTAGCTAATTAATTAAACCTTTATGTTTTAGTACCTCACTGTGTGTTCTGGATAATAAACTCCTTAACACATACAAATTATATACTTCAGATTACCTTTTATTTTGTTGATAGGGTCTTTTTCCCAAATGGATTAAAAAGTATTCATGAAGCAAAATGTCTATACTTTTTTCTCTTTCATGCTTTCTTTCAATGATTCATTCATTGGACAATCAATTCTAGGCTGGCATTTTATTTCTATTGAATAGTCTAGAGAGGTCGTTGTCTGTTTTAAGTTGTACACTCCGAGTGAGAATCTTCATGACAGTCTTATCTTTATTTGCATCCACATAGTATATTAAGTTTTATTATGACTTTTTAAACATTATTTTCCTAACATGTGTCTATACCCACTTGATCTTGATATGCTCATATTTCACATTTATTGAGTTCTGAGTTAGACTTCTCAGATTACTTTGAGCAATTGTTACATCAAATGTGTATTATGTCTCTAGTCCAATATGAAAATGTCCAATAGCTCAGCTCGTAGAACTGACTGCATAAATTGTTCCTGACATTTTCACTGTCCTTTAATTTTTAAGGTTCTCTTTCCTCATTGTGCTTTATTTTTGTATTGCTCTAGCCATTACATTTTTCAGTTCATAAAACTTTTCTTCCAAAACATGCCATTTACCTCATGCAAAACAGCAGTTTTATTTGATAAATAAACTGACTATACCTCATTCCTTAAAATGTATTACCATGTTAGAAATACTTAACCTCTTTAAGCACTAATTTCTCCATGAGTTTCTCAACAGGCAAGGCCATTCATATTTTAGAGCTTATATATTATTTTTTGCCTAACTTTTAAATTTTATTTTATTTATTTACATTTCAGTCATTGCTCCCCTCCCAGTCCCATTTCCACAGTTTCTCATCTCATTCCCCACTGGCATCCCCCTTCTCTGGGGCCTTGAGGATTATTAGGAGGACTGGGCACATTTTTTTTTTCCACTTACCACCCTGAGTATGAGGTTTGGTTGGTGGCTCAGGCTCTGGAAGCTCCCATGTTTAGTGGAAACATCTTCCTATGGGATCATCCTCTCCTTCAGCTCCGTTAGTCTTTCTCTAATTCCTCTATAGAGGTCCCTGTCTTCATAATCAGTACTTTAGTATTTGTTTCAAGTGAAACTATCATCTATACTTTGGAAATTATTCCCTTTGACTTCTGATTTAGTAACTGTTGTATTACTCTGAAGAGATACCATAACCAAGGGATTCATTTTGTCTTGTTTGTTTGTCTGATTGTTTATTTTTCAAGACAAGGTTTCTCTGTATAACAAATTTGGGTGTTCTAGAACTAATCTTATAAACCAGGTGCCCTTGAAGTCACAGAGATATGCTTGCTTCTGCCTTCAGCATGTCGGAATTAAAAATGTGTGCTAGGACCTCCAGAGCCAAGTTTTACAAAAGAGAGCATTTAATTGGGAATGTGCTTACAGTTTTAGAAGCTCAGTCCACTATTGTTATGGTGTGAAGCATAGAGGCACACATGGTGTTGGTGCAGGAACAGTAGCAGAGAGAGCTACATCCTGATCTGCAGGAAGCAGGGTGAGAGAGAGTGACACTAAGCCTGGCATGGGTTTTTGAATCCTCAAAGCCCACAGTCTATGACACACTTCCTAGAACAAGGCTACCTTATAATCCTAGTCATTCAAATAGTGCTACTCCTTTGGGAGAATTATTCAAATATATAAGTCTACAGGAACCCTTCCTTCCAAGCCATTACACTTTCCCAATGCAATTAATTTTGAAATACTTTCCTCAGTGTTGACTTATTGAACTCCATTCGTTTTTAATTGTGTGTTCTCTCTATTACATTACCACCATCCTGATATTGAGGACTTTATTCTCTTCATATTCATATGTTATTTCTTGTTAAAATAAGTTAGCATAGAATATGTTTTCTACAGCGTAACTTCTTATCTCATTTGAAAATACTTAAACAGACTTCTTACAGATCTCACTGGACACTATGAATGACTTAAATGTTTTATAAAATTATGTTGCTAAGAGGTTTATTCTACTTAATAGCTTCTCATCACAGTAATAGTGATTTCTTGTGGGTCAGAGACATCCAGAGATGAACACAGAGCAATTTCATGGTAGCTAACAGGTTTTAAGTGTGATTCACAGACCAACAAGGACTCTGGCTATGCTACAGGATGAAGACAGAACATATGACCACAAAACAACCCTTCACAATACCTCCACCCATACAGTATAGAAGAAGTGAGGTTTAAGGCACATAGATCCACTAGACCATTACATCATTTTTATTTTTGTGAATCAAAATCTGCCTAATAAAAATTTCAAAATTAAAATTATTTAAAAACACAAAAGTTATATGAGATGTGCTCAGAACTACACTTTACTATATGTGAGAGACTTACAGAGGAAGATCTACTTTATTTTGCAGAAACTAGCCATCAAGAAGAAATCAACATAAGAAAAAAAAGCTCTTAGAAATGTTTAGACATCTAACTCATGCATTCTGACCTGGTGTCAGTATGATTGGAACATGAAGTGCAACACTGAAAGTATTCTGTATTTTTGTATGACATCGACTGCATTGTGTTAGCATTTAACATTTTTAATCCTAATAAATTTTTAATAAGAGTTGTCAAATTTGTAATTTTTTTTACAGATTTGATTCTTTGGGACCCATCAAATGTCAGGAGCATGGCTGACAAGCAAAATAACTTAGAATAATGAAGATGATTGATATGACTTTTTATTATTTTGCTCAATATTTGTTGTGTATGTATGTTACTTGCAAATGAGAAAAATAAAACGTAAGTGTGGTGGTTTGAATATGCTTGGCCTAGGGAGTGGCCCTATTAGGTGTTGCCTTGTTGGAATAGGTGTGGCCTTGTTGGAGTAGGTGTGACCTTGTTGGGGGAAGTGTGCCACTGTGGGGATGGCCTTTGATACACTTTTCTTAGCCACCTGTAAGACAGTCTGTTCCTGGCATCCTTTCAAAGACAATGTACAAATCTTGGCTCCTCCAGTACCATATCTGCTTGTAAACTGTCATGCTCCAACCTTGCTGATAATGGACACAACCTCTGAACCTGAAAGCCAGCCCCAATTAAGTGTTGTCCTTTTAAAGTGTTGCTTTTGTCATTGTGTCTCTTCACAGCAGTAAAGCACTAACTAAGACTGTAAGTATAGTTCATTCTTTTTGAGATGTGGCCTGAAGCTCTGAATTCCTAACAAGCTGATAAAATAGTCAATAGACCAGAAAATCAGCAAGGATTTTAACTTTCCATTTTTATTAGAAAGGTGCTTATATTTTATAACTTAATTTTATTCTGTTGGGAACAGAATGATGAATTTGACCATTAATAGAGAAGCTAAATGACATAATATAATAATCTGTTGTTTTGTTTTGCTTTGCTTTTTTTGTTCCATTTGTTTTTTGCTCCAACTTGCCCAGTTGTGTTTACAATTTTGTGAGTCACTGAAACTGACTTTCTTCCATATTTCATGTTTTCTCATTTCTTGTCTTTCAATTTTTTACATCCCTTCATTTCACTGTCTATTTTAGCTTTAGCAATATCCACTTAACCACACACAAGATATCCACTTATCACGGGTGAAATCTTCAGGGACATTTATTAAGATATATATTTCATTGGTCCTTCTGGAGAATACCTGTACGGGAGTCTCTGAGATCTAAGTTTGAAATAAGCACATAGAGCTGAAAAACACTGACATAATACATTCCTTGCCAGCTATTTCAAGTTTTTATTTTCTTTGCTCTTTATCTAAATTTAATTTAATGTGTTAGTATTATCTGTGAATAATCACGAAGAAGTTCACACAATCCGAAAACCAGATTATGTTTGATTGTGGCTCATGTACATTCAAGTTGTAGCTTTTTTCTACAAACTCACTTCTGTGTGCTTCACCTTTTATTTGTGGCTGTTCATTTCAATTTTTATGTTTCATTTTCTGAATTCCTCTCATGTTTACCATAATATTAAAAATAAACGATAAAGAATCCTGTCAGTTTCATTGTATGTAATTACCTGATGCCCAAAAGCTCAATTCAATATGCATTTAATAAGCATTTGTGTATGCACCATCATAGCCTAGGTTGCTTTATAGGGTGAAAACAGATCAGGACACAGTATCAACTCAAAGGATTTATAATTTATTACGTTATAAAATCACATTTAGTTAGAGACATTTATCAGGCAGTCAAAATACAAGTAAGTTGTTCAAATTCAGAAGATATTTATTTCTGAGGAATATTCTTTAGGGAGAACATCTATAATTTCTTATTATTGCTGTAGTTAATTACAGAAAGTTTCATTGCTTTTGCACTTTAGAATTTGTTAAGACAAAAATTCCAGAGTAAGTTTCAGTGTGGTAAAAATTGAATTGTTTATTGAACTGAGATGTTTCCATAGGTGTAAAGAGAACATCTGCTATTTTTTTCTTCACTCTCTAGGTCCACCCCCATTGCTTAGCTCGTAGTACTGTGACTAGCTCATCACTGTAAATAGTGAGCATTTTTGAGAATTCTATTCTTTCTCTTAACATGGGACCTATAGGCTTCCCTTTAAGTAAGAGCGTTGGTTATAATGATTATTTAGGGTTATCTAGGATAATATTCAAACTCATTCACAACAGATCTGAAAAATACATTTTCTCATGCAAGGTACCTTGTTAAGAGTCTCTCTGAGGCTTGGCCAAGGACATCTCAAAAGAAATAGGTGCAAAGTATTAGTATCAGTATACTATACTTTCCTAGATTAATTATACAATGCAGAATGAAATTATAGGCCTTTTTGAAGATGACCCCAGAAATAACTTCTGAAGTGGATCTATAACCAAAGCTAAACTAGAGTGATCATGACTTGTTACTTTTGTCTTAGTGATTTATAAACGATACTGTCAGCTCTATATTCTTATAACATTAAATCCTGAGCTAAACAGCTTAAAAAGAAGACAAATATTGTCTCATGGAGATTTCAATTCATGTTTATTTGACTCCATTGCTTTGGACTTGTGACATCTCAGAGTATTCTGGTAGGAACACATGAGAACAAAGGCTTATTGATACAGTGGAAACTGAGAAGCAAGAAGTGAGAGGAAGGTATAAGTTCTTGAGCACTAAGAAACAATATGAGCAAGAAGGGTCCATGTTCTGAATTTTAATGCAGGTACAGACTCCAGGTGACCTAATGTCCTCCCTAAGACCTGACCTCCTAAATTTGCCATCACCCTGAAACAGTAGGGAAGGTTTATGAGGAATCACCCCACACTCTTGTAATTTGTAATTTTCACTCTAATATTCTTATGTATCTGGTAAATATGTGATATGAATTAAATACAAAATGCCACTACTGCTTGTGTGATCAATGCTGGGTCATAGGTCATTGTTCTATTTTGGAAAGTTACAAACATTTTAGATAGGATCCTAATAGGAAGAAGTAGGCACTTATATGTTGTTCAGTGTCAATTTTCCTTCCTTCCCCTCTTCCTTCCTTCCTTCCTTCCTTCCTCTTCTTCTTTCTTTATTTCTTTATTTCTTCCTCTCTTTGTTTCTTTCTTTGATTTTTTGTTTGTTTCCCATTTTCCTTCTTTCTTTCAGGAGTTAAATACCTTCCATTTTTATATAATCCTGATGTTATACCTCACTATAATCAATGGAACAAATAATCATGAACAAATTGAATCTTTAAGTAAAATAAATCCTCACTCCTTTAAATAGCATATGTTAGAAATTGGTCATAATAAATATCTGGATACAGTGTTTTGCCATTAAATAGAAAAGTCTTTCTAGAGAGTGAAATAAGCACAGAACAAATATTGCTAAGATATGGAGACAGAGTATACAAAATTCTAATAACAGGTTTTTAAAAGGAACAAGAAATCCAGTAATGTTATGGCTCAAAGACCTCATGGTCCAGTACTGCTTTTCAACTAGTTTGAGTTGTTTCAGTTGATTAAAAATGAAACACAGACTATGAATAATGGTTTGTTTTATTATATGATTGACAAATGAAAAGTAAAACAAGTCATCCAAGAAGACAAAGTTTACATCCACAGGACAAAGATACTAGATTTGATTATTACTAATATCATTTCAGGGTTAATTATTAAGAATTCAGAATATTCAGATCATACCATGAATTCTGTGTTCATGGGATCACCCTAAAGCATTTAAGTATGTGTACATATCACTAAACATGCTACCTCAATTTTGAAGAAATAGAATTAAATGGAAAATGTTTGATTAGAACAAGGCATAGAGGCACCATCATGAATTTGGTGAGTTGGAGTTTTCAATATCACTGGAGAAAATCCAAAGATATTTTTTTGTTTCTTGTTAGGCCTTCTGAAGGTGAAACATTTATATTTAAAGATTGCTATTTTTTTTTCATTTTATTTTATGATAGTAACATTAGCAAGTTAATTAGCAATTGAAAAGTAAACCATCTAAACTGACCTTTGATTAAACTACAAGAAAATAAACTTTTTCCTTAAAGCAGCTACGAATGGATGGCAGACAAAAGATGCATTGCATTAGAATTTAATCAGAAACATGTATTTTATTAGGAATGCAGAGAATTATTTTGTTACATGGAAAAATGTAGAACAATGTAGTTTGGTTTCACTGAGCAGTCTAAGACATTTTAAAATACTGGATAGTTTTTTGCTTTAATTTGGTATTTTAAAAGTGTCATCAGTTAGAATATATGAACAGCCTGATAGCCATGCCTCAAACATGTTTTCTCAGGTTCTTTTAACAAGGATTTAAGAAATTATCAGCATAATGTAAATTGCTCAGGTAATGCTGATCTTCTGGCATTTTGCAAAGTATTTTGAAATATAACAGATACTGAAGTTTGGATAATAAACTAAATGAATAAAATTCATGCAATTCTTTTAACAAAATATAATATAAAAATATCCCTAGTTACACAATTTTTTGAAATTGAAATTTAAAATGATATGCAGTATTTTTTTCAGGTAATTGAAATTAGACTTCATATATGAGAAGATATTTGTGCCATTTGAATTTAATATCCTTTATTGCTTTCAATACTGAGGTTTATTACATATTTAATAAGACTTTAAGATATTCTTTTACCAACCACTTCATGGCATTTCTGGTTGGCTTTTTAGAAAGCCTGCATTCTAATGGAAAAAAAAAAGGAGCCAGTATTTCAAAAGTCAATTTCATTTTTAAATGCCATGCAGAAATAGGACAAGGGAGAGAAAGCACAGGAAAAGGCAATTATAATAGTAAAGTGTGGCCCATAGCAGTGTACAAGAAGATGCACCCTTAGGACTGATTCATGTCAACATGGCCCCCATTCATGACCCTGAAGTCAGTTCACATGATTATTAACAGGCTGTTCAGTAACAAGAGAATGGGTGATGTAGACCTCCAGATTCAACTACTTCCTAGCTGATCATTGTCAAAAGGATAAAATTCATACCTTGGCCTCATCTGTTCTTATTACAATCTTTGTCACTGGAATGAGGCACCTGAATGTTAATAACCATTGCAGTCAGGGAAAGCTTGTAGTCTGCAGCAGCACTGCTGTAACCTTTTCAATATTCTATATTTGATTGGCTCCTCAATCCACCCTGATTTCTCACATAAAGTATAGGCTGTAAAAGGTGATAACAGAGGCAGCCATCCAATCAAACTGCAGCACCTTGAAAAGGTCAAGTACATATAGAGTTGCCTCTATGAGAACACATCAGAGAGAAGAAATAAAAGTCTGTTCCTTATCTGGATTTCATAATATCAAGCCCTGGACTAGAACAATCCAAATAAAAGATTTAAGAAGAGAACAACTTGCCCATTTCTGTGAGAAAGCAAGATTTTTGCTAGGAATTGTTTTGTTAGCTTGCTAATAGGATAAGTTAACGTATGCAAGATTCTGTGTTTATAGGATATTATGATAAAACTCAAGTTCAGACACTTGATTGAAATGCATTCTAACTAGAGAGTTAGTCTCTATTAATCAGGTAACTTTGGTCAATAAATTTAACAATTGTAAACCTCAATATTATAATTATGAACCACAATTAATTATGTCAGTGCTGTGACATAACACCTGACAGAAGCAACTTCGAGTAGAAGGTGCTTCATTTGACAAAATTTTGATAATGCAGTATGTCTTGTCTGATGATATAGAAGAAGGAGCTTGAAGCACATTTGTGTAATCTGCAGTCATGAAGAAGAGAAACATGAATGCTGCTTGGAATCTTTACCCTTTCTCCTGGAAAGTCTAGTCCAAGTCTGTGTCCCTGAACGGTATGACTTACAGTAAGAGTAGATATTTCCAAATCAACTAACCTCATTTAGAAACAGTTTTACAGATATGACCACAAATTTGCTACATAGGTTATTCTATATCCTATCAATTTTATAATCAACATTAATAACCACACACAGAATATTTCCCAAAACTCTGTTTTACAGGCAAATATAAAACAATATACAATTCAAAATACACACAATACACACACACATGCACACACACACACACACACACACACACACAACACACACATATATATATATTATATATTAATGTTGGAAGAAAGTAATAGCACTTTTTTTATGGGGGAACTATAAAGTACCTTACACAGACTCATGTATTTTTTATTTGGTTTGTAATTGGTGTGTTATGCTCTAAAGCTTCTGTAAACTTTAGTGTATGGGTCTTCATTGGGAGAAGTAAATAATTATCTATATACCTGTGGTCCAGTTCCTTCTTGCTTTCTATGCCATATACACTATATGGAAAATAGACCCAACCAAACATTTTGCCATGATGTTTTTTGTTTTTGTTTTATTTTGTTTTGCCTGAGTATATAAGGCAAAACCTCCATAGACTGCACCATCTGAAACACTGAGCAAAAATAAATTCTTCTGTCTTTAAGCTGTTCTCTCAGGTATTCACTCATAACAATAGAAAATTTATCAATACACAGCAATGACAGCAATAATGGCAAGTGATAATGGGGCGGGAAGATGACTCAGCAGTTAAATGTACCTGCTCCTTGATGATCTGAGTTCCATTCCTAGGTTGTACATATTAGAGAGCACTGACTCCTAAAAGCATTTGTGTGACCTCTGTAAGCATGTTGTGAAAAGTAACATAATTAGTATGAATGTCAAAGATAATGGTTGATATAGTAGTATAAACATTTATGTTCATATGTGTATAGAGCATTAGTATTACGTGCACATTAAAGAGGCATATGAGAACAACATTTTGCTGTTTTTGAGACATATACTACATGTTTAGTCATGAACTTGCTCTGTAGATCACGCTGGCTTCAAATGAAGAGATCCATATGCCTCTGCCTCCTGAGAGCTGGTATTAAAATCTTGAGCCACCACATCCAGGTATAATTTTTATTTGCATTGCATTTATTATTATGAATTGCATTAATCAAATAGATATAGGTTCATGACACACAGAAAAGAAATTCTAATGGATTATAAATAGGATCTGTTTTGACGTAATTTATCATGTTTTTTGGATCTCGTAAAATTTTACTTTAATCAAGAACTGTGATAAGAGCTAAGTGTGAGAAAAATGATGACTCCACATTTAATCCTCAAAAAAGCCGATGTTAATTATAATAATATATGATTAAGATTACCATAAAGCTGTTATGTGAGTATTAAGATTAAAATAAAGTTATAATGTGTATCTTCTCTAGAGGAATGTATCTTTACTATATTTGCTGTGGTTTGGACATGTGTTCCCAAAGGTCTCCTTTATTGAATTCTTTAAAGCTTGGCCCATAGTCACTGGATTTACTGCTCTACTAGGAAATGATGAAATCTTTAATTGAGAGAGCACAATAGAAGGTCTTCTATTCATAAGGGATGTTCCTTTGGAAGAGACATGGTCCATTCCTCATCTTTGTGTGTGTGTGTGCTTGCCATGATGTGTGATGTGTGCCTCAGTGACAAAGACAGACATTACCTCAGAGTAAAAGGCTGGAAAACAATTTTCCAAGCAAATGGTCCCAAGAAACAAACTGGAGTAGCCATCCTAATATCAAACAAAATCGACTTTCAACCAAAAGTAATCAAAAAAGATAAGGAAGGACACTTCATACTCATCAAAGGAAAAATCTACCAAGATGAACTCTCAATTCTGAACATTTACGCTCCAAATGCAAGGGCACCTACATACATAAAAGAAACTTTACTAAAGCTCAAAGCACACATTGCACCTCACACAATAATAGTGGGGGATTTTAACACCCCGCTCTCTCCAATGGACAGATCGTGGAAACAGAAACTAAACAAAGACACACTGAAATTAACAGAAGTTATGGACCAAATGGATTTAACAGATATCTATAGAACATTTCATCCTAAAGTTAAAGAATACACCTTTTTCTCAGCACCTCATGGTACCTTCTCCAAAATAGACCATATAATTGGTCACAAAACAGTCCTCAACAGATACAAAAAGATTGAAATAATCCCCTGCATCCTATCAGATCACCACGGACTAAGGCTGGTCTTTAATAATGACAGAACCAAGGGAAAACCCACATCCATGTGGAAACTGAACAATGTTCTACTCAATGATGACTTTGTCAAGGAAGAAATAAAGAAAGAAATTAAAGACTTTCTAGAATTTAATGAAAATGAGGAAACATCATACCAGAACTTGTGGGACTCCATGAAAGCAGTGCTAAGAGGAAAACTCATAGCTCTAAATGCCCACAAAAAGAAATTGGAGAGAGCGCACATTAACAACTTGACAGCACACCTGAAAGCTCTAGAACAAAAAGAAGCAAATATACCCAAGAGGAGTAGGCGTCAGGAAATAATCAAACTCAGGGCTGAAATCAACCAAGTAGAAACAGAAAGAACTATACAAAATATCAACAAAACCAAGAGTTGGTTTTTTTGAGAAAATCAACAAGATCGATAAACCCTTAGCCAGATTAACCAGAGGGCACAGAGACAGTACCCAAATTAATAAAATCAGATCTGAAAAGGGAGACATAACAACAGAAACTGAGGAAATCCAAAAAATTATCAGATCCTACTACAAAGGCCTATACTCAACAAAACTGGAAAATCTGGATGAAATGGACAATTTTCTAGACAGATACCAGGTACCAAAGTTAAATGAGGAGCAAATAAACCATCTAAACAGTCCCATAACCCCTAAAGAAATAGCAGCAGTCATTAAAAGTCTCCCCACCAAAAAAAGCCCAGGACCAGATGGTTTTAGTGGAGAATTCTATCAGACCTTCAAGGAAGACCTAATACCAATTCTCTTCAAACTATTCCACAAAATAGAAACGGAAGGAACGCTACCCAATTCGTTCTATGAAGCTACAATCACACTCATACCTAAACCTCACAAAGACCCAACAAAGAAAGAGAACTTCAGACCAATCCTCTTATGAATATTGATGCAAAAATACTCAACAAAATTCTAGCAAACCGAATCCAAGAACACATCAAAACAATCATTCATCATGATCAAGTGGGCTTTATCCCAGGAATGCAGGGATGGTTCAATATTCGGAAATCCATCAATGTAATCCACTATATAAACAAACTCAAAGAAAAAAAACCACATGATCATCTCATTAGATGCTGAGAAAGCATTTGATAAAATCCAACATCCCTTCATGGTAAAAGTCTTGGAAAGATCAGGAATTCAAGCCCATACCTAAACATAGTAAAAGCAATATAACAGCAAACCAGTAGCCAACATCAAACTAAATGGAGAGAAACTTGAAGCATTCCCACTAAGATCAGGAACTAGACAAGGCTGCCCACTCTCTCCCTACCTATTCAATATAGTACTGGAAGTCCTAGCCAGAGCAATTAGACAACAAAAAGAAGTCAAAGGAATACAAATAGGAAAGGAAGAAGTCAAAATATCACTATTTGCAGATGATATGATAGTATACTTAAGTGACCCCAAAAACTCCACCAGAGAACTCCTAAACCTGATAAACGACTTCAGCAAGGTGGCAGGTTATAAAATCAACTCGAACAAATCAGTAGCCTTCCTCTACATGAAAGATAAACAGGCTGAAAAAGAAATTAGGGAAATGACACCCTTCACAATAGTCACAAATAATATAAAATACCTTGGGGTGAATCTAACCAAGCAAGTGAAAGATCTGTATGACAAGAACTTCAAGTCCCTGAAGAAAGAAATTGAAGAAGATCTCAGGAAATGGAAAGATCTCCCATGCTCATGGATTGGCAGGATTAATATAGTAAAAATGGCCATCTTGCCAAAAGCAATCTACAGATTCAATGCAATCCCCATTAAAATACCAACTCAATTCTTTACAGAACTCGAAAGAGAAATTCTGAAATTTATTTGGAACAACAAAAAACCCAGGATAGTGAAAACCATCCTCAACAATAAAAGAACTTCTGGAGGAATCGCCATCCCTGACATCAAGCTGTACTACAAAGCAATAGTGAATAAAAACGGCCTGGTATTGGTACAGAGACAGGCAGGAAGATCAGTGGAATAGAGTTGAAGACCCAGAAATGAACCCACAGAACTACGGTCATTTAATCTTTGACAAAGGAGCTAAAACTATCCAGTGGAACAAGGACAGCATTTTCAACAAAATGGTGCTGGTTCAACTGGAGGACAACATGCAGAAGAATGCAAATCGATCCTTTCCTATCTCCTCGTACAAAGCTCAAGTCCAAGTGGATAAAGGACCTTCACATAAAACCAGACACACTGAAAGTAATAGAAGAGAAAGTGGGGAAGACCCTCGAATACCTAGGCACAGGGAAAAGTTCCTGAATAGAACACCAATGGCCTCTGCTCTAAGATCAAGAATGACAAATGGGACTTCATAAAATTGCAAAGCTTCTGTAAGGCAAAGGACACCGTCAATAGGACAAAACGGCAACCAACAGATTGGGAAAAGATCTTTACCAATCCCACATCCGATAGAGGACTAATATCCAATATATACAAAGAACTCAAGAAATTAGACTCTAGACAACCAAATAACCCTATTAAAAAATGGAGTAAGGAGCTAAACAAAGAATTCTCAATTGAGGAAATCCGAATGGCCGAGAAGCACTTAAAGAAATGTTCAGCATCCTTGGTCATCAGGGAAATGCAAATCAAAACAACCCTGAGATTCCACTTCACACCAGTCAGAATGGCTAAAATCAAAAACTCAGGTGATAGCAGATGCTGGCAAGGATGTGGAGAAAGAGGAACACTCCTCCATTGTTGGTGGGATTGCAAGATGGTGCAACCACTATGGAAAACAGTCTGGCGGTTCCTCAGAAAATTGGACATATCACTACCTGAGGACCCAGCTATACCACTCCTGGGTATATATCCAGAAGATGCTCTAACACATAACAAGGAAATATGCTCCACTATGTTTATAGCAGCTTTATTTATAATAGCCAGAAACTGGAAAGAACCCAGATGCCCTTCAACAGAGGAATGGATACAAAAAATGTGGTACATTTATACAATGGAATATTACTCAGCTATTAAAAACAATGAATTTGATAAATTCATATATAAATGGATGGAACTAGAAAATATCATCCTGAGTGAAGTAAACCCAATCACAAAAGAACATACATGGTATTCACTCACTGATTATTGGATTTTAGCCCAGAAGCCTGAAATACCCAAGATTCAACTCACAGACCACATAAAGCTCATAAAGAATGATGACCAAATAGGGGAGCCTTCAGTCCTTCTTAGAAGGAGTAACAAAATACTCAAGGGTGCAAATAAGGAGACACAGTGCAGGACAGAAACTGAAGGAGGGACAGTCTACAGACTATTCCACCTAGATATCCATCCTATGTGCAGTCACCAAAGGTAGAGGTTGATGTGGATGGCAGATGTACACGCTGACAGGAGCCTGATATAGCTGTCTCCTTAGAGGTCTGCAAGAGTCTGACATACTCAAGGCAGATGCTCACAGCTAACCATTAAACGAGCATGGAGTTCCCAATGAAGATAGAGTGAAGGCTGAAGGATTGAGGATTGCGATGTGCCTGGCCATGTGTTCCCTAGAAGATTGTGGCCTCTCCACAAACAGCAACATAACAACACAATCTATCCTGATGAAAAATATAAAACTGTGTGCCAAATTTACTGAAAAATTGTTAAACGCTTCAGAACTTTTGTTGCCGCAGTAACAAACTGATGTACTGAGCAATTGACTCTGAACAGTTCTGATCATACTTGAAAAGATTGGCATATACACATATCATGCTGTTTTCATATGTCCACTGGAAACAATATGCAGTAAGTGCAAAATCAGCAAAATCCTTGTTTGTAACATGTTAGAGAGCTGCAATAGATGATTGTGATTACAAACAATATTGTTCAAACTTCTGTTCATTTAAATGTCCTTAGAAAATTATAGTCCTGACAAACCTGATATCTTTATAATATCATTCCTTCTGGAAGGATACATAAGATAATACTACCTTAATATATACCTCATCATAGTTTCTATCAAATTTCAGTGATCTGAAGAGAGGAATGGAAAGGTTGAAAGGGATGAGAGAGAAAAGGAGGAGTAAGAATAATTAGAATGCATTATATTCATGTATAACATTGACAAAGGGGAAATTTACATAATAATAAAATATTCTAAAGTAACCCTGTATAAAGTACTTTAACAAAGAGAATAGAGGAAAAGTAATACTTTACTTAACAAAATTTAAAAATAAAAAGAAACACAAAACACACAGGCAATGTATTTGTAAAACAATACATTGATGTAAACAAAGATGAATGTGACGGTGATGGTGCTGATGTTTCAATTTTCTTTCAAATCTGACATGTGTGTGTTTATGTGTTTTTATATGTGCAGTTGTACTCACCTTCAGGTTATTTGGATGTGTGTGCACATTTATATGAAGGTATACTCTTCTTTGTGTATAATAAAGAAGACATTTGATAAGTATTTAATTCATTGGTCACTTAAATGAAATTTCTTTCCTGGAAAAATTCTTTTCTCAAAATACAAATAAAAGTTGACCAGAAAGACATGTTTCTATATCTGATAATCAGGCTAGAAATCTTTTTTTTTTTTACTTTTAAAGAATACTGCTTTGCTCTAGCTATGTTTAAAGTAACCCATGCAGGCTTTTTCTTG
Organism: Mastomys natalensis; assembly: GCA_021653895.1. NCBI lineage: Eukaryota > Metazoa > Chordata > Mammalia > Rodentia > Muridae > Mastomys > Mastomys natalensis. The sequence goes on from JAJTUV010001400.1 coordinate 282,733, forward strand.
GCAGCACCCTGTTTGGCTAATAATGTCCAGATTCTCAAATTTTCAGTTTCCTGCATGGTCTATAAAAAGTTTGCAAGTCACGACGTCAACTTAACAGCAAAGTCTAATTAACTGGGATATCAACAATTTCTTACAGCAATAAGTCAAGTCCCTGAACAAGGAATTCTACCAACTATGAAGCTAGAGAGATTGATGGGTGAGTTACAGATAATCAGAATTCACTGTGAGAAACCCACAGGTATCAATTTCCCTAGGTAAGAAAACCTAAATTGTAATTGATGGATTCCTGGCGGCTCAGTGTGGACGACTCTGAGAGAGATTTCCAGGAAAACTAGTCATTTTTAGCATACTTGTATTTTGTGTTGACATACTTCATCTGGTCATGAGGGAGATTTCCAGAAAAGCTGATTCTTGTGCTCTCAGTGGTGAGAAGAAAAAACATCATTGTAAAATCTAACACAGAACTTTGTTCATCTCTACAGGAATTGTTCTTGGGAGAATAAAGGTTTTCTGAAAACACAAAGAACCCCAAGGAACACAAATATCTGACTCAGTACAATCTAGCCATTTTCTATTCTCTTACAGAACTTATTTGTCCTAAATTTTAGGTTGCTTAAAAGTCCTGAATAAAAAAAAAATCTTGGGGAGTCTATCTAACAGGGTAGTTGTATGCTAAGCTCTCAAATGTATGAACTGCCCTTGTTACTTTCCTAGAAAAATTCCAATATTGATCTTTACTGTCCTGGGTCACAGAAAAGACATACATTATAAGATGCTCTGAAAGTATTTCTGTCTTTTTCATCTGTTACAGTTTAATCTCTCGATCCTTCTCTATTAACTTATCAGTTCTAATGTTATTTCTAAATGTCTGTGATTCAATTATTCAGATTGACTGAAAAGAATCTCTTGTCTACAAGAATGATCACTATGTGGAGTATTGCCAAAAGTTTGAAACTTGTAAAAATCTTGAGAGTTTGTTTCCTCAAACTGCTGCTAAATATTGGAAGAATAAAGGAGATGGAAACAAATTCAGAGGGAGAAAAGGAGTTTCTATTAGTCAACCTTGAAATTTCTTTTTTTTTAAATATATATTTAAATTGAGATTTTTCTTTTTCCATTTATTTAATTAATTTATTTATTAATTTATTCACTTTACACCCAGTAACAGCACACCCTCTACTCCCCACTCACACAGCTGCTCCCCCTCCTCTTTTCCCCTGAGAGGGGGTGACTCCTCTTTCTGGTACCAAACTAGCCTGGTACATCGAGTTACTGCAGAACTAGGCACATCCTCACCAACTGAGGAGAGACAAGTTGATTCCAGTTACGGGAATGGATCCATAGGCGGGCAACAGAGTCCGTGATAACCCCTGCTCTTGTTGTTGGGGACCCCATGAAAACCTATATATCTGCTACATATGTGAAGGGATCATAGGGGTTGGGGGTAGGTTCAGCCAATGTATGCTCTTTGTATGGTGGTTTTTCTTTAGGAGCCTCAAGGGTCCAGGTTAGTTGACTCTGTTGGGCTTCTTGTGGAGTCCCTATGCCCTCTGCATTCCTCAATTCTTCTCCACAATTCTTTCACAAGAATTCTTGAGCTCTGCCTAATGTTTGACTGTGAGACTCTGCATCTGTTTTCTTCAGCTGCTGGAAATTTCTTAATGCCACAGTGTAACAAAGTTATTATACATGAGTCAGTTATTGTTCTCATTTTCACAGCAAGAATATTTTTCAACTTTTCTTTAAGATGAGTTTACAGAAACGTGGGTATCCAACACAAGGAGAAAGATAAAACCCCTTTTTAATTAATTGTTTTATATATTTACATTTCAAATGTTGCCCCACTTCCTGGTCTTTCCAGGAAGTTCTTCAGACCATCTCCCTTCTCCTTTGCCTCCGAGTGGGTGCTCCCCACACCAACCCCCGCTCACCCACCCACAAACCCCCACCCCACCCCCCACAGCCCTCTTTCCTGGAGCATCAAATCTCTACAGTATTAGGCACATCTTTTTCTACTGAGGCCAGACAAGGCAGTCCTCTGCTTCATATGATCCAGAGCTACAGACCAGCTCAAGTATGGTCTTTGGGTGGTGGCTAACTCTGGGAGCTCCCAGGGGTCCAGGTTAGTTGATAATGTTTTTCTTCTTATGGGGTTGCCATCCCCTTTAGTTCCTTCAGTCCTTCTCCTAACTGTTACATAGGGGGGATGGAGAGATGGCTTAGTCATTAAAAACTAAACATGCAACCAAAAATAAAATCATTTTTATAAAATATAAAAAAGGTCTAAACACAGCAGGGTGCATTTAGAAGCAAATATAAACTCAGAGAGACAAAGACACCATATATAAGGCCCAAATGGGTCTGCATCAGATGGTACCGTCCATTCTAAACGTAAAAGCAATCTCCAATTGATAACTTTTGCAAATGAAAACATTTTCTCAGAGGGAATCTCACTGGGAAAACAAATACTCTTATGTTTAGGCCAACAGAAAACAAATTCAATAGATTGTTTTGCAATTTCTTTGTCTTATAATGTCAGAATTTTTATCTCTAATTTTTATTAAATTAATTTTTATTTTTCAATTAATTAATTTTTACCCTACAAGTCCTTTGTTTATATAACACCTGGTTTTATATTTTTATGATTCCTGAAAGTGCAAAGGAATAGAATTCTGATTCTGTATTTACTTCTTGTGTGTTTTAGGGGCTATTTTCCTTCTGGTTGTTAGTTTTGTTCCATTTGATGGTTTATCTTAGTATATTTTATTATCATCTAATAGATGCCTCTTAATTTTCTAACAAGAACCAAAATGAGAGTAAATCAGGATGGGAGAGGAAGTGGAGAGAAATTAGGAGGGAATATAAGAAGGAAAACCATAATCCAAATTTATTGTATAAAATTCTATTTTTAATAAAAGAAATATAACAAGGCCTTTGTGAAGCAAGACACAACTTCACAGCACAGGAACAATCATGAAGAAAGAAAAAAAAATCAAAACAATGAGAACACAGTAGTGTGTATAAATAATGACTGAATCTAATATGAAACCCCCAAAAAATACATTGCAATACTTAAAATGTTACCATTATTTGGTCTTAAGAATTGCAGTCCATGGCACTCTAAGGATCCTAACTTCACACAAAGGCAATTTAGGTTTTGGGGAAGACATCTTGGAAGTTTTAAATATTAAAAAAAAATGTAATGTTTATTTTTCATTTGAAGACATTATGAATAAAATAAAGACAGTTGATAAATTTGTGGTTTTCTTCTTTGACAGTGATATACAGTTCCTAGAATCTTTGAGTTTAAAAGATTACTAAAAATCATTATTTTGAGAAAAAAACTAGAAGCACTATGCAATATTTTAATGATAATAGTTACTGATATAAGACATACTTTATACACATCAGGATAATGATCAGCAACTGCTACTACTAGAAAAAATATACCATTTCAGAAAGTTTTAGGCTGCAAATCCCTCAAATATTTAAATTAGGATATATGAACATAGACACATCTTCCTTATTAAAACAGAGGCTGATTTCCTAGTATTAACATTAATGTGTCATATCTAAGGTCATTTCTACCTTGATACATAGATACCTTTGTACATATCCCAAAAATGGGATCACACATCAATGTATCTGTCTCTGTACATGCCCTCATACATGTGATAAGAGAGTGACTGAAGCTCTGGCAATTACAGATAAATTATCATTATTATAGAGGCCACAAAGCCAGAGTCATCTCCACTATAAGATACTGTAATCTGCTCTGCAGACTGTTTTAAGTTGTATCTTTTTGAAAAACTTGGTAAACTGCACAAAAGTATTTGAATTGTGGATCAGGACATATTGCCTTTTTCTTTGTTTTTTTCTTCTTTGCTAAAATTTGTTGTGTTAGATGGTCACAATATTATGATAAATTAGTAGTCTTAGTCATAAACCAAGAAAATAAAACCCTCTGTTCCATTTAGGTTTTGATAATTAAATATGGTACAACTATGTCTGCAGTCTTACTAACATGACTGTATAGTAGTAATCCAAAGTTCCCTGCTGTGTGCTATTGTTTAAAAAAATTTGAAAAACAGATACTAAGTTTATTTAGTATAAAAAGTGTGTGATATAGTTATTAAATATTCAGATACTTGACACAAAAAGTAGATGACTTTACTTTGATTCCTTTCTGTGTTCTGTGTTAGCTGTGTACTCTTGAAAATACTATAGTTATATTGGTGAGAACACTATTGTTATATGATATTTGCTAAATCATTAGAAGTACTATTGAGGCAATAAAATGAGGGAAGACTGGTGGCCTTCCAAAAGGGAAAGATGCTGTCTTTTAGAAATTAAGTTATAATGCATGGTAAAAGGCTATAGTCTTATAATCCCAACATTCAAAAGTCACACGATTTGTAAGTTTGAGACTAGTATCAGTTATATAATAAGATCTTGTCCTAAAAACAAAACAAAAACCCAAATACATTATGAAGAAATGGAAGTGAAGTATAATGTGCTCACAGAAAATTGATGTTGGACAAATGATTATGATATAAGGAACGTGGCGTTCACACAGAAGTATCAAGGACTCCACAGGTATGGAAGATCAAACTTTTATTCAGTGTAAGCCCTTAGCTTGTCTTAGGTAACAGCCTAGTGTGGCTGTCAGCTGACCACACAAGATGACTGTCTTTTATAGAATGATTTCAAATGACTTATATGTTGTAACTAATAGAATAATTCATATATGTAGGATCTAGGTATCAGAAGGATTAAATAAACTCCTAAAGGTTGTACAAGTAAAAACTAACAGATTTTCTTGTTTGATTTGTGTTTGGAACTTGCTGTGGGTAGCCAGTCTGATTTCCAGGTCATTTAACTGTTCACTGTAGTACATGGCCAACAATTTTAAAGAAAGGCTATAGAGCTTTTGTTTCTGTCCTTACTATTCCCTCATGCAGAGTCACTGATCAATGTGTAGTGAGTATATAGTGGATGTAAAAGTATTTAAGATACAGTAGTAAGTATACAAAGGGAGCTCCTCTACTTTTCGGTTTATAATTTAAAGCAGAAAGTTACAAAAATGAATGTGTGTATATACTTAGCTATGTAACAGTTATGTACTGACTTATGTACTAGGAATGAAAAAAATTATAAGTACTCTGGAAAGAAAGAAAAGCAAAGCAGAAGAGACTGGAATTATGTTACAATGCTGCAATATCAATAACTTAAATATTGTTTCACTTATATTTGTTACATATACCTAGCTACTACCATTAATCAAAATAAAATAGTCTTTACAGAACCTGATAAAAATCCCACCACATGAACGAAAAGATCTGTGCAGAGTATAATGCAGTGACACAAACACTATTTCAAATTTATGAAAAAGTTCAAGGAATTACATGTAGATAAGTTAAGCTTTCCATCATTAGCAATGGTTTTGTGTTTGTGTTAGTTTGTCCATTCACAGTTATATGTCGTACAAAATACATATGCACATTTAAATTATGCAGACATGGACATACATATGTAAAGAAACATGTGAAATATATATATATGTATATATATATGCAAAAACTATGTATTTAGTTAGTATAAGTATTCATATATTCATTATTTCACAGTATTAAATAAAGACAATTTGCTTTAATGTATTTAGTAGAAATACCACTGTGAAGTCAATGAGATAATCTCACCTATCTGTGTCTGTAATTTCTTCAGTATCTGTGAAGAAATTACAATGTAAAAAGTGGAAAGGGAATTACTCTAAAATTCATCAGTTAAATCGTGTTTTTATGGCTTTTAGAGTTTCAATAATTTTTTTTTTTTTTTCAGAAGTAGAAATAAAAAACTCAATTTAAAAGAATTTCCCTTTAGGTAACATTTACCTTTTTAAAGCATAAAGGAAAAGTCAATGACAAAATGGTATAAATACACTCGCAAAGAATATGGCCTGCCATCAAAGTCTTTTACAAAACCATTACTTAAAAGTGAAAGAATCAGGCAGCAATTTTCATGATCAAAAAGCAAGGCCTGTACCTTCTAAAGTCTTTGTACTTTTTTTTGTTTTCCTGCTTGTAGCCTCCTCACCTGCTTAGTCAGAGTGTTTCTGTGTATTCATGATGGATGCCGAAATTGAGTCTGTATCCTTTTAACAGGATCAAATGCCAAGGCTTTTTGGCACAAGGTACGAGAAATAACTTATTAAAATCAAGCCAGTTAGACACATCCATATAAACGAAGAGGTGCTCATTTGTTAAAAATTCAGATCATTCTAGAGGGTCCCAACACCACCTCCTCTCAAGTTTGTCTATTTCCTTTCATTCTGAGGGCCCTCGGGACTTCACTCCTGGTCCCCTGGAGGCCAGGCAGTGGGTGTGTGGGTGGGGGGGGGAGTGGAGGACGGGGTTCGAGTGTGGGGACCTCCTCTTGGAGACTGGGGAGAAGGAATGGGATGAGGAAATATGAGGAAATAATGGAGAGCAGAACGAGAGGGTGATAACGACTGGACAGTAAAAAAAAGATTAAAGATAATAATAATAAAAAATTCAAATCAACAAAATTATGAGTTATCTGGAGGAATGAGAGTGAAGCTGTGAGAGGCATGGAGGGATTAGAAGCACTTTCCTACATTAGTCCATTCTTGATGAGGCTATGGACATAGATCATTTCCATTCTAATAACTTATTTTATAGTCCTTTTTGTAAGGTAAATGATGTTTATAAGGTTTTATCAGATAAAAATTATTAATCCATTAATTAAAGCTTAACATTTTCAGAGCATTTCTGTTTTATTGAATTAGTTTTAATTAATCTTTTCTAAAATGTTTTCTATCTACTTAAGGCTTGTACAGTTGTTTAAGGTGTACATGTCTGTAAAACTTCCAGTTAGTATGGGTATTCATATATGCTGTGTGTATAAATGTTTGTGTGTGTATGTGTTTACATGTTTTTAGACACCAGTGGATAATTATGGATTCTTTAAGATTGGTCAACCTTGGTTTTGAAAAAAATGTCTTTCACTGGGACCTAGAATTCATTAAAGGCTAGCTGCTCATGTAGCTCCTTGGATCTACTGCCTCTGTTTCCCCAGTACTGGGATTATAGATACATGATACAATAGCTGGGGTTTTATTTGGGTGCTAAAGATTAAACTTAGTCATCAAGCTTTTACTGCAGACATACTACCAATTGAGCTATTTCCCTAGCCCCATGTTTTAACCTCATAAATGATTCATAGTTTTCCCCAGCCAAAATCTTTTTTGAGATCCATTGTACTTTTTTCTGATGTTTTACATCCTTCAAAATTTGTTATTCAAGTAGCATCTACCTATAGTCTTAGTAGGCCTAGCAAAACTTAGGGTGGTCAGAATATGATGAATAGAGATGCAGCTAAACATTGATTTCTGTTTGCGGAAATAAATTTTTATAGTACCAACTGCTGCCTTAGCTATAGATTAATGAGGTCTTTTATTCCATGGTAATATACATTCCAGCTTATTCAAGTGCTTTGGAAGTTACTGTGGTTTTCATACACATTTATTAACCACAAATACAAAATCTAGTACAAATAAGTATAAATGCATATTACAACACCATTCACAAAAGTACTGGAGCTATGTGTAATAAATAAATTTTACAAATGGGACAAGGATCTGCTATGTTTACTTTAGGAATACACAGTAAGTTAAATGGGAACTTAACTAGATGAGTAGATGTAATATTGAGTAACAGTCTAGTAATTCACATGGCCATGCACCAGTTGGTCAAACAAGTATAAATAAAACACTTTGAGATCCCAAGCAAATAAATACTTTATGCTATTCAATGAGCATATAAAATAATGAGTGTAAGACCCCTTTTAATGGTCCATTTCTCCCTACTTCTTAGAGCTACCCAACTCTCAGTAAATACTTCCTCTAGGAATGTGAAACACAATTAAGAGTGTCATCATTTATAGTTGTTACATTTCAACATTACACACAATGTTTCAATAATATAAGAATGGGTCTAACTCACAATGTAAGATATATCATTTTCTTTTTTGAGACAGTGTCTCAGTTTGCATTCTGGTAGTCTGTAGGTTGCTATGCAAACCAGGGTGGCCTGAACTCACAGATATATGCCTGTTTCTGTGTCCTAAATACTGAGACTAAACGTGTGCACCACCAGTTCATACAGTTTTATTTCACAAAAGAGAAAGAGAAGCAATAATAAAATGAAGAAAGGAAATGAAGAGAGTAAGATGTGAGGACTGGTCTATCTACTGTGAAGCTTTAGCATTTCCTAAAGCAGCATACTCTATACTTCAAGCAATCAAGTAAATTATAAATCTTTACTCTTATTTAAAGGAATTCAAAACAGCTATTACTTCATAAAATGTGTAGAAAATTGTTGTTATATCCCTATTGTTATGTAAATACTTTTATTTTCCATAATATATTTACATATAGAATTATATAGTTAATGTCTATAGAAATGTTTGCACATAGGTTGATATAGATATATGTTCATGGGTGTTGGAGGGTTATATGTAATAATTCATTCTTTCCTAGTTTGCTGTTCTTTTTCTATGTTGAACACTGTAACCAAAACATACTTGGGGAAGAAAGAGTTATTTAAACTGACAAGTTATAGTCCATCATTGACAGAAAACAAAGCAGGTACTTACAAAGAAACTACAGATGATTAGTGGTTTTTAGCTAGTTTGCTCGCTCTGGCTTACTCATCCATTTTCTTATATAGCTCAACCCACTTACAAAAAAGACACACTTATAAATACTAACAGCAGCAACCTCTAAGCAATGGGATTACAGTAGATATAATTACTGTTTATGTGATGGCTTGAATCTATAAAACCTTTTCCTCAGGATGGTAAATATAGTGTAACTAAAATAAAATGTTAACACTTACAATTACATAAATTAGGTTGATTGTTTTTCATCTACTAAATTAGTGCAGATTGATATCTCCAGCTATAAAAGGTGTTGAAAATGTCAATATTCATTTATTGCCAATGATTGTATCAACTGGCCCAATTTAAAGAAAAAGCAATTTGGTAGTATAGTAGGTAACCATCAAAAATTTATATTTTATTCCTGGATAATAACTTTGGCACATTCTCCTCCATTACTCAAAATAAAACATGACATAAAATTCAAAAGAATATAAAAATAATGTGAATTCATGAATTGTTTATATTAAGTGGTAAGTCTAAAACAATTCTATGTTCTTATGATAAGGGAAGTATTGACATAGTACATCTGCATACTAGATTATATAATCACTAAATTGATAATGAAGACATTAATGTCTTGGGAAAGTTATGATATATAAAGTAAAATAAAAATAAAACAAAAAGCAAACTACAATACAGCTTTGAAGTTACGTGACTATTCCTAGTACTTAGCACGCAGAGGCAGGCTAGTTTGTATAGCATGTTTCAAACTACCAGGATGGTCAAAACAATCTTATAGAATAAATCATCTAATTGGGGGATTGTTTACACATTTAAAGGTTTATTCCATCAAGACAGGAAGCAGAGAAACATGGTGGTAGAGCAGTAGCTGAGAACCTTGCATGTATTCTGATCCACTGGCATCAGGCAGAGAGCTTGAGACTGGATTTCATGTGAACTATTGAAAGCTCAAAGTTCACCCCCAGTAATGCATTTCCTTTGTCTGAATCTTTCCCAAACTGTTGCACTAACTGGAGATCAAGCATTCAGCTATGAGTCATTTCTATTCAAACCAGCATAGTAATGTAGTGTCCCTTTGTTTTATATGTATCATTTCCTAGGGTGCTTTTACTTTTTATTGTTTTGTTTTTGTTTTTTGGGTTTTTTTGTTTGTTTGTTTGTTTGTTTTGTTGTTTTTTATTGGATATTTTATTTACATTTCAGATGTTATCACTTTACCCCACTTCCCCCTCTCTCCCAAGAACCCCCATAACATCCCCCCTCCTCCTGCTTCTATAAGAATGTGCCCCCACCTACCCCCCCCAACTCCCACCTGCTCATCCTCGAATTCCCCCACACTAGGCATCCAGCCTTCATGGGACCAAGGATCTCCTCTCCCACCTATGCCTGACAAGGCCATCCTCCCCTATATATACAGCTGGAGCCATGGGTCCCTCCTATGTGCTCCCAGGCTGGTGGTTTAGAGTCTGGGAGCTCTGGTTGGTTGGTATTGTTGCTCTCCTCATGGGGTCCCAAACCTTTTCAGCTCCTTCAGTCTTCTCTCTAACTCTTCCATTGGGAACCCCTTGATCAGTTCAATGGTTAGCTGTGAGCATTTGCCTCTGAATATGTCAGACTCTTGCAGTAGATGCTTCAGTCCTTCTTAGAAGGAGTAACAAAATACTCAAGTAAGTAAATATGGAGACAAAGTGTGGGACAGAAACTGAAGGAGGGGAAGGAGGGGTCATCTGGAGCCTATTCCATCTGGGCATCCATCCCATGTGCAGTCACCAAAGGTAGACAATGATGAGGATGTCAGGAAGTGCATGGTGACAGGAGCCTAATATAGCTGTCTCCTTAGAGGTCTGTTTTTTTTTTTTTTTTTTTTTTTTTTTTTTTTTGATTGATTGGTTGGTTGGGTTTTTTTGTTGTTGTTATGTTGTTGTTGTTTTGTTTGTTTGTTTGTTGTTTGGCTGTCCTCAGCTCTCCAGGACTTGTAATGTCTGTCAAATGGATTCAATGAGACCAGAAATTATTTTAGAGTATCATCAGAGTTTATTATAAATTATGAGAGACACTGATAAGGGCAAGCATGAACATCATTTAGAGAGATTACTGAAATATTCTCATATGAGTGTAGACTGGCTTTATTCTGGTTTCTAAAGTCCCTAGAACAGGTAACCCTCCTAAGAGGAACTTTTCTGTTGGGTGATTAATTGGCCCAGTTGAACTAATTCTTTTCTTTCTTTCTTCTCTTTCTGTCCCTCCCTTTTCCTCTTCCTCTTCCTCTCCCTTTCCTCTCTCCCTTTCTCTCTCTTCCCTCTCCCTCCCTCTCCCTCTCCCTCTTCCCTCCTCTCCCTCTCCCTCTCCCTCTTCCTCTCCCTCCCCTCTCTCTCCCTCTCCCTCTCCCTCTCTCTCCCTCTCCCTCCCCTCCTCCCTTTCCTCTCTCCCTCTTCCTCTCCCCTTTTCTCTCCTTCTCTCCCTCCTCTCCCCTCTCCCTCCCCTCCCCTTCCTCTCTCCCCCTCTCCCTCTCCTTCCTCTCCCTCTCCCTCCCTCTCCCTCTCCCCTCCTCCTCTCCTCCCCCTCCCCCTCTCCTCCCCCTCCCTCTCCCTCTCCCTCTGTTTTTCCCTCTCTCTGTTCCTCTCCCTCTCAGTCCTCCTTCCCCTCCCCACTTCTCTCTTTCTGTATGCACATGCCCAGGTGTGTTTCCAAGTGTTCATATAGGTGTGCGTCATCTATGTAGGGCCTAAGGTCAATTTGTTGTTAATCTTCACTTGTTTTCCACATTGACTTTTGATTTAGCCTCTCTCATTGACTCAGGTATCTGAGTAGGCTAGGCTGGCTGGTAGCAAACTCCAGATATCCACCTGTCACTATTCTCCAGCACTGGGATTGTACAACTACTTCACTATTCTCAAATTGGGTGTCTTCTGTGGATTGAAAGAACTCTGGTTGAATCACTACCTATCTTCACAGCCCCCATTTAAATCAACTCTTTTTTTTGACTGTCCTAAATTGTTTATTTGACATGCATTTTACAAATATTATGTGTATTAACAGTAACAGTGAAGCTGGAGAGTATTGTGCCTTCTCCAGGCTGCATGAGGAAAGCTACAGTGTGGTGAAACTTGTGGCCCTTTCCAAGACCATGGCTCTTGCAGCCTGCAAATATCAGCCCATGCGTCTCTCTATGCTTGTGAGCTGGTTTAGTGATCCACTGGACATCAGGATTTCTTCTGAGAGCTTTATGGACTAGATCAATGAGATTAACCTAAATCACTTATATGTGGAATCTTCACGAACTCAATGGGAATTCAAGATTCTCAAAGCCCCAGAATGGCGTCCAGCTCTCTCAGCAACAGGCTGAAGGCTTCCAGTAAATTATAGCTAGTTAACACCATAGTGGACAGGCTTGCCAAAAGTTTGCACCCTTTGCAATTCAGAGTTTGTGAGCACCACAGCAGACACGAATCTTGCAAATAAGAAAAACTTGCTTAGCCTGTATCTCAGCCTTTGCGCTTTATCAGGCTTGGTGGGCAGGGATCCCTGTGCAGGCAGAAAGCTGGTAGTACTGCCAGCAGCGGACCCCCAGAAGAAAGCCCAACAACAGACTGCTTCTTCTTCCATAACTCCTTGGATGTATTTGTATGCAACCATCTTGACTTAGTAACGACTGCTGACAGAGAAAAGAAAGAAGCCTCTTGAATTAACTCTTAAATGATGACTTGTTTTTATATTTATTAGAATGTATCCATCTAAGTAGTAATCTTCTGATATCCCAGGCATTTTAAGATGTTATATCCACACCAGAGGCAGGCTTTTGAGCACCATGGAAACCCTCCAATTTCAGACCATGGTTTGATCAGCTGCCAATCATAAAAAAATGGTTCATCCTCAACGATTTTTAACACACAAATACGTCACCAGCAATACTGGACCATTTGGAATAATGCTTAAGATCAAGAACAGAAAGGAATGCTCACTAGTTATTCACACTTGCTGCTTTGCCAGAAGACCTGAGCTTCATTCTTAACACTTGGTTTGACAGCTCACTTCTTGAAACTCTAGCTCAGGGGATCCCACAGGATCTTCTGTCCTCTGTGGGTACACACCCACAGTGGCAGACACACAAATACACATTCTGAAATAAATAGATTTTAACTAATTAAATTAGCAGTGAATGAATTTCTCTTCATTTTCTGAACGATAATAAATTTACAGCCATTGATTTGCCTTTCACATCAATATAAGCTTTGCTACAGACATTTCTGTGATTAGCCTCTAAGTTTCCTTCAGTCTAAATTAGAATAATGTAAATATTAAAATCAAAATCTCATATAATTTAAAAATTATAGAATCAATTATTGGAAAACGATTTTAAGAGTATGCAAGATTTCTTAAGGATTACAATTTTAGTATAGAATTTTTAATATGTCAAACACAATATTCAAAAATTGGCAAGTACTAAATTACCTTAACAATTTTATTTGATTCTTATCCGACTAGTCCTTGCTGAGTCTGTTCTCTAAGTTATGATGGTCCTTTAGCTAATCACATTTTAAAAACCATTCAACAACTTTTAGAACTGTGCTAACTTGATTATAATCGTCTCTAAAGTTGAACACTTAGGTTCATTAGCTTCTCTCCTCAGCTTCTTTGATACAAAGGAAACTTGGAACAAACATAGATAAAGATAGATTTGTTTGATTACAGTTTAGTCAAATGTGGAGGATTTAATCTAGTCTCTCTCTCTCTCTCTCTTCTCCTCTCTCTCTCTCTCTCTCTCTCTCCTACCATATATTTGTATTGGTCACCAGCTTATAATTTTTAAACAACAAATGAGGAAAAGGCTAGAAAATACACAAACTTAGCTGTAAACCCAGTTAGTGGGCTCCTGGAGCTTTGAGATCAAACCCTGGGTACCAGCGGTCCTCAATAAACTAGGCTGAAATGTATACCCCGAAAGTCCCAGTCACAGTAAAAAGTAATTGTGAAAAGCATGGAAAGAAGAACACACTTTGAGGATAAACAAATCAGAGGCTCCAGTGACCCCACCCAATCCATCTTAATGATTACATTTAAAATCCTTAATTTTTTTTTTTGTGGTATAGATTTATTAGAAAAGTCAAGTACTAAGTTCAAAATATACAGAAAAATCAAAACTATAAATATTTTTTCTTTTCTTTTTTAATTTTATTTTTTGCTTATTCACTTTATAACCCGTCCCAGTCACCCCCCCAATCCTTCCCCATCTCTTCTTTTCTGAGTACCCCCTCCTCCTGTATCCCCCACCCTGCCACTTTAAGTCCTCTGAGAGGCTAGGTGCTTCCTCTCCCATTTGAGGCCAGATGAGGCACCCAGCTAGAAGACCATACCCCATATACAGGCTACATGTTTTGGGATAGCCCCCAATCCAGATGTTTGAGACCTACATGAAAACCCAAACTGCACATTTGCAACATATGTCCAGGGAGGCCTTAATTTTAATGACATGAGATTGAGTTGTGAGTAGAAGGCAAGAAGTACTCATAATTAAACATGCTGAGAAGAATGCAAAAGAACCAAGAGTTTGTGTGTTCTCTTCTTGGTTTCAATCACCAGAAGGTGAGTAAACAATAGTGACATAATGATGGTTTTATGTTGATGATTGTGACAATAGATAAGTTGTTAGACAAGTCTACAGGATAGTAACATTCACAAACAGGAAGGATTTACCTTAAAATAATGAGTTAAGAACATTAATGTCCTTACATCCATCCTGAATGTTCTGTGTCTTATACCATACAAATAAAGTACATTTTGTCATTTAACTGTAATAACAATTGTAAGAGACAGATTTAGTTATTATTTTACATACAAAGAACTCATTCATGGGTTCAAACAACCACAAATTGAAATCTCTACATAATTATTAGTTTTATTAGCAACATTTTTTAAACAGTACAAACTACTTACATAACATTTCATGGATATGTATATTAGACTTGGATATATATATGAAAGAATATGTAAAGGCTAGGTGTAAAGGATACCGTATCATTAGCAAAGGACAATTGCATGCTGGTATATCTGCATAAATATCACACAAACATGTCTTTAAATTTTTAGGAAGCATATTGTGTCAGAAAGATGTTGAAAACAAAAACAACAATAAAATCTTCAACAACTGGAGACAGAGATACAACATATTAGAATTCAGAAACAACGTTCCAGAAAATGTGATTAATATTTCAGATGTGAAGGTAGAAGTTATATAATGACACAATATATAAAATAAAATTAATATGAGACAAATGTTAAAATGTTTCAATTAAAACAGAGTCATAATTAAAAAAATATAAATTTTGAGAGTCTTACAAAGACATTAGGGAGGGACTTTTGTAGATGCATTCCTTGTTACTGTGTTTCATAACTATGCAATTTGATTATTTGTGATTTTCTTTAATTGTTCTCAATCAATTACAAAGAACACTATCCTTGATGAGAGGTAAGGGCTACACTTATATGTGACTAGAAGGACAAATATTAATATTAGTTCCAGGCATGGTTTCTTCTTGCTGAGCAGGGATTAAGTCCAATTAGAGAGCTTTTGAAATACTTCCAAGGTATGCATGTCATTAATGTACCTTTAACATTACTGTGACATGTTAGCTGTTATGATTCATATCCAACATAGTTGGATAAGACTCTTGGTTGCTTAACTCTTTTGGAAGCTTTCATGGTTTATTCTGGAACTGTGAAAGATAGTCTTACGAAGGAGGTTATAAGGTCAATTCCAACTCAAGGCTTTTGTAACTTATATCTGAAGTGCATGGTGTCTTCAATAATATGAATTTACCTTTCACCTCTGGGGAGTAAACAAGGACATTATCAATAGCCTGTACTGTTATAGGAGTCTCTTGGACAAAAACTTGATGCAGGGCTTCTCATGCTTAGTGTTGGAGGTCTTTGTTACTGTTATTTGTATTGACTCAGGGAACATTACAGAAGAGGACACAGAAAGACTGTAAAAGCCAGAGGATCTGGGAGTTTACAGTAAAATTGTGTCTTCTAGTAACATCAGAGTATACTCTCAGAAAATCTCACCAGTATTAATGGTTAAGCATGTGCTAAGCAATGGCTATATAATAGATTTGTTAATTGAGATGGGGAAAATTCTACAAACCCTAAACTTTACATATAGAACTTTAGAAAACTAAGGTATGCTGGGGGCAGCAGATTTAATTTTCTCCAAGGAAAAGAATGTCAATTGGTTATTCACTGCCAAAAGATCAGCCATGATAAAAATCATACTTGAAATAAAATACACACTATTCAGGTATATTTAGAAATATTTATGTGTATACATATAATTGGACATAACAAAACTAGTATAAATTGAATGAAAGAAATGGGGTTTGTGGGAGGGTATGAAGGGGAAAAGAGAAATAGGAAAAATCTAATTATTATAGCGTACAATAATAAAGGTATAAGTTTAAAAAAGTAGAAACTGGTTTGGGGGTTTGGAGAGGGAAAGAAATAGTGTTGAAAACTGTGTAGTAGAGAATCAAATAATCAATACTCAGAGACTTAGAGACATTTTCTTTACAACCAGGCAAACTGAGTATAGAATACCTGTGTTATGTCACACAGTAGTGAAGGACTATGCTAACAAACATCTAAAAAAGATGTCAAGAATATGATAAAAGAAATTATGTATCTAATACATAGACACAACTGCTTGCTTGGAGGGTTATTCCTGTACTATTTCTATACTAAAATTACAGAAAACATTACAAAGTGCAAATATTAATATAATAAATCATTTGATGCCCTGTCTTCTTGCTGTATGTAAGTTCTATAAGTTTCCTTTGCCTACCTTAGGGCATTTCATCTAAGGTCCCTCCCTTTGAGTCCTGAGAGTCTCTCACCTCCTTGGTCTCTGGTGCCTTCTGGATGTTCCCCCCAACCTCCTAACTCCCTAGGTTGCCTGTTTTCATTTTTTTCTGCTGGCCCTCAGAACTTCAGTCCTTTTCTCTCACCCAATACCAGTTCAGGTTCCCCTCTTCCCCCGACCCCTGTTCACTTTACCTCCAAGGTCCCTCCCTACGCCTGTACTCATTATTGCTTTCTTCTCCCTCCCCAGTGGAACTGTGATGCCCTCCCTTGGACCCTTCAGGTTGTTGACTTTTTTGATTTCTGTGGACTATATCTTGGGTATTCTCTACTTTTTATTTTTTGGCTAATATCAAATTATTAGTGAGTACATAACATGTATATCCTTTTGGGTCTGAGTTACCTCACTCAGGATGATATTTTCTAGTTCCATCCATTGGCCTGCAAAACTCAGGATGTCCTCATTCTTAATAGCTGAGCAGTATTGCATTGTGAAACTGAACCACATTTTCTCTATTCATTCTTCTGTCATTAGACATTTGGGTTGTGATAGCCAGCTTCTGGCTATCACAAATAAGGCCAATATGAATATAGTGAAACACATGCCACTGTGTCATGGTGGGGCATCTTTTGGTTATAATCCCAAGAGTGCTATTGTTTGGTCTTCAGGGAGATCTATTTCAAGTTTTCTGAGGAAACTCCAGATTGATTTCCAGAGTGATTGTACCAGTTTGCAATCTCACCAGCGATGCAGGAGTGTTCCGCTTTGTCCACATCCTTATCAACATGTGCTGTGACCTGAGTTTTTAATCTTAGACATTTTGATTGGTGTTAAGGTCGGATCTCAGGGTGGTTTTGGTTTGCATTTTCCTGCTCACTAAAGACTTTGAACATTTTTTTAAGAGTTTCTCAGCCATTTGAGATTCCTTTGTTGCAAATTCTCTATTTAGGTCTGTATCCTAATTTTTGATTGGACTGGTTTTTTAAATGAATTACAAAATATATCTGATGTGAATGTTGGGAATGTGTATTATGTTATATGTATATGTATATATATATATGTATAAAACATTTATATATATATATATAGTTTTTGTATGTAGTTATATTGGAATAATATTTATTGCATGGTGACTGTCCAATTAGAACTAGTGTTATTGTTATCAATACTAATGTAAAACATTGAAGAGGAAAATTTAAAAATGTAGTACAAAGCACGGACATCCACATTCTACAGTGTATGATATTACACAGATTCTATTACATATAATGCAAAAACATATCTGAAGAAGTCACTGAATATTCTTTGAAAGGTTCTGGCCTATGGCAAATATGCAGAACCTCCACTTATTTGTGAATTTAGTACAGAGAAGTGTTTGTCCTAAATGTTATGTTCAGCACTTGACCATGAGTAACGTTCAAGCTTTGCTAGTCATCTTCTTTCAGAGGACAGGGAGTGAACTGCTAAGAACTGCTGTTATATGACAATACCCTGAAGCAAATGGACTGGAAGGAACAGAAGAAGTATTGACAGAAGTGAAATAAAATTATCATTATTTACTGATGGTATCTTCAAATGTTTGGATATCAAAATTGACTGAAAGAGAAAACAAACATCATATGAAGGCTGCTGGTAAAAAGACAAACATAACGTGAACATCAGAACTTGTTTTATAAAGGGGAACAATGAATTAGGGGAAAATATTCACCAAGAGATCCATTGTAAGAAAAACAAATACATAAAATCACTAGGGATACACAATGAATTCACAATATCTACATGAGAAAAATATTCAAATGCTGCTGAAAAATTCAGGAGCATACTAAACAAATGTAGAAATATGCTTGTTCTTGGAAAATTCAATACTCTTAAGACAACAATATTCCCTAAACTGCTATTTAATTTTATTGAGAACATACTTGAATGCCTAATACAGAGTTTAAGTGTTTCAAATGTGATAAATCTACTTACATTGAATTTGTATGTGTAAGCATAAAACGATAAGAACTTTTAGAGAAAGAAAAGGGGTGTTATTCCTTCTTCTAGTATTCAATTATTCAGCATAGCTGTGACAACTTAGATAATTTTGTACTAAACATGAACAGATAACATAGTAAGGTATGTTATGTATTTCACAAATATATCTGGAGTATAATATTACATTTAGATATGGAATTCTCAGTCAATAAAAGTATGCTTCAGCTCCCTTTCTTACTATGATTTACTTGTTTCTCCACATACAAACACTGGCTTACAAAATACAGTTTCTCTCACACAATAATATTGGTATTGCAAGTGGGCTTGTTCAAACAAACTTAGGACTTCATTCCCCAGAATAAATCAGAGACTTTGATTCAGGGACAGCATTTTGTGTCATTTAATAAGCCCTTTAGATAATTTGATATATAATGAAGTTTGTCATCTACTAGCTGCAGTATGGTTTCAGCTTCTTGTGTTCCTAAAAGGAAAACATAGTTCATGTAAGACATAGCTGCTGTAGTGAATTAAATCCAACCTTCAAACTTTCCATCTCGTATAACTCACAGTGGTACAATTCAGGATGTTATTTTCCTTCTATACACATTGGTTAGCTTTTTGTTTAATGTATTTATTTTGTTTATTTATGTTGCCTCCAACCCACTGCCATGCATCACTCCCTCCACAATCCTTAACTCCATTGCCCCCTCCCCTTATCACTTAAGCATTGAAGTCAATCTGGACATCCTCCAACCCTGGCACATCTTTTCCCACTGAAGCCAGATAAGGTAGCTTAACTAGAACATATCCCATTGACAGGCAACAGCTTTGCCTTTGGGATAGCCCCCACTCCAGTTGTTCAGGATCCACATAAAGACCAAGCTGCACATGTGCTACATATATTTGAGGAGGTCAAGGTCCAGCTTTTTTATATGTGTTGGTTGGCAGTTCAGATTCTGAGAGCCCTAAGTATCCAAGATAATTGACTCTGTTGGTCTATGTGTGGAGTTCCCATTCCCTTTGGGGCCCATAAATCTTTCTTCTATTCTTCCATAAGAGTCCCCAAGCTCCATCCACTGTTTGGCTTTGGTTGTCTGCATGCATCTGAGTCAGCTGCTGGGTGGGTCCTCTCAGAGGACAACCATGTGAAGCTCCTGTCTGCAAGCATACCAGATTATCATTAATAGTGTCAGGGACTGATGCTTGCCCATAGGATTTGGCTGGTTATGATTGGACATTCACCTTAATCTATTGCTCCCTCCCTGTTGCTGCATTTTTTTTTTCTGTAGACAGGATAAATTTTGAGTCGAAAATTTGGAGGGTGGTTTGGTGTCTGTATGGCTCCACTGGGGCTCTGGCCAGGTTACAGGAGGTGGCCTCTTTAGGTTCTATATCCCATATGCTAAGAGATACAGCTAAGGTTACTCCAGTGATACCTGGGTTCCTTCTTTATCCCAGGTTTCTGTCACCTACTAGAGATGCCCCTCCTTTCAGTTGCAGATTTTCATTCATACTCCTCATACCTGATCCTGAACCACCCCCTCCACTTTCCATCCCCCCTCCAAGTTCTCTGTCTCTTTCTGCCTCTTATAACTAGTTTATTCATTCTTCTAAGCGAGATTCAACCATCCTTGCTTGTTTAACTTCTTTGGGTCTCTCCTGTATTTTACGGCTAATATATACTTATAAGTGAGTATACCATGCATATCCTTTTGGGTCTGGGTTACCTCACTCAAGATGATATCAAGTTCCATCCATTTGCCTGCAAAATCCATGATGTCTTTGTATTTAAAAATGAATAGTATTCCATTGTGTAGATGTACAACATTTTTTTATCTATTATTTAGCTGAGGGACAGCTAGGTTGTTTCCAGTTTCTGTTGATTATACGAAAATTATATGAGCATAGTTGGGATGATGGAGCATCTTTTGGGTATATGCCCAGAAGTGGTATAGCTGGTTCTTGAGGTAGAACTATTTTTAGTTTTCTGAGAAACCAGAATTTATTTCCAAAGTGGTTTTATAAGTTTGCACTCCCACCAGCAATGCAGGACAGTTCCCACATCCTCAACACATAGGTTTTCACAGTTATATTCTCAGTACTTAGGAAGGTGAGTCAAACTGAGAGTTTAAAACTATCCTAGAATACTTAGTGACACACTGTGTTAATAGTAATAAAGATATAAATTACTGAAAACTTGTGTTAATCCTAAAATCTGATGGATAATATCCCTTTTAAAGCTTGTAGAGAATAAAAGAAACACATGAACAGGAAACCCATATGAGAATCATGTCAGAGACTGAAATGAAACAGTTAGAACTCAAAAACTGCTAAAAACTAGTTTCAATCACTATGAGAAAGGGCATTTATGTTACTAAACTTCAAATTCAGATTAATTAGCTGTATTGATGCTATTATACTTGTATGTTGGTTTAAATTTCTGGTAAATAAAATGACATACATGAATATTGCCTGTATGTCATTGATTAGAACCAAGTTCCCTGATTTCACCCAATTGCAATGAAGGCTGAGAAGTGAATTTTTATACCTAAATTCAAGAAATTGGCCACAGTTTGGAAGATAGTTGTCAGTATCAGCTACAAGATTTTCAAATGTTAGAAACTAATAAATGAATTACTAATTAATGATATTGAAAGAACTACTTAGCTAATTCAGTCAGACTTTGGGATAACACAATTATGATTGACAATGATAAAAAAGAAAATTCTGAAATTCATGAGATACAGGTAAAGTTGATTTCTCACTACCTTTGTAAAACATGAAATGCTAATTTTTGTTAATTAGCCTGGTAAAACACATTAAATTGAATAAAAATATCTATACTTTATGAGCAATGTTAGATACTTTTTGCAATCATAAAAGGTAATACAGAAGTATCCTTCATTTGAGAGCCATTTAATTGAATTGAAATTTATTTAAAAACTCAGTTATAAAGTATGATTAATGAAATGCTGAAAATACCAGTTGACTATACCTAGGGAAGTGACTAGTGGTTAACAGTATTGCTCACACAAGAGTGCCATGTTTAGATGGACTATTCTAGCTCCAGGGGTCCTGATGCCCTTTTTTTTTTTTATTCTAGGAGGCATCTACCTACTCTCTCCTACAAATATTCTCTGAGCCCCCTCAAGAGAGACAGACTGACCAACAGACAGAGAGAGCCAGAGAGACAAACAGAATTAAAAATTAAAATCAATATAAAAACTTCCCATTTACAGAAATAATAAAACTATTTACACCTAGATGGCAACAAGTGTCTTAGTAAATGTTTCCATTGCAGTGAAGAAACACTATCACAAAGACAACTCTTATAAAGTACAACATTTAATTGGGGATAGCTTACAGGTTTAGAGTTCAATCCACTATCATCAAGGCAGGAAGCATGACAGCATCCAGGTAGGAATAGTATTGGAGGAGCTGAGAGTTCTACCTCTTGTTCTAAATGCAAACAAGAGAAGACTGTGTCTTCCAAGCAGCTAGAAGGTCTCAAAGCTCACCCCCACAGTGACACACTTCTTCCAATAAGGCAATACCTACTCCAATAAAGTCACATCTAGTAGTGTCACTCATTGAGCCTATCATATTCAAACTACCACATATAAAAACATTATGGCCATTATTCTGCCTACGTGTATATCATGTTCCCTTTTCTATTTTCTTAAGTACATACCTATCTGTACTTACTAAAAGTAAAATATGTTCAAGTATATTCACAAAAATATTCAAAATATTTGAAACTTTCTCTGCCTTATGTCCGTTGGTGATGAACTTCTCTTTTTCTTCTATGTTGTACACAATTTCACCCACTTTGGAAGAAAAGGGGCTCATAAGAATATTGGAGCTACCTTGTCCCATAGACTCATAGAATTCATGCATTCAGCTCTGAACCATAATTAAGAGGCTTCTGGTGGGATAAGTTCAGAATTTGACACCAGGTAAATCTTCCCATTCTATGTTTTCTCTGTCATCTTAGCAGCATGTCAGACAGCTTCAGGGTGGCTCTCCAGAAATATATACATGCTCTACAAATTGAAGCTACATTAATTTGTTTGACATATTTGACATTAAAAAGCCTGTGGAATTTGAAATCAATTTGCATTATCACAAGAACATTCTATATTTTATGTCAGGAAAGAAAAGCCAGAGCTGTTAGACTCTTTAAAAATACCTCCTAATGATCAAATTTTCAGTGGTTATGAAAAGGGTGTTAAATATTTTATCACCTTTCTGTTTGAGCAAAGTTTTTCCTTGATGGAAACTTTCAAGATTTAGAAGGAATAGTCATTAAAATTTTTGATTAGGAGACTTGTGAGAACATTTGAAGAGTAAAAATACAAAAAACTTTTATGTGTTCAAAAATACACTCTAATCTCTTATTAACATATATTCTTTAACTCCTATAAAATATATTTTAAAATTTGGTTTTAACACTTCACAATTTTAATCTAATA
Source organism: Mastomys natalensis (assembly GCA_021653895.1). Lineage (NCBI taxonomy): Eukaryota > Metazoa > Chordata > Mammalia > Rodentia > Muridae > Mastomys > Mastomys natalensis. The sequence continues at coordinate 305,737 of JAJTUV010001400.1, forward strand.
GCTAACTGACATGGCTATATGACTTCTTACAAATCCCATAAAAAGCTCAAATTTTATATCTTGTTTTGACTTATTAACATTTTCTATATGTGTTATTTTGGTGTCTATACAGATAGACTCTGAGCAGGCTTACAGTTATACCTTCTTTGAGACACATCTTTGATAATTATTTTAGTTAGTTTTCTATCTATGATAAAATATCCAACTTATACATCTTATGGAGAAACATTTCTTTTTACCTACACTGGTTTTTGTCCTCATCCCTCTGGGATTGCTTTTAGGCTAACAACAAGACAGAATATTATAGCTGGAAATATGCTGTAGCAAAGCTGCCCTTGTTCCCAGGTTCAGAAAGCAAAAAGAGAAAGAAAAACACTGGTGTCCAATATCCTCAGGAGGACTTGCCCTAGGAAACCTCTTCCACTTCCATTTGTCTCTAGGACCACCTGAAGATTTTACCCCATAGGCTGAAACCTAAATATTTAGAATTTGGACAAGAAAATTAAGATAGATCCACACCATAACACCCAACCTTCCAGTGTGAATGTAGCTGGTGAGGTACTGATGGAAACTGTAATATAGTACAAGAAGGCAGCCGTTAGTGGTTATGTGATATTTCACAGCAAAAGTCATGGGTGCTTTTCCCACAACCACTTTTGCGTTATGAGTGATTATCATTCTACGAGATCTTCCTAGTGTGTCTTTTGTTGTTGTTTCTATGACATACACAAACAATTTAAGCATAGAGATGAAGGAAGTAGTGGTGTTTGAGAGGGCAACCGTTAACTTTAACCAGTCTCCAATGTTAGTAAACATTTTATATAATATGTATAGCATTTGAAGAGAGTTCCTAGATGACAGCCAGATCTTTATTTCTATAAAATAAGGAAACTAATTCTTCTAAGAATATAGCCTCACATTTTATTTCTTTGTCAGGTGACAATATGTTCTTTCAAAAATTAGAGCAGAGAACCAAACTAAGTTAAGTATTAGACAATAGATGTGTTTAATTTTATGTGTTTATAGTAATGTGTTACATAGCAATAAAGAACTACCATGGTAATATTGTGACTATGTCTAGAAATAGTTGCAGTAGGTAAATCTTAATTGTATATAGGTAAACCATGTCCTCAAATACCAATAGCATATCTGTTAAGTGTAGTTATTTTCACTAGTGTTTAGTCTTCATCTACTAATAACATAAAACTTAAGCGGCATGCTAAACAATGAACATCCACTTAATTCTTGTAACCCTGAAGATTGAATCTCAATAGCTTGTGATCAGTCCTACTTTTGATGGAGATTTTTTTTTATCGTAATTCCAATAGGCAAGAGTTCTTTTATTATGCATTTTCTAATAAAGCATACTTAAGCCTCAATATATTTTTTGATAAAAAGTAGTTGTCACTAATCAGAAAGATGTCAACCCTAAAACATTTTCTGACAAGATTATTATAAGACAATAATGTGCTTTTAACACTATCCTTAACCTTAAGTATAATAAATACATTTTTATGATTCTCTTAAGCATGAGACAGGATGAATCTGTATTGTTATATTCAGATAGAGAGATGTTCAATCCTATCAGTTTATACTATGGTGTTTTGAAAAACAATGCTATGATTATTTCAGCTTATGATTATATTCATTTTTTGTACCAGTCTCCAAGAGGAGTGTTTGGTGGGGATACCATAATGTTGAAAAGCAAAAGACAAGTCTGGTTCACATTGAAAAAAAAAAAAAAAAAGAAAAGCAGTTTCAAGCATTTGAAATGTGGACTACATGGAAAACCCCTCTAATACTTTCAGGAGTATATATACCAAATTTACTCTTTATAAATTATATATTATATAATTATGTAATTTTATACTAATATATTATATGTATAATTTCTTTTATAAGTTTACAAGTCATTTTGCTTTTAAAAACTTGTTGATAGGTTGCTAAATCGATCTTTCTAAAATCTCATTCAACAGTTACATTTGGACTTCCATTGTGATTATTCTGAATATATATATTATCTATTTAATATAATTATTTAACAAATATATATTTAAGTTTTAATTTTATCAATATACATATATTAATTTTAATATATACTTATATTTAATAAATATATTAAATGTGGACTTAGAAGCAGCAACAACAATGGAGCCAGAGAAAAGTTCAACCAATCAGAAGGCAGAAAAATAATCTGAAATACTCTTTTAATCTATGTTCCTGTCAGAAGTTGCTGCCAACTATTGAGCTGAGGCTTCTCACATTAATAGGACAAATTCTTTACATGAGGTTTCAGATGCAAGGAATTCTAATTTGTGACAAGTTGACATTAAAACCAACTATAATGGCTACCTCTCATGATAACAGAATTCAAAATTGAGAAGGCAGACATACAATTAACTCTTTCCATCAGTCAGGTTGAGCTTCAGCGTTGGTTACAAACACACACTAAAGGCTTTGGGATCCTCAACAATTTTAAATAATCTAAAGAAAGCTCGAAGCCCAAAGGTTTGTGAATCATTGCAGTTAAGTGCTCAGTAGAGTCAACATATCAGATTCCTTTTACCTCAAGGATCCCAGAGCACAGCTTATCTGTATAATTCTCTTCACTGTTTTCCAAATGTACTCAGATATTCTCACATGCCACTATTAATTTGCAGTCTTCTTTGTAGGTCCCATAATAAAGGCAGCAAAAGTGGAAATATCATAAGAGAAATTATCACTAATTCATATTTCTAAAATATATTCAGATCTTATATTCAGCCAAGAATGGCCTTGTCCATGGCATTTTTTCTTTTTTTTACTCCAATAACTTATTTTTTTCACTTTACATCCCCATCACAGTTCCCCCTCTCTTCTAAACCCACAGCTCCACCCTTACAAGTCCCTCACCCCTCTTTGTCCTCTTTCCTTCTCCTCAGAGAAGAGGATAACCCTTGGGTACCATCCTATGCTGGGACATCAAGCTCCAGCAGGACTAGGCACTACCTCTTGCACCAAGGCCCAACCAGACAGTCCAAGTAGGGGTAAGAGGATCCAATGGCAAAGAACAAACACTGAGACAGACACCATTCCATGTGTTAAGGATTCTACAAGAAGATCAATCTGCACATTTGCTACAAATATATAAAGGGCCTAAGTCCAGCTCATGTATGCTTTCTGGTTGGTGTTGAAGTTTCTGTGAAACTCCATAGATCAGGTTAGTTGACTTTTAGGTCTTTTCCTGGTGTCCTTGACTCCTCTGTCTTGCTCAATTCTATATACTCTTCAATATGACTTCCCGAGCTCTGCCTGATTTCTGGGTGTAGGTCTCTGCATCTGTCTCCATCTGCTACTGGATGAAGTCTTTCAGGAGACAGTTATGCTAGGTTCCCAACTGCAAGCATAGGAAAATATCATTAATAGTGTCAGTGTTTGGCTTTCTCACATGAGATGGGTCTCAATTTGTTCCCTCAGTCTCTGCTCTATCCTTATCTCTGCACATCTTGTAAGCAAGAAAGATCTTAGGTTGAAGGTTATGTAGGTAGATGAATATTTTCCTCTCTTCTCTGGAGTTCCTGTCTAGATAGAGGAAGTGGCCATGTCTGTCTTTATATACTCCTCTGGTAGAAATCTCAGCTAGGCCCACCCTATAGACTCCTCATATCCTGCCCCATTCCAAGCTTCCAGCTAGTCATAGAGAAGCCCCCACAGATTGATTTCCATTCTATCTCAAGTCCTCTACCCTAGCCCCTCCCCATTCCTCATCTTCAACCCTATTTCACTCATCATCTCCTCTCCTACCCAGTTCCCTCCTTCTGTCTCCCATATGACTATTTAAGTTTCCTCCACTGTATGTAGGAGAATGGAAATAGATCAATATTTATCACTCTGCACAAAATCCAAGTACAAGTAGATCAAAGACTTCAAAATAAAACCAAATACACTGAATCTAATAGAAGAGAAAGTGGGAATAGTCTTGAATACAGTGGTACAGGACACAACTTCCTGAACAGAACACTAATGTCTAGGTTCTAGTATAAACAATTGACAAATGGGACTGCATGAAACTGAAAAGTTTTTGTAAGGAATAGAACACTGTCAATAGGACAAAATAGCAGCCTACAGATTGGGAGAAGATCTGCACCAATTCTACATCTGACAGAAGGCAATATCCAAAATATATGAAGAACCAACAAACCAAATTAGGGAAAGGCTGGAAGAACCTGAGAATGAGGGCAACCCCATAGGATTACCAGCAGTCTCAACTAACCTGTTCCCCCAAGATCTCTCAGACAGTGAGCCACCAACCAGGCAGTATACACTAGCTGCTATGAGGCCCTCAACACATATACAGCAGAGGACTTCCAGGTCTGGCCTCAGTGAGAGAAGACACACCTAACCATTGGGAGACTGGAGGCCCCAGGGAATAGGGAGGTCTGGTCAGGCATGGATGATGGGTGGGGACATCCTCTTAGAGTTGGGGGGGAGAAAGGGGTGTGGTGGTGAAGGAGGTATGGGTGGAAGAAAAGTCAGAGGGCTGACCAGGAGGGAACAAGGACTTGTCTGTAAAGAAAAAAAGATTAAAGAACAGTAAAATATGGGTTACAGAGGTAAACAAAGAATTCTCAATAGAGGAGTCTCAAATGACCTAGAAATCCTTAAAGAAATATTGCATATCCTCAACCATTATGGAAATGCAAATCAAAATGATCCTGAGGTTCCATCTTACACACGTCAGAATGGCTAAGATTGAAAATTCAAGCAACAGCACATGCAGGAGAGGATGTGAAGCAAGCAGAACACTCCTACAATGCTAGTAGAAGAGCAAAGTTGAACAATAAATTAGGAATTCAATTTGGTGGTTTCATTGAAAATTGGAAATAGTTTTATCAGCCATAAACCTCCTAGTATTATACCCAAAGATGCCCCACTATACCACAGACACTTGCTCATCTATATTCACAGTTTTTTTAAATTAGTAACAGCTAGAAAGTAGAAACAACCTAGATGTCCCTCAACTGAAAAATGAATAAAGAAAAAGAATAGAGAAAGAAAATGTGGTAAATCAACACAATGGAATACTACTCAGCTATTAAAACTAGGACATCATGAATGTTGTGGGCAAATGGATGAAACTTGAGAATATCATCCTGAGTGATGTAACACAGAGACGGAAAGACAGATGATATGCATTCACTTATCAATGGCCATTAGTCATAACTTATAGGATGACCATACTACAATCCACAGACCAAAAGAAAGTGGGTAATAAGGGATCCCAAATGAAGATGTTTGAATCTCATGCAGGAGGGGAAACTAAATAAACATTTTTTTTTTCAGTAAGAAATTTTAAGTCTTTTCTTAAGTGCTTTAAACGTTCACCATACCCTCATCTTACTCATGTATATTTCAACTTACCTAGGCAATATCCATTGGTAGGAAGTTATTTATTCATAAGTCAATAATGGACACAGTGGCAAGTGGGTATTTACAAGTGCTGAGATTTTGATACACAGTTTTCTTACATTGTCTTGTGGGCACATTTCAATTGGCATCTGGAATTTTCTTTTGAGATTATGGCAGAGTACTTCCTCTAAAGTATACTCATTTTCATTAGTTCTTAATTGGTACAGCATATAAATAATTGTTCACATGGATTGCTCCAATTTTAGGAAACCTGTTTATCTTATGCTTCAAACAAAATAAAATAAAAAGTAAAGACAAGGTTTTGGACAGAAGGGATTTACTCATTCTCAACAGATAGATTCTTTAGCTTAAGACATTTTCTGGAAAATTGGGAAAATAATTTTGGAAGATAGAAGAATGTACAATTTTTAGTTTTGTATTAAAACTGTTTATAATATTGGCATTCCTTTCTTGTCATGCTGGGGAGCAAAGCCATTGTTCCCTGCATACAAACAAGTAGTATACCACTTAGCTACTGCCTCAGTCAAGATTAAAATCTTAAGTACAACCAATAAGTCTTTCTGCCTTTTGTCCTCATTTACATCACTCCAAACTATGTTTCCTTCTTTCTTGTGTAAGTCTATAGATGTGTCTGAATTTTCTCTAGTCAGCTCCTCGATACACTCTTCAATATTGCTGTCTTCCCTTCTGACATCATCATACTCACCTTAAGCCACTGTTCTCCATAGACCAATACAGTTCACTCCAGACACTTCTAAATTTTGGTCATTCAGAAAATTACATGGTAGCAATCCTTAGGCACAGAATTCCTCCATGTTTTAGTGATATGCTATTTTAATTGATGTCTCATATTTTTCTCACTTTCTGAATGAGTGGATTGTGATTGGTTGAAGGAACAGCTTCTCAAATTTCCAGATTCACTCCTGGCATGGTTTCCCTGGTTCCATTGCTGAATGCACGCTATGTCTGATTTAGTTCTTGACAGTAAATTTCTCAGAAACTTCAATGTAAGACCATGATTTTTTATACTCCTATGGCAAATCAGCAAGTGCTGTGGGCCAAACATAAAACCTTTAGTGCCAGAATATGGTTGGAAGTTTTTCATTTGATTTTAACATGCCAAATGGATGAACATATGTTAAGGGTCAGCCAGACTCAAGCCATTTAACAATTACAGAGCTTTAATGTTGAAAATAATTTGTCAAATCACATTCTTATTTTTCAGAATAGAGTATGCCAAACATAGACATGTTATTTTATTGTTTTTCTTTGAACTTGTTTTAGAAACAGGAACTGTGTTAAAATGCATGGTTTTTGGATAATCCTCCTGAGTTTCTATTTTCTGATTTGTATTTGTGATGGTCAGTATTAATTATCAACTTGTCAAAATCTGTAGTTAACTGGAAAGAAAGACTTGCTGGAAAGAAAGACTCGCTGAATCATTCCTGTGCTGTGGGGAAGTCTTTGGGAGATGTTTTCATCATGCTAACTGATGTGTCACAACCCTTCTCATTGTGAGTGGTATGATTCCCTAGGCAGAGAATCTTAGACTGCAGAAGACTACAGAAAGCTACTGGAGTACTAATCATGCATTTAGTTTTTGTATTCTTAACTACGGACATCACTACTGCTTCCTGGTTTTGCCATCTGAAAAACTAAAGTTGTTTTGTTTGTAACCACTCCTTAACTTCATAGTAAATGAAATAAATCACAAAATTGCTGGATCTAAAATCTGACACTATCTTGTGGCTTTCATTAATGAGGTTTTGGTAGCAGGAAGTCATAGAAAATATATATTAGTCCTTCATATCGAACTAAATTAACAAGAATACAAATTAAACTACTCAAAAATAAAAAAAAAATGAGTATATAATTTAATTTTATCCTTCTAATGAAAGAAATTCAACATTATTCTTTAAAACTATTAGAGACTGTTTTTAAAAAGTATTATCATATATGTTTAATAAAAGTTTTGTAGATATTTATTTGCAATTTTTCTATCTTGGAAATTTTTATATTTAAAACTGCATTTAGCTTCATATTTGGAATTAACTCTCATTTCACCTTCTCTAAGGATATCCTTTACTATATAAATTGATAAAGATTTCTCATCCTTTAATCATAGCAGTATGCATTCATAGTGGTAAAATTTATCTCTATCAAGTTGATAAATTTGCACACAATAAAATATTTTACCAAGATATTTTCTAAGGACATTCAAATATATATTTCAGCAAAAGATATAAAATGTATTAATTATAAGACTAGTGTTCCATTTTGATCAGTGTTCATTTATATTTTATTTTGACATAATTTACTTTTCAACATCAAACTGAGTAGCCATCAATTATCTGTTTACATTGTATGTATATACATCACAGCAGTATTGTCAACAGTGAGGCATGTCAAAAAATGAATGAAACTATATTAAACATTTTTGTTAGCTAGGTCAATGATAGACTGAGGATGAAACTCAGAGGTCAACTTTTTAACTCATTTGTCAAGGTTCTGGGCTAGATCTTCAGTACTGAAAACAAATAAATGAAAAAAAGCCCCATTAATTATAAACTACTCAGTGAAGACATTCAATGCTTAATAATAGTTATTTTACTACTTATTATAATTGATAACTAATGGGTCTGGTAAATTGATTAAAGTAACTTTTAAACAACTAAATTGTTATTGTAAATAATTCGGTGAAACATTTTTTTTCTCCTTTCTGGACGTCATATTACTCAAACTTTGTCTTATGAGTTTTGCAGGTGAATGGATAGAACTAGAAAATATCTTGAGCAGGAACCCGAGCTGAAAGGACATGCATGATATTTACTCACTGATAAGTGGATATTAGCCAAAAATTACAGAATAACCCAGATACAACTCACAGACCACAAGAAACTTAACAAGAAGGAAAGCCCAAGTGTGGATAGTTTAATACCATTTAGAAGGCAGAATAAAATAATCTCAAGAGGCAGAGGGTGGGAGGGACCTGGGCAGGAGAGGCGAGGGGGAGGGAAAACACAAACTGGATCAAGTATGGGAGTAGAAGACAGGAGAGAAGCCCAGAGGGCCAGGAGAATGAATGGAAATATGCAGCACTGGGAAGAGGGTGGAGGGGGGAAGGGAACCTGGGATATGAGAGGCTACCAGGATAGAATGGGGATCTTAATGGAAATTCCCAAAGTGGGGAGATGGAACCTGAAGCGATCACTTTTAGTAGATAGATATGGCTCCTATTTGCGGCTTAGGGCCACCCACCCTTATTCAAAATTTTGATCCCGTATTGTTCCTGTCTAAAGAAAATGTAGGGACAAAAATGGAGCCAGAGACTGAAGGAAAGGCCATCCAAGGACCGACACAACTTGGGACCCATCTCATGTGCAAGCCCCAAACCATGACACTATTACTGATGCCATGTTGTACTTGCAGACAGGAGCCTAGCATGGCTGTCTTCTGTGAGGCTCTACCAGCAACTGACTGAAACATATACAAATACTTACAGCCAACCATTGGATTGTGGTCAGGACTGCTATGGAAGAGTTAGGGGAAGAACTGAATTAGGTGAAGGGATTGCAACCCATAGCAAGAACAATAGTCTCAACTAACCTGGACTCCTCAGAGCTCCTAGAGACTAAGACATCAATCAAAGAGTATATATGTGATGGTCAGTGGCCTTGGGCACATATGTAGCAGAAAAGGAGAGGAGGCACCTAATCGTACATAAACTTGCTGCCCCAGGGAAAGGGGATACTGGAGGGGATGAGGTGACAGTAGTTGAGTGGGTGAGTGGGGGAGCCCCTTTCAGAAACAAAGGGAATGTGGGATGGGGTCAAGAACTTGGGAAAGGTGGATGGGCGGGGCGGGGGGGGCGAGCAACATTTGGAATGGAAACAAATAAACTAATATAATAAATTTTTTTAAAAAAGCAAACAAAAATCATGTCTTCAAAATATTCAGTATCTTTAAAATGGTAGTGGAGAATGGTATGGGTGAGAAGAAGTTGATTCAATAATTTATAGGTAACTTTTCTCACAATAGTTTGGAGATAATTTCTCTTTTCTCAATTATTTAAAATTTTAAAAGATTTGCTTCCTATTACAAATGGAATAAGAAACTTTCATTTCAAGATCCATTCATATTTGTTCTTACTAAATAATATTTAAGGTATTACATTAATTAATGCTGAGCAAAGCACAATGCAACAGTGCAGTAGAGGGAAGATTTTATAAGTTGTGAGTAAATAAGTTCTATTGGAAAAGGACTGTTGAAATGAACATAAAACAACTCTCTTGGCTTTAGGATTAAGAATATGAAAAGTATAGTGGTAGTATAAAAAAGAAATTAGATATAATTGGACCTTTTTTCTTCATAGATAATGATATATAAACAAATTATTTTAAGATAAAGCATGAGAAAAAGTGGTACAGAAAAAAATGGGGCCAGTTGATATTTCTTTTAATTGCTACAACAGAGAAAGATCAAGAGTATTGAAATTAGGAACTGTGACTGGAGGGAAGTCAGCCATTTCCTAAAAATCTATGAAATAATGTTGACTCTATTTACAAACAAATGTCATTTTGAAGTTTTTTGGTAATTGAAATCACAGACACAGAAAACATGTTTAGTTTAAGGGGTATGTTATATCAATCATAAAATTGAAAAGTACTAACTCAATTTTATTTCCTTATAACTAGGTGAAACAGTAAGTTATTGAGTGAACATTGGTTATGAGTGAAGAGTTGGGTAAAAAAATGAACCCTACTATTAACATTTTAAGAGATTTTTATATAAATAAATGCACAAACAAATCAATGAATAGAGAAATGTTTTCCATCCACATTTTAAGATAATTTTGTTAGTTTGAGATATCTATCCATCTACAGTCCCTTCTGTTCTTTATTTTTTTGGATATTGTATATGATCTTTTTTTTTTATTGGAAATTTTATTTACATTTCAGATGTTTTCCCCTTACCCCATTCTCCTCCCTCCCAGGAACTCCCTATCCCTTCCTCCCTCCTCTTGCCTCTATGATGGTGTACCCCCAACCACCCCTCCCCATACCTCACCTCCCCACCATCTAATACCCACCCCCTCATGACATCCAGCCTTCATGGGACCAAGGATCTCTACCAATATCCAAATTCCTAATAATTTTTTGTAATTAAAATGCATATTTTTATTTTTCATAATTTCATTTTGTACACACACACACACACACACACACACACACACACTACTTTGGTCATAGGCTCTTTTAAGCTAGGTAGTTGGAGAGATGAAAATATGTCTGCACACTGCTGTATGATTAGGTGAATCCCAATAAAGTACCTTTCAATTCACTTATTTCTCACTTTCTTAATATTTAACATTTTTGTGCATTGATATAATACATTCTGGTTAATCTAAAAACAGTGATTGTGAAACTTTAGGTCATGATCCTTCAGAGGTCTCATGTCAGATATCCTGCATATCATATATTTACATTACAATTCATAACAGTAACAAAATTGTAAATATGAATTAAGAATAAAAATAATTTTATGTATGGGGCAACCACAACATGAGGAATTATATTAAAGGGCCACAGCATTTGGAAGTTTGAATACCACTGGTCTACATATGCATTCTCTTTTGTCTCCTTTTATCTTATATCAATCACCTCCTCCTTTATTGTCTCTTTTCCAAACCTGTGACTTTTAGTTTTATTGTGCAGTTCACTTTGTTTAATCAGAGTCATCTCTTTGAGGTAGTATCCACTGGAGTTCGTTGAAATAAACAGTCAGTACACAACTGAAGGCAGTGATGAAATTTATCCCATTTGGGTAGTTTAATGAGAAGTATGGAATAATTCCTCACTTAAGTTAGCAAGACCAGAGTTTTCTCCATAATTATGACACTTTCTTTTTTTTTTTTTTTTTTTTTTTTTGTTTTGTTTTTTCGAAACAGAGTTTCTCTGTGTAGCCCGGGCTGTCCTGGAACTCACTCTGTAGACCAGGCTGGCCTCGAACTCAGAAATCCGCCTGCCTCTGCCTCCCAAGTGCTGGGATTAAAGGCGTGCGCCACCACCGCCCGGCTTAATTATCACACTTTCAACATGTAAGTCACAAATACTCTGATCTTATTCATCTCTATTCCTCAATGGCCACCACGGTTCTTCTGCCTCCTTTTGTTGATTCCATCCCTTTTATTAAATAGTCCTTTTGCTTTTATGTTGTACAATAAATACATTTTATTTGTAGATAATATGTGACTTAGGAATTAATAATTTAATACAAAATACCTTCTGATTTTTTTCATGACAATCAAAAAACAAGAACGAGAACTTGGACGATAGGAATCTCTGTCATATAATACTGACATGAAACTGATACTAAATTATATTTTGCTCATAATAGAATTATAGTATAATAAAGCAACTCTCCGGAAGCTTACAGTCCACTCTAATGATAGCCTTTTCTTAATTATAACATGCCATTATTTTATAGTTCATTCTGTAATTTGCAAGTTTATAAAAGTGATGGTTTATATTAATTGTACTTATAAACAGAGTAATGTTCTCAGAAAGCTACAAATACAGTCATGAATTTAAAATCTAGTCTTCCACGCATCTAGAATTGAGTTTCTTATGCGAATACTTTCTTAGTTGCATTATAATTTTGTGCACTTTGAACCAATATTAGTTCATATGATGATTGAAGCAAATTAGATAGTAGAAAGGAAAGTAGTATATGTTATTGATATATCCCTAGACATTTAGATCGATGTGATTCTTCCAACTGTCCTTGGAGAAACATATCATTAATAACCTCATTCAACAGATGAAGAAAATGGTTTGGGAAAAAATGACTCATTTGTCCAATTTCATATAATTTTAAGTGGCAGGAACAGACTTTTAACCTCATTTCGCCTGATTCTATAAACTGTTCTGTCTGCTTTCTGTTAAATAAGAGGGAGTAATGATAATTTGCCAGAAATAGACTGAGTGCTTCCCTGAATGGAAGGTCATGTCCACAGACCACTGACTATCTCTTAGGTATTATGCTTGCCTGTGTTCATATATTCAGACAGAACTACAAGAATAACATTTAATTTTTATTCAAACCAATTTGTTTGACAATAGTTCTAAGGGTGAAAATGTCAAAAACTGACAGTAACGTTAGGTCAAAGGATAATTATAGGGAGAGATTAACTTAGTCACATCAGAGGAAATTTACTTCAGACATTAGTTTGGTGTTAGCAACAATGTTTTCCACTCACTAATGGGAATTCAGGCATTACTAAGTACAAAAAGAATTGTAACAGGACTGCATTGATGGAAATAATAGTTTTTTTCAGTAGCTGGAGTGGATTTATAATTTAGTTCTTTGTGCAGTAAGAGTCAAACTAAGAGTATGTTATCTTTTCTTTCTTTTGTATTAACTGGGAATTTTTGGCTAATCCAATCTACTCATGTGTGGCCATTTAATCCACACATGCATGGCACTGGCCAGATTCTGAGTTGAGCAAATGCTGATAAGGGTTTCCCTGTCTCTCATTAGGGTACTGGCTCAGAAGTATGGCCACACTAATAATTACAGGACACAAAACTAAAACCAAATATTATTTGATTTATCTGAAGTTTACATTTATATAAAGTGTAATCATTTAAAAATCCTACTTTAAGACTTGTGTTGACCATTTTAGATATTAGAAACAAAAGTTTGTACAAATAAAATGTGCATCAGGAGAAACAGTTCTTAAATATACATTTCCCAAAAAAAAAAAAAAAAAAAAAAAAAAAAAAAAAAAAATAGTTTTTCACTCCCTATAGACTTCTAGTGACAGAAACTCAAGGGGAAAGTTTTTTTTTTTTTTTTTCACTGTCAGAAAGCTAAATGTGTTGACTACAAAATAGTTTTCTTTTTGTCTTATGCAGAGTATACATAAGAAGAATTTTAATCTTTTTTCAGGTTACTGAAGTACCACTCACTCATGCATACCATCTTTCCCTCTTTATCTTGTGTTCTTTTTACCACCCCTCCAAGGCACCGTATTATTATTGTGTGTGTGTGTTGTATCTTTCTTTTAATGCAAGATACAATATCTGTGTAGCCAAGGACACTGTCAACTTATTCATTATTTTGGTTTTTTTTTCCTGTTAAAAGCACAGGTCCTTGGATAGGTAGAAACTTATTGAATATATAGGTGTGGAAACTGCTAGTATAACTCTTTCTGGTGTGATACAATCATTCATTCAGCTGGGAATACTCTTGCTGATTTATAACTGCCTTCTTTCCTCAGAAGCCTTTGTCTTTCTCTGTGGATGCTAAAGAAAATTGTATAGAATTTAGAGTTAACTCTTATTTTCTCTCTGCATAGTTTGCATACCAATTTAGCAATATACTTGCATTAAAGGTAAAAAAAAATAATTCTTTACTGAAATGAGTGGATAATCACCGATTAATCATTTCAGTCAGAACCACTCAGAGTTGTTTTTTTTTTTTTTTTTCTGCCTGATTTTTAATCCTTCATCTTTCCTATGAATGAATGTTACCTCTGAATCTTCAATCTGGGCTTTAGCTGGAATTTGTCTCATCAAGACAATTATATTCTCCGTTTAACTAGTCACTTTGGACACAATTATGAAAATGTTTGTCTACGTGAATGAACTCAATGGAAACCTGTATATATTAATTCACATCCTTTCTCATTGCATTCACACACATCTTTTTGTGTTTTTCTTTTTCTTTTTTTACAAGACAACAACCTTACAAACCATTCTACCATCTTGGTATTGCTCCTGAGAAAATTTCAGCTGTGATCATGTTTGCCACCCTTTTAGACAGTACAGAGTATTGTTGTTGATGTTGTTGTTTGCTTTCCTATTTTTTTATGTTTGTTTATTTTTGTTGTTGTTGTTTTATAAACATTATTCTTTAAAAAAATGTTACAAGTAAAAGTCATCATACATAGAAATCAACCAGATCCAAACTCTATGCATCCTAGTGAACTTCTACAGATTTACAATAATCATTTAGAATGGAAACTGTGGAGCTTCATGTTGGGATGTGTGCTTCCTCTATTGAATATATTTTTATACATTTATTCACTGCCCAAACTGAAAGTGTTCCATAACTCTGGCCATTAGGGGATGCAAATAAAATTACTTTAAGATAACTTCTTATCAAGTCTGAATAGTTATCATTGACAAATCTGACAACAAATATAGGACAGGATGTACAGCGAAAAGAACCATCGTTCACAGTTAGAGGTGATATGTGTATACATTGTGGAAGTCAGTTTGAACATTTCTCCAAAATTTAAAAATAGAACTACTATATGTATGATCCCACTAGTTCAGTCCTTTGTAAGGTCTCAGATAACTCTGTACCTTACCACAGAGATATGTGAACCTAGATGTTTACTACTGTTTTAAGCCACAGAATTTTATAGAATAAGCTATCTAGTTTGATTATAACTTTATTGCTGAATGCATATGAGTTTCTAATATCCTGCTTCATAATAAAAATCTCATAATAAAAATCTTAGTTTGTGTGCACTTGTCAGGAAAAGCGTGAAAATGGGTTAATTGAGCATATATGGTTGAAAATTAACAGTGATTACTTCTGAAATGGTTATCATATTACCATAAGAAAAGTACACGAGAGTATGTCATGTAAAATTATCGTATTTTTGTATTTCTCATATTTGAACATATAAAAAGAAGCATCTTAGCATTGTCTGAATTCAGCTTTCAGAGTGTAAGTAGATTTCTTCCTGAGACTGTAGCATGTTACATGCCTATTTCTTTATTGAGTTTTTTTCTAATTACTTTAGAGCTTCTAATAAAACCTTACAAATAACCATTAACATGCAACCGATAAAAGTTATATATTCAATATATTTATTATACTGCATTTATTGGTATTTTATGTGTATGTGTTCCTAGAAATTTCACATGTATTGTTTATTAATTAATTATTTTATTTATTAACATCCAAAATATTGACCTCCATCATGGTTCCCCTTGCAGAGTTCTTCCCCTAGTTCCTCTTTCCCCTTTGACTCTGAAAGTGTGCCCTTCCAGTTATCTGCCTACCCTGAGGTGTCAAGTCTCTATAGGATTAAGGACATTCTTGTACAACCACTTTGGAAATCAATTTGTCAGTTTCTCAGAAAACTTGGTATAATTCTACCTCAAGACCTGACTATATTACTCCTAGGCACATACTCAAAAGATGTTCTACCATTCCACAAGGACAATTTCTCAACTATAGTTATAGTAGCTTTATTCGTAATAGGCAGAAACTGGAAATATCCTTGGATTTCCCTGAAGAACTGATAAAGATAATCTACACAATGTAATATATTAACCCATTAAAAACAAAGACATCATGAATTTTGTAAGCAAATGGATGAAACTGGAAAGTATCATTCTGAGTGAGGTAATGCAGAGCCAAAAGACGTGCATGGTGTGTACACACTGATATGTGGATATTAGCTAAAATGTACATAATACCCATGATACACCCCCAGATCCTAAGACATTAAACTAGATCCTAGTTGAAGGATAAGAAACCTAGCTCCTTCTCAAAACCAGAAACACGCTTGACAGAACCAGCAATAGCCTGTGGCTAGAACCTTCAGGAACTCTGACTTCACATCTTAGAAACATACCTCTTCCCATCCTAAGAAACTGTGGTTACTAGTATCAAGGCTGCTCTGTGCTTGAGGTGTAATGTTCTTTAAATACCCAGTGCTCTCTTTGTGAAACATAGTTTGATGAGATTCTCTTCCAGTAACAGTATACAAAATGGTGTATTTCTTGATTAGCTTTCTTGGCATAAGGCATAACTTGTGCAAGACTTCCTGATCCCAAACATTCTTATCTTTTCTGTAGTTTATCGTCTTTTTCTTCTCATCTTCTGGTTCTCTTTCCCTGGACTCTGTCACTGAAGAACAACCTGCTAGCCCAAGTCAAAACTTGATTATTGTATTTCAATTAAGTTGTACCTCAATTTTGATGGAGTTTCTTGAATAATGAAATCTTAGGGTAGAAATGAACTATTCCAAATAGAATGTACACTCACACAATAGCTTGGATCCCTTAGTGATGATTCCATACAGAAATCTACTCTGAATATGCTAATGGTTTATGTAACATATTAACAAATACTAATAACATCACCATTTGTGTACAATAAGGAAATAGGAATAGCAGAGTTTACAAATCTAAAACTCTGATGGTCTATGCAATATAAGAAATTTCTAAATATAGCTAGTAAGCCTATTTTCTGTCTAAATTAGAATTCTTATAATAATCTTTGCTAGACAAATTGTTATTTTACACCAAATTGGTTAAAGTGGTTGGAAAGTATAAGACATAGTTTTGAGATATATTTGGTAGATGATAATATAAAAAATGGATATATAAAGAAAAATGATACTCATAAGTACATCATAATGGTTTCAGGAAACAAACTGTTAATGACTTAGCTAATAAGACAAATGTGAGCTCTATAGAAAACAAAAACAAAGATAAGAAAACATAGAAACTTTTGATGCTTAGTTCTTATCTATAAATATGCAACAATGAAAAAATTGAAACTGAAAAAAATCTGACTTTAAAAGATTTTTTTGCCATTGTTTGCTTCTTTATTTGTACCTAGAGATACTTTCTTTAGTATATTTCATAAGACTATTTTCATTAATTTTGGATATTAATAATTTTCCTCTCTATCTACATGCATTTAAGGACTTGTATCTGTTTTCTCTATGCCGAAGTATAGAATGGTTAGAAGAGAAGAGGTTGTCTTTGTTGGTAGAATTAGAATTTATTAGAGAACTGAGGTCAAGACGGTATTACCAGGGGAAGTGTAACAATTTCTACATAAAAATAGCAACTAGGTGTACGTTTCAACATATTAAAAATTACTATAAATTGTATGATTGTAAAATTTATTTTGTTAAATGCTGATTAATTTTTAATATGTGTATTTTAGTGTTTCACACATGTAAATGTCATTGATTTATTGGAACTGTTTTGGTTTGACTTGGCGATTCATTGAAACAAAGGTCGAAATTCAAGCTAAAGGTACTAGGAGCTTAATCTCCATGGTAGGTTCTTACTCCACAGTTTATTCTTTGAATCACCATCATTATCATTGTCATAATCATCATGAATACCTCTTAGTCATTATGGATTGACAATGGTTAAATGGGTGTGGGGCCATTTGCTGGGGCACAGACAACCTACAAGTAGCTATTTTCCTAAAGAAATTATCTTCCTCCTCCAGCAGCTATAAGCTGTCAATGGCTCTTATGCAAGTGATGGTGACTTGGGAGGCAACCCCATTGATGCTGAAATGTGTGATAGCTTGGTATCAGTTTTTGCATTCATTTCACAGGGTGGTTATTTGTGAATTAGCCATGTCATGTACAGAGCATAGCATTTCACATTTCATGGCTCTCCTCCCTGTCCTCTGGTTCTCACATTCCTTTAGCCCCTTCTCTCATATTTCTGATCTTTGGGTTGGGTAAAGTTAACTTTATGCTTATTTCTTTTTTCTTCTTGTTCTTCCTTTTGTTTTTTTCCTTACAAAGTCTTTAGTTATGTAAACTCTAGCAATACTTTTTAAAAAGGCAACTCTCAACTGTTTATGTATCATAAGAAATAGCAATTACAGTCCAGTCTTCTAATTTTTTTCACAATGTTTTCACTCATGTGGTATTAGGTCCAGAAAGGAATCAAAGGAGTCTCTCATACATGGTTTTACAGATTAAGTAGGCAAGCAAAACACATAGTTCAATTTAGAACCCTATAGGTGTTCTAATATAGGGATAAACTAATGGTATTTGAAAGAAATGATAAAGTTTAGAAACGTTTACATCAATTTTCTATTTAGAATTAAAATTACATCATAACACATAGAAATACCTTATGAAGATCTTTATAACTGTAACATCATGTAATATGAAAATCTTCGCCTTTTGTAGAAGCTACTGATGAGTGACAATGAGGTAATATAATTTATACAGAATTATATTCTTATTTATAGTTGGTATTAGTCTTCATTATTATCTAATTTTTAGACTCCATAAAAGCTTAACTCAATTCTGAAACTTGTAGATCTTTGGAAGTGCTCTTTTCAAGTTTCCCTAAAAAGCTGATTCTTATGAAAACTTTCTGTTTGGGCATTTAGGAAAGTAATTAAGAACTTGAAATTTGAAGAAGTTTCTTATTTTAGAAGTCTCTTTGGTATTTGCTCCACTCACTTAGATGGTCATTTAATGTAAATATAAGTGCTTGAGACTAATTTAACTTTAAGACCTTAATTTTGCTCTCCTTAAGTGCCGGTTATGTTGAAGCTTTTAACTGCCTGCTAAGATATGGTAGTAAGAAAGCAAAATATACAAAAGCATCAACTAAAGAGGGATATCAAGATGTAAGATGTGTATTCTTCCCTCCTAACTGCTGTTTTACTTCCATGAGTTCCTACCACAAAGTTGTAAAACTGCTTATTTATGTTAGAAACTGTTGCTTTTTGTATAGGAGGCAGATGGCATTTTCTTGGCACAGCACAGAGTAAATTTGCAGAATTAGCAAAGGGGATAAGCAATGGAGATATAGACAAATCTGCTTTCTCATGACACTTACCTCAGTAACAGCTGCTGTGAACTACAGTAGCCTTGGCATGGAAGAACCTATTCCCAGGTGAACAAAGCAACGTTCTGTAGGGACTTCATGAACGATTGCAAAAGGAAGAACCTGTTCTGACATACTGCTAAACAGTAGCATACAGAGGAAAGTCTCAGTGAAGTAATGCCTGCTACCCTGCATTAAGTAAGAATTAAAGTAGCAAGGTGATCTATGAGAGTCATGAAATGAAACTCATATATTGTGTACTTTAATTCCACTGTTTAAAATGAGTTTACTATGAATGAGTCACAGGACTAGGCAACCCAAAATTACAGTTATGCTTCATATATTCTCATTTCTCTAAATAGTGTTAGAATGACACTAGTTATAAATTTTGAAAAGGAAATTTCATAGAAACAACTTTTGAAGATGCATATAGTTTAGTTTTTGTTACCATCCACCACTAGAGTAATAAAACTGAGAAGATGGAACACACACTTTCAAAACCATCACAGTAGATTTCCCAGTATTGTGTTCAGAGACATTTTTAAGCATAAATCACAATATATGTGAACATCAGTAAACTAATTTATGAGAAAATAAGCAAACAAATAAATGAAAAAAACAGTGAAAGGAGAATGAATTCAGCTCTGTTTAGAGTATACTGAAGAGTTTCCAGGTTTTAGGCAGAGATTATGGAGATAGAACATTTTCTATATCAGATGTAACATTGAGTACACAGTGGCTTATAAAATTTGTCCCACACTATCTGAGGTATTTATAGGAAAAATCTAATGTGGCCTTTAGTACCTAATGTCATAGGATTATTACATGGATTTTATTAACTACCAAAGAATTAGATTCAATACATTTTGAGGAGTTAACTGGGTCACAAGGAAAACAAACACATGAGAGAGAGGGGCTTACTGAGTAAGGAGAATGGATTCAGTGAAAAGGGAAACTAGCTAATAGAAGGGTTGGAGGGCTAAAACATGATACAAAGACAATACCTACATGTATGAAGTTATCAAAGAATTACATTTAAAGCATTTTAAAAGAAAACACAATGTCTTTTCCTCCTGAAATTTGAACTCTGTAAAGCATTACAGATTTGATACAGATATATATCATTATCCACAAATTAGTATCTCTGTTCACTTATAAAAATAATTAGCTGATTTGTCTGTGTCTGTGATGGTATGTGTGGCATATTCAAATGTTTCCAAGTCATCCTTGGATTCGTTCCTTTTCCTCCCACACAGCTACTTTTAAGGAGCAGGAAGAGCCTGTTCAGTGAAGCTGCTGATATTTAGAAACAGTGTTTTGATCTTTGATTTTCCCGAGATGAATTCAGTCCAACTCTAATAGGAAAGGAAAGCTCTTGGGGACTAACTGGGTTCTCTTTTTACAGGGCTGTTGTGGAGGAATCTTCTATCAGGGATGCTAAAAAGACAAGTCTCTGAGAGTAAAAGAGAACTAACGGAAAACAGGGCAGCAGGGAACCAGCCTTCCTTCGTGCTCCTTTGAAACAGAAAAAAAAAAAAGCAACATCCAGGGTAGTCCTGAATCTCTGAATGCTGATCACAATGCAGAAAATAAAAGCCCATCCCCGTTCCCCAGGATCTGCTTCTCAGAGTTCTGCAATCAGCACAGTCACCGAAGGTAGAAGGACTCCCGCTTCTTTTTCTGCTGTCCTGCAGGGTGGTGAGGTTCTCTAAAGTCAACCTTAATTGGCCTACTCTGGCTTAGCTTGGCCATCTGCTGTGATTTCTCAGACTGTCTCCTGGGTCTCTGTTTTCTTTTCTCAGAAGAGCAGATATTCTTCATGCCATCTTATGTTGCGTTAGCTGCATGTTAAATATAAATATTCTCATTTATTTTATAGATGCTTTTTCTCCCCTGGTAGAAAGATTTTTCTAAATTGCTGAGCCTTCTTGAAGTGTGTGCTCATACGTTTTCGTTCAGCAATGTGGAACAACATGACTTTTATAAAGAAAATTAAAACTACCAACAATAGAAGCAAAAATCCCAGCACACGAGAGAAAAATGGTGTCTAAACAAATTTACCTGGATGATGGCAATTCAGACCTAAAAAATCAGATCAGAATGAAATATTTACATCAGTAAAATAGTTTTAAGATGTGTTGTAACCCCTCACCAAACATGGAACTGTAGTAACTTTGTGTTACCATGGAACATCTGTAACTTGGTGTTTTTCCACTTGTCTACTTTGTTCCCCAAGATAATGACTCTAAATCTCCTCATTTATGAATAAATGTTTAGGCCAATATCTTTGGCTCTGTTCCCTAACTAGCTCATATCTTAATTAGCCATTTATTTCATTCTAAGTCATGCCACATGGTTGGGTATCTGGTCTTCAGTTTCATATGACTGTCATCTTTGTTTCTTGGGAGGATCTCCATTGTGCCCTAGTCTGCATCTGTTCCCAGATATCCTGTCTCTATATTGGAACATCTATTTCCCTATTTCCTGTCTAACCTAATAGCTAACAACATTTTATTGATAGGTGATGCTGCCATACAGTGCAAGAAATTCTACACAGAACTGCCAACCTGAATATTGTAACCTTTAGTCGAAACTAATGACCTAAAAGCCTCAAGTAGACTGAAAAGTTCTGGACAAGAAGTTAGCTTGACTGATACCACCTGTGAAAGCTCCTGACAGGTAGAGCCACACACTAACCTGAAGTGGAAACTTAAGTGGGTTCTTTAGAAATCAGTTGGATGGTGTTTTGCTGTGGCAAATTCTTAAGGGAATATTTAGCTGAAGCATACACAGATAAAAGGATGTTCTGCTAAAGTAAGCATATGAAAGGACACACGATGGATGAAGGATCCTTTACTAACAACAGGCATGAATTAGTTTGCCTTACATTGTGTAGTTGAGCTCATTTATCGGGACTTCATAGAGAGAAACACACCAAAAAATTTCTGGTGTACACTGCAGTTTCTTGCCACTTCCTCAGACTTGGGCTAATTAACAGAGTCATCAGCTGAGAACGATGCATGTGGTGAGGCAAGACAGGTGCTGAGGCAAGAACTGTGGAGGACATTTGATGTTTGGAGGGTATAAATAGGACAAGATGGACAGCTTATCTTGGCTTACTTGTATAGTTAGCTATGCAATGCTTATAGGTCGCATGTCTTCCGTGATCTTCACTTCCCTGAGAGAGACACAGCTGAAAGCTTCTCCTGGCATTCCTCCTGTTCCTTCCCACTGACTCGAGCTGAGGCTGAGGACTGGTTGTCTCTGCTAGGTAGTGCCATCACTGTTGATTTGTGTTTGCTATCCCAACACTACGAAAGAGGACTGCTGGTGTACCCATGCAGTGTTTGCTAGTAGACTGAGCTACTGCTGCTGCTAACCTCAGAACTGAACTGCGATTTCCAGACAACACAGACTGGAGTTGCTCCAAAGAACCTTTCTAAACAGATCCACTTCCCCCATATTCTTTATTTTCCACCACCTCTTGTGTGTGGTGGGCTATAGGGAATGTTAAAGCATTTAAGAACTATCATTAAAAGTATGTTTTGAAAAAAATTAAAGTTACACTAACCTCTCATATCACCACTTCCAATCTGCAGGGGAACTGTCCTACACATGGAATCTTTCACCCCCTAAGTTCTTCCTTTCTATCCTGCTGAAAAGAAAGAAAGAAAGAAGGAAAGAAAGAAAGAAAGAAAGAAAGAAAGAAAGAAAGAAAGAAAGAAAGAGCAGTCACACCATATACACACAGTCTCCACTGCCATGAGAGACTACAGCTCTTCAGTTATTCTGATCAAAGAACATTTGTGTCCTCAAGATGCTAGTCTGCATTCTTTTATCCCAAAGTGTCCTACATCAATCCAAAGCTAACACTAGTGATTGGCTTTCACTATTAGCAGTGGTATTTTATAATAGATGATTTGTCTCAAATTTATTTTGACTTATTAAGGTTTCTTTCTATCCTAACTCACTGATAGTTTGCAGATTGGACTAACAAATATTTTCATGGCCCATGGGATACTTCACAGAAGATCTCTGTGACCTGAATGATGTAGTTTCATCCTAGTTAGACAGATAAAAAATAACTCAAGAAAATTAATTTCATGTGGTCTTTAAAAAATTAAAATCTTGTCAGACCTCTTTTAAAGCCATGACACTAATAATAAATATATAATATTCATGATTTTAAAAGTAGATATTACACAAAAGTACTTAAATGGTTCTATAATATATCCATTAAGTAGCTAACCAAAGTGATACTCTTTCATTGATATCTATACAAAATTATTGTACAATCGTGACAGTATCATTACAAGAAATGTATAATTTTCTTTTCTACTTCTACTTCCTAAAACACATAAAGTTTCCTAAATCCAGGTCTGGTCTAGTAGTTAATCTTTGACCTTGGTTTCCTTTGTAACTTTCTGAGTAATAGATAATCTTTTCTTTCTGTGAGGTTCATCTACTGTATTGGAGACTGGCTGAAGCAAGCTTTAGCTGTGATTGGAAGTTTAAGACATTGCACTGTATTTACTCTCCTCTAGAAGAGTCAGAAATGCTAAAGGAGTCAATAGTCCATCATTCATATACAGCCTCAACAAAATGCTCTTAACTATGAGGTTTGAGTTCAGAGTTTCAGTTATGTATGTACTCTACTGGGAGAATAGTTCACTCTACTTCCAAAAGACCTGTAGTTCTGGTGCTCAAAATCTTAAAGACCTTGCATTTGTTTTCTCTCCAAGGCCTGCTTATTTATCCTCTGAAATTTCCCCATGCCATAAATTAGAAATTGCAAATCATTTTGTAGGATCTTAGAATTGGTCTAGGAATTCATCTTTTTAAAGTTGATTAAATGAAACTTTGATTTGCAATTAAGGGAGCAAGTAGAAGTTACAGTTGATATGGGATTATATCACGTGTGACTGGCATCTGAAGTGTAGTTATTTTGGCGAGCTTGAGTACATTTTTATTAGTATACACAAATGCAAGTCAATGACAGAACCAAATTGAATTTTAAGATTTCTTGCTTGTGACAGAGGTTTGATTATTAAGATGAAAATAGATACATATATTTTTGTGGTGCTAGATAAGGGACCATAGATGATGAAAACAACTTTTTCCTATGATATACTGTCAATTAGTAACAATGATTGAAATTGTAACTTCATTGTTTGAAGGAAGAAATGGAATATCCTGGTTGTTTCATTTCATGAATCTAGAGTAGTACAATGAGAACAAGTTTTGTTTTTATAGGAAGATATAAAATGCAGAAATCAAGAAGTAGAATGTAGCATTAAGGGGAAAGACTGAAGCTGAATGTACTGAGACTTTCTTCATACTTTCGTTTTTCTGAGGGAACGTTCATGAGCAATGCTCATGTTAGATGGTAAACATTATCTATAGGGGTTTTCCACATAGCTTTGATTTATACTCCCCAAGAAGGAAAGCATATTATTACATTCCACCTGCTCTTCCATAAGCTAATATACTGTGTGAAAATACAATTGTGTTGGTTTGAAACCATTTCTAAAGAAATGATCATTTATAGCTAGACAAGGGCAATTTTTAGAAAGAGGAGAAAAATTATCTCATTCCTGATGGCAGAAACATAGAAAGGGTTAATAGTAGGACATCACATTTCTCTTCTATCAGGAAGTACATCAAACATGTCATAGAATTATATTTGGTGACACAAGAACAAAGGGAGAAAAATTAGTCCAGTGTGGAATAAATATTGTCGAGTTTGACATTGGTGTTATTTTAGTGGGTTTATAAAACTTTTCACTCTTAGCAGACTTTTTAAAGTAACCAAATTTCAGGTGTGCAGATGTGCAGTACTGAGCAATGAGTGACATTTGCTTTGCATATTGGAAATAGGAGAAAATAGCACTTCAAATATGACTGGTAGAAATCCATCATGGTCGAATTTAAAATTACAAGTGAAATAATGTTTTCTCATACAAATTTCTGACTGAACTTGCTTTGTCATTTTCATGAAATTATTTTAACTCATAGTGAAACATATATCTTAAGGGGAACATTACTTATTTGTGGTTGATATCTATCATTTCTTAATTGTGTATTATGTGAAGAACTATTCAGTTATGAGGGTTTCACAATAATAGGACTTTGCTTCTGTACTAGAGTCTGACTTTCATTCTTGTCAATAACAACTTTAAAATTCTATCTAGGAAGTACTTACTTAATCAGGTAATTATTTCAAATCATTAATCCAAAGCTATCTGACCCTTTAGGAAATAACTAAATGTTTATGTTTAAATGGAGGCTACAATATATGATGTACTACTGATGAAGACGGAAACATGAGAGTCTGGATTTCACTTTTGATTTTACTCTTGTTGACTTATTAGAAATAGCTTTTGAAATTTTAATATTTTAGGAACCTTAACTGAATTAAATTCTAACTAGAAGCAAAATATTGATGTGCCATAGCATTTTCCAACTCTATTGTTAGTGATTTGGAATTATTCTAGGTAATAGCAAAGATTAAAAATCTATCAGATAGCATACCAGCTGAAAAAAATAAAACCAACTTTACATAGGAACATATTAATTACATAAACCTGGATACATTTAGAACATAACAAAGCAGCAGCACCAGCAACGCAGCAGCAACAAGAATAAGAACAACAATGGCAGTTTCAGACGTGTCCTGGTAGGGAATAGAGAGGATGGCTCAGTGGTTAGAGCACTGGTTATATTTTTAGAGGATCCAGTTTTGTTCTAAGAACCCAAATGACCACTTACACATCTCTGTAACTCTGGTTACAGGGCATCTGATACCCTCTTCTTGTGTCTTTAAAAACCAGGAACACATGATGCACAAACATACATAAAGACAAAAGGCCCATACATATAAAATTAATAAAAATTATAAACATTAATGTGTTTAGTTAATATTAACTCTTTCTAAAAAATATAATTTAGGTGAAGGGTTTTTTAAGAAATGAAAGGCCACATGTTTCTCTATAAGATTAAAGATGATTAACGTGATGATCCACTCAAATTTGTAGTTGTATTTATGTCAAGGATTAGGTACAATTCATATTGTCATGTTCAATACTGTATAATTAATATAGTGTCATTGGTTTTGAAATCTAGCTAAACATGTACACACCAGGAGATAGGAGTATTCCCATAAAAGATTCCATTAAAATCAACCTATCATGTTCATGATGAAAGAAATAAGATTTGAAAATTTCAACTAAGAAATAGTAGTGATTACAATGTGATGTTCGCATTGCCTTGCACATACACCTTAGCATCTGGAGAAGTAGGTTTTAGGGATTTTCAAAGTTACTTTTTAAAATTTGCTTTTTCTTGTCAAGAAAACTGAAGAAAATTGAAATATTCTAGAAATACGCTAAGATAATTATACAAAGCTTATGAGTACACAATGCAAACTGCCCTATTTGCTCTACACATTTATTTTTAAGTTTTTTTATTTATTTTCCCTATATTGCATTTTTTTTTTGGTTTGTTTCATTTTGAATATAAAATGTCCTGTATAGACTTGCTTGATCAAAAGTCTGATTCCCATGCTTGTCACTATATTTGAAGGTTCTAGAACGTTTAGGAGGTAGAACCTTGCTGGAAGATTGAATCTCTATTGGTGTATCGATGTCTTCAAGCCTTGTTCTCACTTCCAATTAACTCTGTCAATCCAGTGTGACCAGATATGTAATAGTTTTACTTCCTTACTTCCCTGCCTAGGAGGCTTGCCCCCTTTTCTAGGGTGTAGTAAGTATTATTAACCTTCTATCCCTAAGTTACTTGTTATATTGTTGAATACAGCACTAATGTAACTACTACAAGCTTCAGTCACCTTTAGTGTGAATAACTATGTGGTTTTTGTTACAGATTCTATTATTTCTTCACACTATATGTGGAATGCTCATTTTTATTTTATTCTTATTTAATTATTCAATATATTTGAATAATTTTTGTTATATACAATAGTTTATTACAGGTAACTTGAAATTATATTATGAATTTTTAAATAATATAATAATATAGTCTGCAAACTATAGAATGCTTTGTCCTTATAAATATTCATTCTTTAATACATTCTTAATGGACCTAAGTCTCACAATGAAACTAAGTAGTATTGTTGACACATACTTTGCTTTGTTTTTTAACAGGAATATGTATGATATTTCAACCAAAATATACACATTTATACTAATCTTAGTTCATACCTACAGTAGAAACTAAATGGACAAATTAAACAAAAATTAAATGGGAATGTTTTGCTCGTTAATATGATCAGTGAAATATAGAACCCAGTCCAGATTTGCACTGAGCAGACCACTACTACAAGAGTGATGGGTACTTCACATTGATAGTCCTTGAATGTTAGCCTAGCATGTCCATTCAAAGTAACTGCTTAGACATGGTTAATTCTCCTAGAATCTAGTTATCTATCCCCATATTAAATTTAATTATATATATATGCTTATATATTAATTTAATACATGAAACGCTTTGGAAAAAGAAGGAATATATTGCACAGAACCCTTCTCAATAGTCTATGAAATTGTGGTGAATGATGGTAATTATTATGTTTTTCTTGTTAGAAACAATATCAGAATGCATGCATTGAAGTTTCATGATGAGTATAGTAAATATTATCTACTATTATTTAACTGAAAAAGGTACATTTTTTCTCTGCATCTTGAGTAGAAAACTCTGATGGTTTTTACAGAATTTCTAAGCAGACACTGTTTGTCCTTATATTAGCAAGAACGTGTACTTCTCTGACTTTCTAAAGGTAGGTATTGATGACATTTCCATTCAGTTTACATAAAATAAAAATTGCAGTATATTATATCTATTGCTGGGTTGTGACTTTAGATGTTGGTCCAGTTCAGAACACTAGTTCTGAGATAGTCTTTCTCTCACTACCTTCATTACTTATTCCAAACTCATCACTTGATTTCATTTTGATCACCCTGGTTTCAGGCTAGTTTCTCATATTTGAAAGGGACACACTGGATTCCAGGTTAATTATTTGGATATTTTTAACCTAAATTATTTTATGAAGGGTCATCAAAAATGGAAGAAAAAGCAAATAAAAACTCTCGTCTGCAACATATCATTAATTACAGGTATTTGCTCAAGGTAATCAAAGCAAATCACAACATATTTGTAATTGTTGCATGCTGCATGAAAAGCAAGCAAAAAGCAGAGGTTTAAATAGAGTTACTTGGGAATGATCCTGTATATGTTACCGTGGAAGGAAAATTAGCAGAATCTATCTGCAGCAGTAGACAATCCCTAAGACATGAATAGCAATTTATTAACAGGATGTAGAGGATGACTAGTTATTGACTATAATATTTAAAGGTAACTGAAAGAAAGCTCTCATTTATTCTTGCTCTACACATCTATTTCTAAGTCTGTCCTTTGCTAGTGAAACTCACTGTGTATTTATGCTTCTTTCAACACAGTGCTTTTATCTGAAAATAATTAAACCTTTTTCTTTTATTTTTGAAATTATAATATAATTGCATCATTCAGTTTTCTGCATTTAAATACTCCCAAATACCCCTTCTTGCTCTCTCATTTTCATGGAATCCTCTTTCATTAAATGCTGTTGCATACATATATGTATATGCGTACATATTATTAAATACATAAATAAATTTGAAAATGTTACTTGTATGCACGCTTTCAGGCTCACCAGTTGGAAAAAAATACTGATTAGTCATCTAATTAATGTGACTGTGCGTGTATATTTTCTGTGGAATTTTTAAACCCCATTACTATTCAATATTACTTTTACTTAGTAATATATTACATTTTCTGTCATATAAATGCTGTATATTTCTGCACATTTATCTTTTCAAATACTGGTGAATAAATTTACTGTATCTAAAACTTTTGAATCCATTTTCAGAAGATTTGCCACTGGTGAAATATCTTATAAATAATAATGCTACTTTATGAAATTTGAACATGAAGTACTTCCCCCCATTACTGAATTACCTACTATTTCTATGTTTTTTAGAAACAGTGATCTTATTATATATTTTGCATTCTACAATTAATGTAAATATATATATATTGGTTTCATGATTAAGTAGAAGTCAATTATTGTTTTAATGTTATCTTAGCTTGTAATATACATTTTGAATTATAGTCATATTAAAATGTATATTCAGTAGCTCTAATAATCTCCTTAATCTTTATTCTCACCATTCTAATCATTATTTTGTTCCAAAATTAGCATATTATTATACTTAATTATCGTATTATTATAATTAATGTAGATAAAGAATAAATAAAATAAAATTATTTGTGTTAGACTAGAAAGAGCCAGCCTTCCATCTACTTGAAGCCTATGTGTAGTAGTTCGAGTAAAACTACTTAGGTAACTTTTGTGTTTACAAGTTTGTGCTTAAATATGTATTTTTAAAAGTAATTCATAAAATCTCACTAGTTTCTGCACCATCACTGGTTAAAAGGAAACATGATCTACAGGGAAGAGGAGCAGAGAAATCCAATTTAAACTATATTTCTTTAATTCACCTCTAGAATTAGTTTCCTGAAGATTAACAGCTGCACTCCACTCTGTCCTCTACTTAACAACATTAATTCTTTCCTTTTTCTTGAGAATGTCATCTATTCACTATCATATGCTTATGAGATATTCAAAGTCAAGCATCCAACATTTTATATGAGTGAATTCTTGCTTGAATTTATAGTCATTGCACTTTAAATATAACAGGAGGATTGCAATTATAATTAACTAATATAGAAAACATTTGCCTGTACAGGTGGTTTGCCGGTAGAGGTTGCTTTATTTCTTTATTAGAGTTTTGTTTCCTATTTTTCCAGATTGGGGCTTTTGCTTATTAAAATTTTAAATTAATTTTAAAATTTTATTATTAATTCTAAAACTCCATATCAAGTTGAGAGTGTAATATAGTGCAGACATAAATTAAATTGTAGTATTTTGCTTTGTTACTGAGTGTGGCATGTCTTAAATCTTTCTGTTTGACCTTTGTACAATAATAAAATATCCTGTCTCCCTGGTACTTTTGATTTTATAGTTTTATCCGTTTTATGCTCCTTGGGGCACTCTTCCAGACCACCTTAAGTTTTCAAATAGAATTGTCTGATTTGGGCATAATAGGATCTGACAGTCATAGAGGAACAGTCTCTCTTGAAGAATTTATGTCTTCTTTAGAATGCTGTCTGGGAGGCCACCTCTGCCCATATCACTGATGCATGAGTTCATCTTTGGCAAGACAGCCACAGAATTACTTTTCTACAGAGAACTGATAAGTTCTTGGGGGAGAAGAGGGTCAGCCTGTCACTATGTGAATATCAGACAATGTAAGCCCCAAATGCTATAAAACTGTAAAAAGTCACAGGATGTTTTAAAAAATGAGGTTCTTGCTGCTTGCATTCCATCAGGCAGCAATTTTTCCTCTGATTACCTAACTCTACTTCATCTGTCTCTCAGCATTCCCTTGCCTGGAGCTTATCACTTTTACTCTAAAGGGGATTAGTTGTTCTGTCAACTTCCCTATTGTTTGTAGCACTGTTTTGTGTAGATAGCATCTGAAAGTAAACACAAAAGAATAAATCTGAGCAGCACAAACAATCTGAAATTATGTTCGCTTCTGCCAAATTTCTTGAGATGTAAACTCATCCACCAGATGGTAATATTAGTGCAGACATCAGTCTTTGTTGTCTTCTGAAATGTATTTAAGTTCCTTTAAAGCAATATTTTCTTTTATTTAGAACTTGAGTTCCTGGTAGCAAAAATTCTTTCTTCCATTCTGTTTTCACCCTAAGTTTGATTTTTGAAAATGTCCATTCTTTCTTTGGGGAGATCTAAAGTAAATCCAGTCCACTCAAGATGGATTAAAGCTTTAAAAACATGACCTGAAGCCATAAAACTCCTTGAAGACAACAGACAGGAGAAGCTTCTTGACATTGGCCTTGGCTATGATCTTCTGGATATCACAACAAAGCATCAGTCAATGAAAGCAAAAAGCAAATAGTAAGATGACAGCAAACTGAAATAATATTCCTTTTCACTAAAACAATCAAATACAAAATCAACACAAAAAAACCTTCAATAACATGAAAAGAAATAATTCTGCACGCCAAATATTTATTTGCAAACTAGAAATCTAATAATAGCTAACGTAAGAACATATAATGTGCTCATTCGATTTTGCTGTAGAAGCAAATTAAATAAGTAAACAACTTCATTGAATACTTTTCTAAAGTATATATAAAAATGGCCATAAAGTATATGGAACTGAGTGTGACCTTACTACTCATCATGGTAATACAAATATAAAATAGTGAAATATTTTCCCAACTATTAGAACTGTCACAGAAGTGAAAATGGGATGAGACTTCCTTAATAAATTAAAAATGATGCTACTAACCCCCTGTCTCCTGAAATAAATTAATTGCTTTTCATATCTATGTAACATAGTACCTTTAAAGAGAAACCCAAGAAAGAGACTTTTTGACATGATCTTGCGTACACAGACTGGCCTTAGCTTGCTCTATAGTCATTGAGGGCCTTGAAAGACACCTTTTCTGTAGTCATCATTTTCAGTGTAGAATTAGCTAAAAGCAGCCAGCAGTAATCATGACAAAGACTGGATGCAGATCTACACTGGTATATTCTTCACAGATTAATTAGACTGTCATCTTTAAGTATTATTCAGTGTCTGAGAGTATGGACCAACTGTATACAAATTCTTTGCCAGAATGTAACATCAGTGACACTAATCTAGTTCTCAATATGTTCTTTATTCTCTTTTTAACTCCATTAACACAGACTTTTCTATCATCATTCCTATTGACACTGATGTAATAATCAATATTAAACTTTGCATTCATCCTTTTCCAGCCCTAGTCTGTAAACAACTTCCAATTCTTCACAAAGAAAAGTTTCAAGGTGGTGGCTTCTGAATCACATGCCAAGGTTGTCATAATTTATCTATTTCTCTGTACCAAGACTTTGTAGTAGTTTGATGTTTGCATCATTGACATAAAATACCTCTCATGAACTACTTAAAGGCAATAAAGATATACTTTGGTCCTAATTTTAATCCACCATAGATGATAGGGTGTGACTGAATTGAGCTACTCAACTCACCATAGAGAGAACAGCAAAAAGAGCTGTCCAAGGGCCATCTAAGCTCTATCTCCAGTGACGTACTTCCTTCAATTAACCCCAAACTCCTAAGTTATCAGACCACACAAACTATCACCACAGACTACAAACGAATGTTTAATATATGAACATGAAGATGACAGTTCATACTGAAACTATTAAATTCATACATGTTTTTAAAAATAAAATCATTAGCACAGACACATTTTTATTTCTATGTTCATTCTGTCATTATTTCCATGTACAAAAGATGGACAAAGCTAAGAGTCTGTTAATGTATGCATAAATAAAATATAGTTTTGCCATCAGTAGAATGCTACTTAGCCTCAAAAGAAAGGAATTGTGTAGTTTTCAAAAATATAATTGATTTTATCAGAACTGAGTAACGTTAACTGAGCCAGATATTGAAGGAAATTATGTATAATCTCAGTTATTGGCATGTTAAATAGTGCTATCCCTAAATTGTCAAGAGTAATTTCCCTATATATGTCATTGATTCCCAAATCCACAGATATTTAAGTGCTATACATAAAATGGTATAGCACTTGCATATAGCCTACTGATTACACTCTGTATACTTTCAGTTATTTCTAGCTTACTTATAATTGCTTGTATAACATAAAACTATGTAAGAATTGTTGTTCTGAATATTGGAAAGATTGTTCTAGTCCTATAGATGGAGTAAGAGTAAAATCTCCATGTTTAATATATATAGGCAGATTTCAACATTTAACTATTCTGTATTGGACATGCAAATCTTCTAAAAGTAAGATACAGATGTTCCTTAATTATACATATAAAATATGTAGCTATATAAATTAAAATATTTCTTCTTCCTGCTGTAATCATGTTACACGTAAATTTCATGCTGCATATAAGAAATATGTGAAGTTTTATGAAAAATATAAAATTTTAAAGAAATTAAAGTGTGGTACTCAGAAGAATGAGTTATGTAATATACTTGCCTACAAGATATACTGATGTAACTGTGCTACAAATGTGATGGGTGGAACCAATCTCTTTTTAATTGTATTTAAAATTTCAAAGAATATAATGTATACATAAGACTGCAAAAATGGTCAAGAACTTGAGACTATATCATTTGGAGGAGTAAAGAAAAAGCTACTAATATTATTCTACTAAAGGAACAAAGCAATAAAATGATTTGTTATGCTATATTATTATAACCAGAAAGCAGAGCATTGCTCAACCAAAGTCAGAGATGCTTCTTCTTAGAGTATATGCCAGTTAATAGAGATCAAAACTGGATAATGTACAGAAAATAAAAGATTTTATAATACTCAGTCCTAATTGGAATGTCCTTATAAAATCCCTCTAGTCAAGACTCATAGATATATTCAGAAGAGGAGGCAGAAAAATTGAACAGCCCAAGGTGGTAGATAACTCCAAGTAAATGGTATCTTCAATACCTAATAGGATTGATACATGTATGCACTCAGAGACTGTAAGAGCCTGCATAAGACCTATACAGGTTCAAACCAGACAAAATTTCAGCACTGAAAAAAAAAAGTGGACATAACTCCGACCACTAACCAACTAATAACTTTTCAAAAAGTAAATTTCAGCTTTATCTAATGGAGAGCCAGTGGGTATATTGAACACACCCAGGTCAGGGACCATGGCTAAGAACAGTTGGCAAGTAGAAGATGCATTGACTTTGAAGTGTGTGTGTGTACGTGTGTGTGTGTTTATGTATGTATGTGTATGCTTTTTTGTTTTGTTTCACTTTTTTTGTCTTTTTGAATTTCTTCTTTTCACGTTGTCTGTTTTCAACATTTTTAGGGTATTGTTTTCCCTGTTTTTTTTGTTTGTTTATTGTTTTTGTTTTTGAGAGACAGAAGGAGAGGGAAAGGTTATGAAATTGAGTTGGCTGGAGGTAGAGAGCATCTTGGAGGAGTTAGTGGTGGTAAAAGGTTATGACCAAAATATTTGTATAAAAAACAATTTCATAAGAATTTATCAAATTCATTGTTTTTAATAGCTGAGTAATATTCCATTGTTTAAATGTACCACATTTTTTGTATCCATTCCTCTGTTGAAGGGCATTTGCGTTCTTTCCAGTTTCTGGCTATTATAAATAAAGCTGCTATGAAAATAGTGGAGCATATGTCCTTGTTATGTGTTAGAGCATCTTCTGGGTATATGCCCAGGAGTGGTATAGCTGGGTCCTCAGGTAGTGATATGTCCAATTTTCTGAGTAACCGGCCAGACTGTTTTCCCTAGTGGTTGCACCATCTTACAATCCCACCAACAATGGAGGAGTGTTCCTCTTTCTCCACATCCTCGCCAGCATCTGCTATCACCTGAGTTTTTTATTTAGCCATTCTGACTGGTGTGAGGTGGAATCTCAGGGTTGTTTTGATTTGCATTTCCCTGATGACCAAGGATGCTGAACATTTCTTTAGGTGCTTCTTGGCCATTTGCATTTCCTCAGTTGAGAATTCTTTGTTTAGCTCCGTACCCCATTTTTAATAGGGTTATTTGGTTGTCTAGAATCTAATTTCTTAAGTTCTTTGTATATATTGCATATTAGTCCTCTTAGGGAGGGACCCATGGCTCCAGCTATATATGCAAGGGAACTATATATAAGTGGGAGAAGAGATCCTTGGTCCCATGAAGGCTGAGCATCGTGGGGGGATATTCGAGGGTGGGGAGGTGAGATACGGGGGGAGGGTGGGTGTGGGTAAACCAACATGGAGGCAGGAGGAGGGAGGAAGGGATAGTGAGTTCCTGGGAGGGCGGGGGGAAATGGGGTAAGGAGAGAACATCTGAAATGTAAATAAAATTTCCAATAAAAAAATAAAAATAAAAAAAAGAACAAGAATTAAAAAAAAAAACAATTTCCAGTTTACTAATGATAGATACTTTTCTCACATGATATAAGCTGAGTATAGTTTCCCTTCCTTTACTTGTGAAATAAAATAATTTTTAAAATGGAGACATTTGACATTTTGTTTTTATTGTAAAAGCATGGAGATATTTGTATTTTGAGGTTTAGATAGATTAATTATTAATAGACATTAATAAGATATTAACAAGAGCAAATAAAACAAACTTACTACAAGCACAGGGTTATTTCTGAAAATAGAGATAACTATTCTAAGACCCAAACAAATGTAGAAGTTTATGTGTGCTATTCACGGGAGAAACTAAGAAGAATAGCCAATGGCCTGTGACAAAGGTTCTTGAGGAGTCCTCCAATCTTTAAGGCCCTTTCCAGTTATCTGATATCTTCCCTGGTTTAATATAATTTCTGAGGAAGACCTCTTCTCCTACCTTCATCCTTCTCCTCCTTTTCCTCCTTCTCCTCCTTCTCCTCCTCCTCCTTCTCTTCTTCCTCCTTCTTGTTTGGTTTACTTACATACCAAAGTTACCCCCTTTCCTGGTTCTTCTTCCAAGAGTTCTTCAACCTGTCCTTGCTCCACTTTGCCTCTGAGAGGGTGTTCCCAACCCTCCACCTGCTAACACTGTCACCCACTCACTTGCTACCCCCAGATCACCCCCATCCCCCTTCCGTGGGGCATCAAGTCTCTACAGGATTAGACACATTCTTTCCCACTGAGGCCAGACCATGCAGTCCTCTGCTACATAGCCCAGGGCTGCAGACCAGCCCATGTATGCTCTTTGGGTGGTAGTTTAGATTCTGGGAGCTCCCAGGGTTCCTCATTAGTTGATACTGTTGGCCTTCCTGTCAGGTTGAAATCCCCTTCAGCTCCTCCAATTCTTCCCCTAACTCTTCCATAGGGATCCCCAATCTCAATCAAATGGTTGACCATAAGTATTTGCATCTGTTTCTGTCAGCTGCTGGTAGATCCTCTCAGAGGACAGCCATGCTAGGTTCCTTTCTGCAAGCACAACATGACATCAGTAATAGTGTGAGGGTTTGGTACCCCCCATGGGATCAATCCCTCAGTTGGGCTGGTCACTGTATGTCCTTTCCTTCAATATTTGCTCCATTTTTGCCTCTATATTTTTTTTAGTCAGGAACAAACCTGGGTCAAAAATTTTGAAGTTAGGTTGTGACCCCATCCCTCCACTGAGGGACCTGTCTATCTATTGGAGATTGTCTCTTCAGGTTCCATCTTCTCACTCTTGGGCATTTCTGCTTAGCTCATCCCAATTGAGTCCATGGGAGCCTCTTACATTCCAGTTCTCTGGGACTTTCTCACATCCCAACAGCTACTCCTGGCCCTCTGAGTTTCTTACTTGTCTAGCCCCATATCTGATCCTGTCTCTCTTCCCTCCCCATCCTCTATCCACACCAGACCCTTCCCTCCTCTACCTCCCATGATTATTTTGTTCCCTTTTCTATGTGGTATAAAGCATCCTCATTGGGCCTTCCTTCTTGTTAAACCTCACTCAGGATGATATTTTCTAGTTCTATCCATTTACTTAAGAATTTCTTGAATTCATTGTTTTTAATAGCTGAGTAATACTCCATTGTGTAAATGGACCACATTTTTTCTTTTTATCCATTCCACTGTTGAAGGAATCTGTGTTCTTTCCAGCTTCTGACTATTATAAATAAGGCTGCTATGAACATAGAGGAGCATATGTGCTTGTTATATGTTGGAGGATCTTCTGGGTATAAGCCCAGGAATGCGATAGCTGGGTCCTCAGGTAATGCTATGTCCAATTTTCTGAGGAAATGCCAGACTGTTTTCCAGAGTGGTTGCACCATCTTGCAATCCCACCAACAATGAGGAGTGTTCCTCTTTTCCACATCCTCACCAGCATCTACTATCACCTGAGTTTTTGATCTTAGCCATTCTGACTGGTTGAGGTGGAATCTCAGGGTTGTTTTGATTTGCATTTCCCTGATGACTAAGGATGTGAAACATTTCTTTAGGTGCTTCTCTGCATTTGAGTTTCCTAGTTGAGAATTCTTTGTTTAGCTCTGTACCCTATTTTAAATATGGTTATTTGGTTGTCTGGATTCTAATTTCTTGAGTTCCTTGTATATATTGTATATTAGCCCTCTTTCAGATGTGGGATTGGTAAAGATCTTTTCCCAATTTGTCTGTTTTATCCTATTGACAGTATCCTTTGCAGTACAGAAACTTTGCAATTTTATGAAGTCCCATTTGTCAATTCTTGATCTTAGAGCATAAGTCATTGGTGTTCTGTTCAGGAACTTTTTCCTATGCCCAAGTATTCTAGGTTCTTCCCCATCTTCTCTTCTATCAGCTTCAGTGTATCTGGTTTTATGTGGAAGTCCTTGATCCACTTGGACTTTAGCTTTGTACAAGGAGATAAGAATGGATTGATTTGCATTCTTCTGCATGCTGACCCCCAGTTGAACCAGCATCATTTGTTGAAAATGCTGTCTTTTCCCACTGGACAGTTTTAACTCCTTTGTCAAAGATCAAGTGAATATTGGTGAGTAGGTTCATTTCTGGGTCTTTAATTCTATTCCATTGATCTTCATGCCTGTCTCTGTATCAATACCATGCAGTTTTTATCACTATTGCTCTATAGTACAGCTTGAGGTCAGGGATGGTAATTCCTCCAGAAGTTCCTTTATTGTTGAGAATAGTTTTTGCTATCCTAGGTTTTTTGTTATTCCAAATGAATTTGAGAATTTATCTTTCTAACTCTGTGAAGAATTGAGTTGGGATTTTATGGGAGTGCATAAATTGTCGTGCTTGGAAAATGGCCTTTACATATAATCTGCCAATCCATGAGATGGAGCTTTCATTTTTGGTCTTCTTGATTTGTTTTCAGAGATGAAGTTTTTTCTACGATCTCACTTGCTTGTGATCACCCAAGTTTTTATTATTGTTATTGTGAGGTGTCATTTCAATTTCTTCTCAGTTTATTTCGATGGAGGCTCATTGTTTATTGTTTATACGCACTTGCTGAAGTTGTTTTTTTTTTTAAATCAGGTTTAGGAGTCTGCTGGTGGAAGTTTTGGGGTCACTTATGTATACTTTCATATCTTCTGCAAATAGTGATACTTTGACTTCTTCCTTTCCTATTTGTATCCCTTTGACTTCTTTTTGTTGTCTAATTGTTCTAGCTAAGACTTCCAGTACAACTTTGAATTGTTAGGGAGAGAGTGGGCAGCCATGTCTAGTCGCTGATCTTAGTGGGATTGCTTCAAGTTTCTCTCCATTTAGTTTGATGTTGGCTACTGATTTGCTGTATATTGTTTTTACTATGTTTAGGTATGGGCCTTGAATTCCTGATCTTTCCAAGACTTTTACCATGAAGGAATGTTGAATTTTGTCAAATGCTTTCTCAGCATCTACCGAGATGATCATGTGGGTTTTTTTTTTTTTTTTTTTTTTTTTTTTTTTTTGCGTTTGTTTATATATTGCATTACATTGATGGATTTCTGAATATTGAACTATCCCTGCATTTCTGGGATAAGGCCTACTTGATCATGATGGATGATTGTTTTGTTGTCTTCTTGGATTCTGTTTTGAGAATTTTATTGAGTATATTTTGCATTGATATTAATAAGGGAGATTTGGTCTGAATTTCCCTTTTTGTTGGGTCTTTGTGAAGTTTAGGATATGCATGTAATTGTAGCTTCATAGAATGAATTGGGTAGTGTTCTTCGTTTATATTTGGAATAGTTTGAAGAGAATTGGTATTAGGTCTTCCTTGAAGATCTGATAGAATTCTGCACTAATACAATCTGGTCCTGGGCTTTTTCTGATGGGGAGACTTTTAATGACTGCTGCTATTTCTTTAGGGGTTATGGGACTGTTTACATGGATTATTTGCTCTTGATTTAACTTTGGTACTTTGTATCTGTCTAGAAAATTGTCCATTTCATCCAAATTTTCCATTTTTTTTTTGAGTATGAGCTTTTGCAGTTGGATCTGATGAGTTTTTGAATTTCCTCAGTTTCTGTTGTTATGTCTCCCTTTTCAGTACTAATTTTATTAATTTGGATACTGTCTGTCCATGTAGGTTTACTATCTTGTTGATTTTCTCAAAGAACTAGCTCCTGGTTTTGTTGATAGTTTGGATAGTTCTTTTTGTTTCTACTTGGTTAATTTCAGCCTAGAGTTTGATTATTTCCTACCATCTACTTCTCTTGGGTGTACTTGCTTCTTTTTGTTCTCGAGCTTTCAGGTGTGCTGTCACGTCACTAGTGTTGCTTATCTCCAGTTTCTTTTTGTAGGCCTTAGAGCTATGAGTTTTCCCCTTAGCACTATTTCATTTGTCCCATAAGTTTTGGTATGATGAGCTTTCATTTTCACTAAAATCTAAAAAGTCTTTAATTTCTTTCTTTATTTCTTCCTTGGCCAAGTCATCATTGAGTACAGCATTGTTCAGTTTCCTTGTGTATGTGGGCTTTCCAATGTTTTTTTTATTGTTGAAAACCAGCCTTAGTCCATAGTGATCTGATAGATACAAGGGATTATTTCAATATTTTTGTATTTGTTGAGGCCTGCTTTGTGAACAATTATATGGTCTGTTTTGGAGAAGGTACCACGAGGTGCTGAGAAAAAGTTATATTCTTTGTTTCAGGATGAAATGTTCTTAGATATCCGTTAAATTCATTTGGTTCATAACTTCCATTAATTCAACTGTGTCTCTGTTTTGTTTCTTTTCCCCTGATCTGTCCATTGCTGAGAGTTGGGTTTCAAAATTCCTCATTATTATTGTGTGAGGTGCCATGTGTGCTTTCAGTTTTAGTAAACTTTCTTTATGAATGTGAGTGCCCATGCATTTGGAGCATGTTGTAGATGTTCACAATTGAGAGTTCATCTAGCTAAATGTTCCTTTTTCGAGTATGAAGTGTCCTTCCTATCATTTTTGATAACTTTTGGTTGAAAATCGATTTTATTTGATATTAGAATGGCTACTCAAGCATGTTTCTTGGGACTATTTGCTTGAAAATTGTTTTTCAGCCCTTTACTCTGTGGTAGTATTGTCTTTGCCACTAAGGTGCATTTCTTGTATGCAGCAAAATTCTGGGTCCTGTTTACTTATCCAGTCTGTTAGTCTATGTCTTTTTATTGGGTAATTGATTCCATTGATGTTAAGAGATATCAAGGAAAATTGATTGTTGTTTCCTGTTATTAGAGGTGGAATTATGTTTGTGTAGCTATCTTTTTTGGGTTATTTGGAAGATTACTTTCTTGTATTTTCTAGGTTCTAGTTTCTTTCCTTGTGTTGGAGTTTTCCATCTATTATCCTTTGTAGGCTGCATTTGTGGGAAGATATTGTGTAACTTTGGTTTTGTCATGGAATATCTTGGTTTCTTCATCTATAGTGATTGAGAGTTTTTGCTGGTTTTAGTAGTCTGGGCTGGCTTTTGTGTTCTCTTAGGGTCTGTATGATATCAGTCCAGATCTTCTGGCTTTTATAGTCCTGATGAGAAGTCTGGTATAATTCTTATAGGTCTGGCCTTTATATGTTACTTGACCTTTTTTCTTTATTTCTTTTAGTATGTTTTTTTTTTTTGTTTTGTGCATTTGATGTTTTAATTATTATGTGTTGGGAGAAATTTCTTTTCTGTTTTAGTCTATTTGGAGTTCTGTAGGCTTCTTGTATGTTCATCTGTATCTCATTCTTTAGGTTAGGAAAGTTTTCTTCTAT
Organism: Mastomys natalensis; assembly: GCA_021653895.1. Lineage (NCBI taxonomy): Eukaryota > Metazoa > Chordata > Mammalia > Rodentia > Muridae > Mastomys > Mastomys natalensis. Next base: position 346,522 of record JAJTUV010001400.1, read on the forward strand.
AATTTTGTTGAAGATATTTACTGGCCCTTTAAGTTGAGAATCTTTGCTCTCATCTCTATCTATAATCCTTAAGTTTGGTTGTCTCATTGTGTCCTGGATTTCCTGCATGTTTTGGGTTAGGAATTTTTTGCAATGTTTTCCATGGTATCTTCTGCACATGAGATTCTCTCTTTTATCTCTTGTGTGTCTGTTGGTGATGCTTGCATCTATGACTCCTGATTTCTTTCCTAGGTTTTCTATCTCCAGGGTAGTCTCCCTTTGAGATTTCTTTATTGTTTCTACTTCCATTTTTAGATCCTGGATGGTTTTGTTTAATTCCTTCACTGTTTGTTTGTGTTTTCTTGCATTTCTTGGAGGGATTTTTGTGTTTCCTCTTTAAGGGCTTCTACCTGTTTACCTGTGTTCTTTATTTCTTTAAGGGAGTTATTTACGTCCTTCTTAAAGTCTTCCATCATCTTCATAAGAAGTGATTTTAAATTTGAATCCTGCTTTTCTGGTGTGATGGGTGTCCAGGAGTTGCTATGGTAGGAGAACTGGGTTCTGATGATGCCAGGCAACTTTAGTTTCTTTTGCTTATATTCTTGTGCTTACCTTTTGCCATCTGGTTATCTCTAGTGCTAACTGCACTCACTGTCTCTTACCAGAGCTGTCTTTCCAGTTATGTTGCTTGTGTCAGAACTTCTTAGAGTAGAGTTCTCTCTGTGATCCTGTGATCCTGAGCTCCTTGGTGGAAGAACCCTTGCGACTCAGGCTTCCTCTGGGAACCTGAAATCCTCTGCTCTGAGTGCAGTGGCTCCTCTGCTGCTCAGAGAGCAGTGGGCTGCTCTAGGAAGGTTCAGGATATGGTGTCTTTATGGGAGCAGACCTCAGTGTCTGCCTCAGCCAAAAAGACTACAAGTTATTTTCTAAAGCACCATAGCATAATTGGTAATTAAGAAATAAAGATTTCAATAGATTAATCAATAAAATCATACTAAACATGTGAAAAAAGTTATATTGATGATAATAAAAATGGTGATAATGATAATAATAAATAGTGCATACACTATTTATTTGTAAAGATCATCTCAAAAATCATTCCAAGCCAAATCTCTTTATGGCTGTTAGAAACATGATAAACTCTTTAAGAAGAAGAAAATAAGTTATTTTTTCTTTTGTAAATTACTTAGGCAAGAAAAATCTATTTGCCTGTCTATGTGTTTGATTATTGTGACAGAAAGCTAAATGCAGGCTCAGCAGGTGTCAGTCAACACAAAATCCATTATGATTACAGGAGCTACATAGTACAAATGAAAAGTCAAAGGTGGCTTCACAAGGATTTTAGCAAAATGATTACAGGGAAAAAATGCATAGTTTGGCTGTAAAAGTATTTTAATTTGAAAGATATCTTGGGGGTAATTTATTAGAGTAACACAATTACTCTACAAAATGAGTTTCTTGTTTCCTTTACCTATAAATTATTTCTCATAAAAATTCTCCATGCTTAGCCATAAAAATTCTTCATAAATGAGATAAGGGGAAGTCAGTACAGAGACAAGTTTTAGCTTCCTAGACAAAAAGGATGAATCATCCCTTTTAAACATTTGTCTTTAAAAGTGTTTGTTTACAAAATTGAGTCAAAGTTCTTTATCTATGTGAAATAAAAGAATGGTTTCATTTAAAATGCTATATAATAAATAACAAGTTTTCATCTCCTTTCTTTGATAATAAATGACAGTTCTTTCTCTCCTAACAAACTGTCTTTATCAGTGACTTCTGCTCCAAAAATCACTTATAAGAATTGACAGAACTTTTTAGACACTCTTTATGAGAAGGGATTTTGGAGTACAGGTATTGATATGGCTGTCACCACGATGCTGCAAGGAACTGTTTTGATTGCATGTTAGGGTGGAAATTGCAACTAAGCACATGAAGATGAGTCAAGAGCTTTTTAAATTTGGAGAAGTGTTTGTTGATAATATGCAGCTTTGCAAATCTTTATTTTTTTTATTATCAGAAACAGGGGATGATAACATGATCTGAAGATGAAGACAGGAGTATATTGGAAGTTTATTGTGAAAATATATTAGGTGAATTATTTCCTTGCCTGTCAAGATAGAAAGATCAATACTGTCCATTTTAATTCAGGAAATTCTCATATGTTATCTAAATTATTGAGAAGAAGAAAGTATCAAAATGACACAGAAATTTCTACAAGAGTATTGCCTAGAATATTCTGAAAACAGAGAACTGGGTGAGAGAGAACTGTGTATCCATTAACAGGAGTGCTACGTCTAAGTTTCTTCTGAGTGCAATGAATCTCATAAAAGGGGAAAGATGTCAATAATGAAATGAGTACATTTTATTTTCTGTTCTCTCATTTTGACTACAGGCTTTGAAGTTAGGCAACTCAGTCACATAATTTAAAAATATCATGAATAATTATAACAGTAGATTCAAATTACATTTTCCTGAGCATTTTCTGACTTCCTTCACTTAACGTCTCCTTATTTAGTTCTCAGTATGTCTGTTAGTTTACATGATATTTTATGAATATTGGATTAAGAGTTAATATTCTCCTCAACATGCTAAAATCAAATTTGAAGCGATTTTTGATACCTATGTAAATTTACTGAAAGTAAGAATACCAGATCATATTGAGCACACATGCATGCAGATGTATGCATGCACACATACTTACCTTTGTTCATTTATTATTATCTGCAATCAGCATGAAAAAAATGTGTCCTCAAAAATCTATAATCTTATTGTTAGTTTATTGGAATAGAAGGCAATAATTATTAGTGAAAAGTTCCAAAAATTTAATTTATGAAACCTGAGTGTTTTGGCTCAGACCTTTATCCAGCATTTAGGAGGCAGAGACAAACTGATCTCTGAGTTTGAGGTAAGCCTGGTCTACAGGAAAAGTTCCAAGACAGATAAAACTATATAAACAATGAAACCCTGTCTCAAACAAAAAACAAATAATAGAAAAACAAGGGAAAGTCTAAGTTATAGTTGAAAATCACTCCAATAAAACTCAGAAAAGATAAATAACAATTTCTCAAAGATAAAATTATATTAGATGCCATTAGACTCTTGTAAAGACCTTTCCAAAATGCTAATGGGTTTTGTACATGGCTGAATGCTAATAAAATTTAACATATCTATACTTTCTCTCAGCTAGTTATTTTTCCTGGGAAAGATTTGAAATAAATTTATTGAAGTCTGAATTTATTTGTCAAATTACATACATTCTGAAAGAGCTTCAATCCAAGAGCTTGGCTACAAATTCACTTGACAAAAAGTGACATAAGATATGACCCTTTCCTTAGTCACAAGGAAGTCTGTAAATACAATGGATTGTTTCTCACAATAGACCTCATGTTCATTCTCATCACATGATGTATAACCAAGCTGACAATGAAATTTATCCATGGAACATTAAAATGAATGACTTCACACACACACACACACACACACACACACACACACACACACAAACAGTGAGCAAATATTTTTCAATCCATTTCAAAAATCATAAGGAATAATGACATAATAGACTGTATCTGCATGTAGGTCATTTTTAGTTAAGTAATATGTTATGGAAATATACATGTATAATTTCATTGAAACCATGGTTAAACATTAGTCAACCAAGATAACAATACATGTATAAGCTTTGACTAAGATTTTTGCTTGCCATTTTATAATTTCTTCTTGCTGTCTTCCTAAATACAACACACAGTACAAGTTGCAATTTTCTTGTGTCACCTGGGGAATTTTGTTTTTGCTATTTATTAGATTGTTTGTTGCAGTAGTCATTGTTTTTGAAATTTATATAGGTAGACTTAAGAGTAGGTCTTTTCTCTGGCTTCTTCCCCTTGGTATACATTTTATTATTTGATATTTATACATACATTTACTAGTAGTTCACATTTTCTTGTAACTAGATGTTATCCATGCACACTTAATTTGATAAAACCAAATTGTTTATATATTTCCTATGCAAAGGGACTCTTTTTTTTATTTATGTTCATGAGTTTTACGATAAAAGGATAGCAGAAGATTTTGTATGCTAGGGCTTAAATGAGTATATACATTTATTTTCTTGCACAAATAACTAGAGGTTTAATATCTAGAAAATGCAGTCAGTATCTGCTTGTATGTTTTTTAATTTTAAAGTTTACAAAATTGAATTTTTTGCTTCTTTTCTTTTTTTCGTAAAGTCATAATTGCTAAAGATGTTGAAAAATGTATAGGCATAGGATTTCTTCTCTCTTATATCTCAGTTAATTTTGGCTAACAGACAGAAAAGGAGATTTTGAAGAATCTAGACTTCATGGTATACCTTTTATTATTTTATTACTGCCTTTATTATTGTTGTGTTCTGATCTTACTATTAAAATTGCTTCTGTAGATTTAGTCACATTTTTCCTTAGTTCCTACTTATTTAGGTTGTTTTCATTACTTGGAAATTATTAGCCAAACTACATAGAATGTTTAAAGATATATTTTCATCTATTCTATAACCTAGGAATAATTTTAGAGGATATGTTAGGATTGTGGTAAGAAAGGCCATATATGATTATTAGAATTTATTTCTTCTGTAATATTAATTATCTTTAGTCTAATAATAGTTAAGTAGAAGTAGAATATTTTTGGTGTCATTGTTAATATAATTATGAAGTAGTCAATATTAAAATAAACCATATTACCACAAGAATAAGGCAATAGTGTTCACTGGTGAAGAAAATAACCCATAATTTCCTCACACAGTTATGGTTACTCTTGATTGGGTTAGCATTATGCATACTCAAGGCAATTAATGTGAGTTCAAGACTAAGATAGTGTGCTATACCCAAAACACATTCTATTCTTAAATTCTTCTGACACTCATGCATAATATTCACCAATTCATGGGGCAGAATATTCATATTTATAGTTCTTTTAGCACTATGAACAATTATTCACTAGTTAACTGCAAAAAGTGCCTTCTGATTCAGACTGTAAATGGGCTTTGTCTATAGATTTATACACAAATATTTAAAGATAGTTTATTATTATATCAACTTAGCTAAATAGGTGTAGTAAGTCCTTGTCAATGGTCTTGCTATGACTTCCCCAGCATGTGTTTGGATCATGTTTATAAAACTAGGCATGTGGTCACTTCTGTGAAGTAGGCCTCAATCTCAGTCAGAAAGTGATTGGTGATCTCCATATTAGTCAAGCCACTATTGCATAAGTGGATTCATCTTGTCTACTAGATTGGATTATGTATTCATAAAACTCACAACTGGATATAATCATTAATATCTTTTTAACTTGTAAAACACTTCATGGCATCTTCCATCATTGTGAAAAATTGCTAATAGAGATGAAGTTTCTACCTCAATTAGTTTGGTTTCCTAACTCTTCTCTAAGAGGTATATTGTGTTTTATCAATAGAGTCTTATTTTCTAGTTTGAGTGGACAACAAAGAAGAATGATAAGAGCCTGTATTTTTGGGAGGGGTGGTTATATGACCTATTTAGACAAAGGCTTAGGTTAAGATATTTTATACTAGGAATTGGATTTTATTTAGTAAACCACAAGTTTTTAGGACCAAAATATCAAGCAATATATGGTTATATCTTCTAAAAATGCAATAAATATATATTTATTTGGGTTACAAGATGTAATATTTCACTGTGACTTTCCTTCATTTTGGTAATACCACCACTAACTTCCTTCTCTCTCTTATTGTTTCCATTCACCTCCCTATGTATCATTTTCTGTTCCCAGCGTTTTCCTTCTTAACTTTAATTTTACCTGTATTCCACCACATCCCTCCTATAAAATATTTTCGTTTCCCTTGGCCCCTTTGTAATGTCTTGGTTTCCACATATGCTCCAGTAAAATATAAAACATCAACAACAACAAAAACAACAACAACAACAAAAAAAACATAAAGGTTGGAAGCTAAGATACATATATGAGGCCAGTACTTATCTTCTAGGATTGTATTCCATTTTTCTGAGCCTTAGTATCCTAATTCCTTATAATTTTTCTAGTCTCATTAATTTACTTGCAATTTTCACTTTTCTTTATAGTTCAATAAATTTCCATTGTGTATATATACCACAGTTTTTCATTCATATGGGAAGATAATACATAAGAATTCATCATTTACTTGGTAAAGCACTAAGAGAGAGAAAGGAGAGAGAGAGAGAGAGAGGAGAGAGAGAGAGAAGGTTAAAGCTACAAAGCACAAAGACATAAAGGCTTGAAGAGAGGAGCATGTTAAGCAGAGCTTTATTTACACATTGCACATGTATTACCTGAAGAGAACAGGAGATAGGATGTGGTGAAGTATAGCAAAGAATCTAAGAATACCTCCTGTATGTTTAATGCTGGTGTCAGGTAATGGCAGAAAAGAGCTCTGGTTCCTGTTTACTTGTTATATACTAAATGAACACCTCTGGCTAGATACTGTAGGACACTGAAACAGAGAGGACATTTGAGTATCTGGGTGGGATGACTGCATTCACTAGCTCCTCTTTGTAAAAGTAACTTTTATTCATCACATGTAATTGTCATGTGGAGGCTTACTGCTGAATAAACAATCATTCCTTTTAGCTCTTTCTGATGTCTGGTTCACTTCAGCTGTTCAACTAAACTGCTCTTAACTCAACTGCACTGTGCTGACTGAACTGAACTCAACGAACTGAACTGAACTGAACTGATACTGAACTGAACTTCTCTCTCTGAACTTGAATGACCAACTCTGTTTCCATCACTGCATTTAAATAGCCTCTTTCCTGCTGTTCTTGTGGTAGCTGGGTATGTCCTATATTTGACTTCTTCTGTCAAATATTCCTCTGATTCATCACTTTGTGTGCCTCTCAATTAGATGTCATTACTTAGGATTAAAGGTTGTGTGCTAAAGGCTCATCTGTATTCCAGCCAGTGGGATTAAAGATGTGTGGTGTGTCTGTATCTCAACTGGATCATATATTTGGTTATGATCCCATGCTGGAGCATCTATGTTGTCTGATTGCTATTCCTATACCATCTTCTTCTCCATATCTCATCTACCAAAAGTCATTTTAAAAGTCATATCCCTAGAATAATAAGTCATTGGTATGCTTTTTCTTGGGTCCTCTCCTGCAATCAAAGTCTCTATTTTCTCTCTCCTTCATACCTTTCTTTCTTTTTCATAAGTCCTTACCTAAAATCTATACTAAAATTCTCCCTAAGTCTCACTCTCTCTCATTAAAAATATTTTATCTTTGAATTATGAATCTAATTCTAAAGTTCCCACCTTTGGCAGCTTTCATAGCCTTGAGTTTCTAAGACCCTTGTAGCTAAATATAAAAAAAGAGAACCATAAACCTATAAGTGTGTATTGTATTTAATATAAACAACACCAAGGATTATTTAAATACTTTAAATCATACAGTTTGTAAAGGGGTTTGTTTTCAGTTTCTGATATAATTATTAGTTAGGTCTTTTGCAGTGATATCAAGCGCATTGATATTTAAGGTATATAGTGCCACATGTAATTCAAACATTCATATTCAAACATATCTACTTCTAAGCAAAAAATGAACAAGTGAAATAGGACTCTTGAGTTAGCATACAATAATACTTCATTTTTCTGTAGCTTTTGCTCCTGCTTTCTTGCATAATCCCCCTTAATTTTATCTGGATGTGAACATATGAGATGTAAAAATATTATATTTTGAGAAGCTAAATTAAGAGAATTCTTTTCATGGCATTAATTCTTTTCAAGTCTCTAACAAATTTTAACTTCTGAAATTATATATTCATTATAAGCTTGGAGAACAATAAAAGTTTTTTTCTACTTAAAGAACATTTTAAAATAATGTCTTTTCAACAAAAAGAACAGTCCATCTTTTTAGGAAAATGTACTTTCCTAAACTTTTTAAATTAAATTACAATTTTAGAAAAATAAGAGGAGGAACAGATAAATAATGTGTTTTATCTTTTTATAATGTGTCTCATTTGCCCAAGTTCTAGATTTCTAGAATCAAAATGTTCCATAAGTTTATTTAGTTCAATCCCTTGACTTTACACATCTAGTGTATGTGTTCAGATATGGTAAATGACTAGATGACTTAGTCCACCTGTGTCAAGCCTTATTTAAAAAAAAAATCTAGTACAATCAGAGCTAGACGTAGTGATCTGTGGCTATAAAATCTGTGCCAACGTGAGAAATGAGATTCAAGACAATGTAGCAAGTGACAGTCAAAGCAAAAACAAAACCAAACTAAAAATTGTGTAAACTCCATATAAACAACAGAAAAGTAACAAGTAACTGTCACAAGAAGACAAGTTCCATTGCTTGTGGCATGTTATGTATTTTCTGAACTTTTTCTAATAGCGCCCATGCACATTAATAAACTTGGCTGCTTGGGATAGACTGCATTTTCTTATGAGTTACCTTGTGAAGTATTGTCATCCTTGGAGTCTAGTCGAGATAGCTAAAATTGGAACATTTTCTACAGCATAGTATCTCAACTAACAGGATGAGATATAGTCAGACAGGAAATGTCCAAATAGCAAATGATCTTGAAGAAAGACCATGGACTTTTTGGTCTGCCTAACTTATGTAAACCACCTCCAAAGATCAAACATTTCTGATATAAGTTATAAGCCTTTTGATTATAGAAGTTTCTATGTGACCTTCAATAGAAGTTACGTCCATGACTGTTGAATAGCTTTAGCAAAATTAGCTGCATAGCTTGTAAAGTATTTTAGTAATATTGTTGATCAGTATATCTCTATTCCATATATCAAACTTGGGATCAAACAAGCAACAGGAATATGTGTTCATACACATGTACACACATTTGAGTGAACTTATTCACAAATAAAATCATATATATACTCATGTACTCCATATAACACCATACATATAAAACACATATTAAGGTAACATGTTAGTCATATATATGTTCAATCTTACTAAAATACATAGAAAAGCTCAGCATTTAGAGTTAGAATCTCTTTAAAAAGATTTGTTTCAAATGCTGCCATTATTATGAAGAAATGATCTCCCACAGAGAGTTTGAGGATTCATCCAAAGCAACATGCCTATTTTAGAAAAAAAAAAAAAATAGAATGCAAGATCTCCACCTTCAAACCTTCACGTTAATATAATCTCCTTCAGAAAAATGGCATACATTTGACCACAGAGATGGGAAATTGTATAACACATTTCAGGATGACTAACAAATTTTGAGTTATTATGTTGGGCACATCTCCAAGAAATGATATAATGAAAGTAATTTGAGTGATGGGACATGCATATTTGGATAGGTGATAAAAGGCATATGAAAGATGAAAGAGGTGAAAATTAGTTTGAAAAATAGCCACAATTAATTTTTATCACCAGCAATAAACTAAGGTACATCCATAAAATGGAATAATATGCAACTATTAAAATGAATGATGTTGATATCATGTAACTAGAAAACATGTACCCTAGAAAGATGATTAAATGAAAAAGGAGTATATGCTTTAAGTCCATAATAATTCCTGGTAATTCTGAAAAACTCAGAACTGTATATATTTTACAACTTATTCTTCTAAATTATCAAGGATCTCACTTTGCAACTATATTTGGCCTCAAGGAATAATATGCAGATTATTAAACAATTTTTAATACTAAGTATATCTAATGAGTATGATTGCTAGCAAAACATTTTACATTTTTAATTGTTATTTATTTACTTTACATACTAATTGATTGTTGCTTCCTCCTCCCTTTCTCTTCCAATTTCTCTCTTTCCCCTCCTCAGCTCCCCATCCTTCCTCCCATTTCTTCAGGAAAAAGGAGTCCTCCCATACATATTAACAATTTTGGCATATCAAGTTGCAGTAAGACTAGGTTCATCTTCTTCTATTGAAGTTAGGCAAGTCAGTCTAGTTAGGGAAAGGAATCTAAGTCAAGCAATGTAGTGAGAGACCACCCTGCTGCAGATGTAAGGGTATGTTCATGAATACTGAGCTGCAGAACTTTACACATGTGCAGAGAGCCTAGGTACACCATCCATGTATGCTCTTTGGTTGGCAAGTCAATCTCTATGAGCCTGTGAGTCCAGGTTAAGTGATCTGTAGGTCTTCTAGTGGTGTCCTTGACGCTTCTGGTTCCTTTAATCTTTCCTCCACTTCTTCCACAGGGTTCCCCAAAACCCACTTAACATTTGGTTGTGGGTGTCTGCATTAGTTTCTATTAGTTGCTGAGTGAAGCTCTCAGAAGACAGTTACAACTAGTCTCCTGTCTGTAAGTATAGCAGAATATTATTAATAGTGTCAGTGGTAGTTTCTCTCTCATGGCATGGGATCAAGCTGAGCTAGTCAATTTTTTTATACCCCTAAACATCTTTAGGCAGGACAAATTGTGGTCCAAGGTTTTGTGGTTGGATTGGTTTGCCCATTCCTCCATTGGCACTCTTGCCTGACTACAGGAGATGGGCCATTCAGCTTAATATCTCCCATTGCTAAGAGTCTTAGCTAAAGTTAGGGCAAAATTTCTTTTGAGTAGAAAGGGTTTTTATTTTTTAATATATGTGACATAAATCCTGCATTATTGACTTTAAAACAATAAGATTTGAAAATAAAAAAAGAACAAATGATTCTGAATATTACATTTATTTCTAGTAAATAACTAAAATTGGCCACATCATTTTATACCATTTATTAATAGCACTAGCTTTTTAAAGTAGACTTCTATAAGGGAAACATTTGTCATTAAAATGGAAATGTAATTTCTTAAAATGTTAGAACTGAAAATTTTTGGTTTAGGGTTCTTTTTGTCTCTACTTGCCTCTTTCTTAAATATATGATAGACCAGCTTTCATTTAATCTGTAAAACAAAATGAATAGTCTTATATGTCTCCCAGAGTAAAAGTAAACTAGTCTGAGTTCACCTTGAATCTAGTATCTGTCTTCAAGTTTTAAAAAACTTTGTAATTTTATTATAATCATTTTAATGATTTTTCTTATGACATCAGTTCACAACTGTTGTGCTACTAATGAATTCTGAAGATGTCTAGTCATGATTTCTCTCTTACATACCCACCTGGGTCTTACTTCCCTCTTGACAGTGTCTGTTTCAAATTCCAAAAACAAAGTAGAGACCAACAAAAAATGAATCAAGACTTTTTTTTAAGTCTCTCAGTAGAAATAAAACCATCTAGGAAACAGTCCTCAGAACCTGTCTTGAAGGATTATCTAGATTCAGTTAGCCGTTGGGCAAGTCTATGAGGGTTTATGTAGACTAGGTTAATAGAATGAACAAAACATCATTCCATAAACTGAAGTCTGAATTGAATCAAAAGGAGAAAGTTGTCTGAGGACCTGATTTCATTTCTCTGCCTCATAACTGTGGATGCAATAGAAACAGAATCTGCTCAAGCTCCTGCTTCTCCTCCTCATCTTCCCCATGTAATAGACTGTGTAAATCAAAGTAAAGCTGCCCTTCAACAATACAATCAACCCCCAAATCCAAATAAACAAAATAAAACACTCCTCCAAAGAAAATGAGAACAAAGCTAACCAACAAAATAATCAACAAACAAAAAAAAACAACCCATCAAGTTATAACCAAATAAAGCACATAAAGAAGTAAAGCGCATAAGCACACACACACACTAACATGCAAGCACACACACACACACACACACACACACACAAACGGGTGCACACCACACACACAAACAAACAAATAAAGAGTCCTTTATATGTTAGTAAATTATTCCTGAACATGAGGCCTGCCCTAGAATGGTTGATGTAACCAATGTCATTCCATTCAAGAAAATCAATTTTTTTCTTCCCCATCAGATAGAAATGACACTTCAGTCATTAAGCTTTACCATATTGGGTAGGTTTAATTCATTTATCTAATCTTCATTTTAACTATAACATAATAAAGTATAAAAAGAAAAAAACAAAAAATGTCACATTGAGTTGGACAGAACCAATCTCAGAAGGAAAGAGCATCAAGAGAAGGCACAAGAATTAGAGACATACTTGTTCACACATTCAGGAATCCATGATAACATAAAATGGAAGTCATAATATATTCTCAGAGGACCTGGTTCAGATCCATGCAGGTCTGGTCCATGCTACTTCAGTCTCAATGAAGTCATATGATCTTTGCTAATGGATCTTGTTTTCTAATCCCAATGGAAGTTGACTTTTCAAATCAATTCAGGAGTGGACATAGGAATATTTTTTCCTAACACTTTTGTTGTTTATTTTCTTTTCCTTTATTTATAAATCAATATTTTACAAGCAATTTGTTCAAAATCATTTTCAGGTTGTGATCCTTAGGGTAAACCTAAGTACTGATAGTTCTGTCCTGATTGACTATTCTTTCCAAGAGCTAATTGGTCATTCTCTAGAACAATATTGGTAATTGTGGTTTTGTGTTACCAAACCCAGTGTTAGAAGGTAATATAACATCTACATCTCTCTAGCTCTTTATGAATGTTATAGTAAATAAAAGACATTGGTCTAAGTCCTTGCCATTTTAAAACATAAAACAGAAAGTAGTTAAAATAATAAATAAATTTTAGTGAGAGAAGTCAAGAGATGCTTGACATAGTTGAACAAAATTTAGTTAGGATTATCTAAATCTTTGATTACTAAATAGCAATCTATAAAACAGAAATGAGACTAATGAGGTGTAACCCCTGTGCAAATAGAGCAGGACTGTTATTGTTAGCAGAGAGGGCAAAAGGTTAAACTTACAGTGAAAAAGAAATTTGATCTGTAGTGCAACATAAAGTGTATTATAAATTATATGTAAAAGTATAATGAAATTGGGGATCTTAAAATTTCATTGGGATGCTAGTATTTGAAAAGATTAAATTTAGGGGGATTTTTGTTTTTTGTTTTTAGCAAATGAACTATCATTAAAGACTTCTCTTTGGTATTGCCAATTCTCCAAGATATCTGCAATTTGGACTCTTCTTTGTAATGAGGTCAATGTTTATGAGATCTATGCCATTGGTGACCAAAAGAATCAGTTGACATAGACTTAATAGATTATTAACCATCACTATTAAAATGACTTTGGAGTATGTTTCAAGGACATTTCCATTAAAATGACTCAGAATTTATGATGTAAATTCAAACTAGTATTGAGCAACATTTTCTCTTGTTTTTATTTACTCTGTTTACTCTTAGATACACCTAACATTTTTGACTATCCTATTTTTTTTATGTGAAGATAATACCTTACAGTTTCAAACTATAATTTTTTTAATCAAGATGAGAGAGAAAAGAGGAATTTTTCTAGATGTCTATTCTTGTGTTGTACAGAAACTCTATTAAAACAAAAGTTGTAACCTATTGTGATAAACAGTTTATTTAAGAAAATGTTAAAAGTTATAGATCAGTAAATTATCTTATTTCAAAGTACCAAAGACCACAGGGATGTTCCTTTATAAAATCACTCTCTAGACAAACACTTTTTTAAAATGTGTGTTTATATTTACACAGTTTACTCCAAACTATGTTGTTAGTTCATAGATTCTTCTTGGCCTATTGTACAATTTTAGGAATTATATAACAATAAAAAAGTACAAATTATTTATCTTCATGTTTACAAATTTGCCTTATTTGAATGTGGAGGGAAAGGGTCAGCACATGGTCTCAGCACATACATGGGTGCCAGAGAACAACATGCAGGGCTCAGTTCTCTCCTTCTACCATGTAGTTCTGGAGTTGAATATAATTAGCAGACTCAGTAGCAGTCTCTTTTACCAGCTAAATCATCTTGTGAGCCACTGGAGTATTTTTGAAAATAGAACTTATAAAGATGGAAAAACTGAGAGTCAATTGTGGTTCAAGGAGATTGAATTTACATAGGCATGAAAATAAAGATATCCTTTAGGAAGGATATCCCCACACTACTCCAATGTACTGAAAACTTCAACTAAGTATTACAAGTAGCTTTAATGAAACTTTGAAAACAAAAATGATTCCCAAACAAGTTTGCACATATTAATCAGTTTTCTACATAAGCTATTTGAAAATGGCTTAATGAATATTCAGGGGCCAAGTATTCTAGCCAAAATGTCTTTAGGCACATTTGCCATGGCAAACAGTTATTAATGTTTGCGTTAAAGAAAAACTACCTCATGTGGAGTTGAACAAACCACGAAGCCATTTTTCAGTACTATTGATTGGATCCTACTCCACTATAATAATATGAAAGAGTTTTAAGCACTGGAATGAATGAGTACTGAAGAGTGTTAGTACAGTTTATTTATATGATTCACATCTGTTTTTCTCTAATTGGCTCTTATTGATATTAAGCTTCTAATCACCCACAGAGAATGACGGATAGGAATTCAAACTTTCCTATTCATTATGATTTAATAGCATGATCCTCAGGATTTAGAAAGAGATTTCTGGATTATAAATATAGTAAAATGATTTAATAAATCTCTCTATGTGGTGTGTGATGTTGTGTGTGTGTGTGTGTGTGTGTGCATGTACATCTTACCAGTTTTGTTTGTCTAGAGAATCCTGACTATAGTACTATTGTGTTATGGTAAAGATAAGAATTCATAAAAGGAAACTATAAAACTTAAAAAATGTTCATGATAATTGATGGAAGTGGAGATCATTATGTTAAGTGAAATAAGCCAAATTTAGAAAAACCAGCATGTGTCTGTTTTCTCCCTTGTGTAGAAAAAAGAGGAAAAGTAGAGAAATAGAGACTGGAGAATGAACGATGTGATTATGGAAGAGAGTGGGAGGTTCTAGATAAGAGGAAAGGAATTAAGGAGAATGGGAGATGCTGATCAATGTGGCTGTATAATATGGTATGGAAATAAAGCATGTCCTATACATTTATGAATAGACCAAAATAAAATCCATTTTCTTAACTAATAAGAGTTGAAAAAAATAAAAAACCCATGCAACTCATAGCTCACAGGATTATACTATAGATCACAGAAAAGTATAGTAGAATATTCCACTTAATTGAAACTAAAGAATATACATGCAGTGTTCTAGCCTGCTGATCCAGCTGGATAAGTTCTTCAGAACACCTCAGGAATGTTCTATGTGAATTTCTTGGGAGATTTTCTTGGAGTTTATAAACTTTTGTGTGTACTGGAGATAATCATTAGAATTATAATGGGAAGGAAAGTATTCCTGTAACTTGAACAAAACATTGTAACTAATACAAAAACAATTCTAAATGTATTACCTAGATAGATCACACAAGAAAAAGGCTGAATTTCAAAAATGAATAGAAAATATAATAATGGGAATGAAATTTCATATATAGTTATCAAAAGTGAAATTTAATTATTTTTAATAGCCATTTAAACTCTCAATGTGGATACAGAAGAAGAGATAGAAGTAGTGGCTAAGATATCTTTGTATCTTTTTATCTTTTCTTTTTAATTAATTAACTAACATCTCAAGCTCTGCCACTTCCTCCTAGTTCCTCTGCTAAATGGCTGACTTTACTCAAAATTCTTCACACACCTCTAATAAATTTCATGATTTTTTCATAAAGAAAGTATACATATTGACTATTGTGAGACAAGCATTGTATTAAATTCTTCATGTGTTATTCATAATTCTCATTGTTTTAGTGACATTTATGTTATTATGATAAAGCATCATTGCCAAAACAACATATGAAAGAGCACATTTACTTTTGCTTAAGGTTGAAGGATGAGAGGTCATGATGGCAGGGAAGGGAGAGTAGCAGGAGCAACAGAGAGCTCAGCTCTTGAATGACAAGCTCGCTGGTAATGAGAACAGTCTTTTGAAACCTCAAAGTCAATCTCAGTGGCACATCTTCTCCAACAGACCATACCTCTTAAATTTTCCAAGCAGTTCTCCCACATGGACCAAGAATTCAAATATATAAGAGCATATAGGTGCCATTTGTACTCAAATCAGCACACCTATATAAGTATCTATGAAAATTGCACTGGTATTCTGATTATATAACAAGGAAACGGAGGCAAGTAAAAAGTAAAAAAGAATAGAAATTTTCTTCTATATATCAGGTAATATTGGGTAATATAGAGAATAAAGAATGTCTAGCAAAGTATTCTCAAATTCAAGCACTTCAAAACATATTTCACCTATTACATGGATTCTTTTAGTAGTTGTATCTCCATTGACTAATTTAAAGTTAATTAAACATTATTGTGTAATCTGTCATATGGTATGTTCACTTTGTCTCACCCATGTTTTAATGTGTATTTTGCCAATGATATAACTGAATTTTTAGTATGTTTTGCAAATAGAATGTAGAAAATTATTTATCCCTTACTGTTACTGGCAATATTTAAAACAGTGGCACCAGATCTGGCTTGTAGTTATGGAGCCACCATCTTCCTGACTAGGTAAGGCCTGGGAGTGTTCTCACTGTGGCTGTGGCTCAGGCTGCCAGCTCAGGTAGGCCAGAACACTGGTCCTGGCACTTAAGAGACTCCAGTGTGGGAGATGGCTCTGTCAATCTGCCACGCTGTCTCCACAAGGTTGGGCTGGGCCCAGACCATCCCATCATCCATGCGTACCTGGTAGAAATGAGAATGCTTAAAGATTATCCATGGCTTTATATGTTTCATAATGCTCAATTAACAAGATGCCACACAATTAGAGGTGTTAACTAATTAACTAACCTAGATATAAGTTGTTACCCAGGACTGCTCTCGATACATGCATGGTCTTCCATGGCTCCTACATCTCTCCTTCCTCCTAGCTCTCCTCTTCCTCTCCTTACTCCTCCCACATTAGCTCCTCCCAACTTGCAAAGAAAATATCCCGCTACACCTTACTGTTGTTGTTTGGTAAGACTAAGAAGCATCATCAGTTCAGAACCATAGACACTCAAACCATTGTATTGCCCTTTTATAGGATGGTCTTCTCCAAGAATACTTATGTCCACTGTTGCTCATCTCTAACTAAAACTGGCATATTACCTGTTCAAGTCAGCATTTTTATGGACTCTATTTAGTCTTTAACTTATTGAATCATTTTTATGTATCTCATAAATGTTAGGTTCGCAAGGGTTGGTCTAACTAGAGGCCCAAGTCCTGAAAGAGCCCGTGGGTAAAACTGCCTGGTAGCAGGAAACAGGAAACCTGATAGCCCACAAACATAGGATAAAACCCAGTACCATTAACACTCTCCCCCACAAAAACGTCAACACAACAATTCCTAATGATATTTCTCTGCTATACCAGATTGAACTTTGTTGTTAGAGAGGCTTCCTCCAACAGCTAATGGGAGCAGTTGCAGAAACCACCTGCCAAACACTAAGTGGAGTCAGGGAACCCAGAGGAGGAAAAGAATAAAAGATTATAGGATACAGAGAGGTCTAGAAATCATGAGAATCTATCCCACAGAAACAGCTAAGCAGGGCTCATAGGGGCTCACAGAGAACCAAGCTGCAAGGGTCTGTGCCAGGTCTTCTTCATATGCTGCTGCATTTATTGTATATATTGTAATTGATACAGTTTTGGGATTTTTCTGGTAATTGTTACAATGAGAGTGAATGTGTCTCTGACTTCCTGTTTTTGGGACCCTTTTCCTCCTACTGGATTGCTATGCCCAGCCTTAATGTGAGAATTTGTGTATAGTTTTAATGCATCTTGTTATGATATGTTTGGTTGCAATGGCTGGGAGGTCCGCTCTTTTCTGAAAAGAAATGGAGGAACAGTGAATCATGGGGAGAGTGGAAGTGGAGATGGTGGAGTAGATGAGAGGTGGGAAGTAAAGTTTGGGATGTATTGTATGAGAGAAAAACAAATAAAAAGAAAATAGAGTGAGGTTTTGATCAGTTGAATGAGTAGCTTTATGACTTTTGCTCAGGAAGAGTATCCCAGGGTTGAATGGGTAGATGAAACACTATTCAGAGGGGATTCCTAGAGACATGAACTATACTATTTTCAATTGCTCAAGGAAAGATGATCCCCTATAATCATTCTGACATCTCTATTTTGGATGATTCTAACACCAACTCAGGATAAGTTCAGAATTCAGAGCTACAAAAAGAGTACAGTGTAGGGATATAGTAAGCATACTCAAAAGAACCCAAATAGCAACACCTTGTGAGACATATTGTTCTATGTTAATACTTCAAAATTTCTAATCATAAATTTTATACAATTAGAAAAGATATTTTTCTATTTTTCTTAGTATTTCTAATCTACAGAGAATCCTATGCCCTGAAATGTTTGTATGGTCTGGGTGTCAACTTTCACTTTCTTTTGCTTTATGACTGAGGATTCCTCTCAAGTTTAAAGAACTTAAAGGTGGTGAAAGTGGTGTCAATGTCTATGTCTCATACTAACCCAGGAAGACCCATCCAATCTCTTGAATAGCTGTTGCATGTTAGAGTCCTGTGATATTGGTAATGATTCTTCACAGGAGTCTTTTTAGAGCTGCATATTTCCTTATGTCTGGTCAATGTGATGGTGGACTCATGCAGTTCAATGTAACTCCCAGAAAGAACAGTTGGCCATTAAATTTTATAAATAGTACTGATTTGTTTGGACTATGATAGTCTTTGCTGGGTTTTCTGAAGATGGTCTGTTGAACAAGGTAATTGTGGTCTTTTCATGATACCTATATATCATGATGTAGACCTATAACTATGGCCTAAAAAAATTCCAAGATGGAATACTGATAATGGCATTCTACAAGCACTGCAAAGTTCCACACAGTAAATTTGACACAACCAGATAATGGATTTTTATTTTGAGTTTTCTATATTCTCTAAACATGTTTTTGTGTTCTATGTCTATATATCATTGTAACAAACCTTGAGAATATTTTCAGAGATTATAATTCAAGAAAAGATAATGTCAGTAATTAGTAATACACTATACCAGCAAATGATTAATATTGTATCTGACCTATGAATAGATAGCCAGGAGAGGCCTATTGATGATTTCTGTAACATAAACACCATTCCCATCTGTCTGATGGTTACTTTATCTGCAAACATTGTCAGGAAACAGAGACAACACTTATTTCCGTGTTTGACTCTATGTTACACAAACGAGTTCTGAGAGATGGAAAAATATTTTTCACCAGGGAAGAACACAGCAATGTGTACCATTTTTACTTCACAATGAGCAGATTTGTGGGTGATAAATGTGTGTTGTTTAAGCTATGAATTCAGAGCTAGTGTTGGTATAATACCAATTTAATCAATAAATTATAAAATCATAATAATTCAGATGATTTATCATGAATATGCTAACTTACCCTCCAGTGCACTGGGTTTCAGACATACAATCTCAAGTCTTATGTTTTTTAATTTTATCAATGCTTAAAATCTTTTTGAACCTCGTTTCTCCTCACTAGCAAGCGAGGAATATATTGCATGCTTCTTAAGTTTACAATGAGAGTCAAGTACAATCTAACATGAAATACCTGTGTAAAATATAAAGCATTTCATAGACTCATAATTAGCTGTTAATATCACTTCAAACACCCTTGAATCACCCACAGCTATCTGCAGGAGTTTTATGCTATCACATGCATAATCTGTCAATCAGTTTCTAAAGAAAAATTGTGATTCTGTATGTTGCAAAATTATTAAGCAGTAAAAATTTTACAGAATAAGAATACAGCCACTCCTCTTCTTCCATGTTAATAACCTGGTGAGTTTTTCTGCCTAGATAAATTTGTCTTACATAATACAGTTACAAATTATAGTTACAAACATAAGTTCAAAATAACAAAATCCTAAAAGAGGGTAAAAGAGGACAAGTTAATAGTAGCAATTATTTAAGTATACATGTGAATTGTAAAGAAAAATTATAAATTACTTTTGTGCATTCTACAATCTTAGAGAAGTTTTGAAATTTCCTATGGCATGAGAAATATGCTATTTTAAATTTGTCAATAGCAAAATAGTGTCTGATTGTCTTTAAAATTATATTACATGTATTTAATAGAAAATTAATGCTATGTTGAGTGTTGTATGAGGCTGTAATTTAATTTAACTATCCTATTGAAGTTGTGCAAAAACACTTCAAATACAACATTGTAATTCTAATTTCAGTAATTAACAAGCAGAAAAAAATTATATGAGTTTTTCAAGCTCAAGACCCTATTAATTTTGCCTTTTTACACCTAGGTTTTACTAAAATGCAGTATTGTTTGATATACCTAGTTAATCCTACTTGCAGAATAGTGACATGTATGATAACATATGCTGTGATGACATATATAAATAGGCTAAAATAGCTTTTTGCCTTTATTTGGAAACTTGTTTTTCTCCCATTAAAAAATGAATTCTATTTATATGAGTACACTGTAGCTATCTTTAGACACAACAGAAGAGGCCATAGGATCCCATTACAGATGGTTGTGAGCCATCAGGTGATTGCTGGGAATTGAACTCAGAACCTCTCAAAGAGCAGTCAGAGCTCCTAACTGCTGAGCCACCTCTCTACCACCAGCCTGGGAGCATATAGGGAGGGACCCATGGCTCCAGCTGTATATGTAGGGGAGGATGGCATTGTCGGGCATAGGTGGGAGAGGAAGTCCTTGGTCCAGTGAAGGCTGGATGCCCCAGTGTGGGCAGGTGGGAGTGGGAGGGTGGGTGGGGGCACATCCTCATAGAAGCAGGAGGAGGGGGGATAGGATAGAGGGTTCCTGAGTGGGAAGGGGAATGGGGAAAGGGGATCACATCTGAAATGTAAATAAAATATCCAATAAAAAAAGAAAAATTTGAATTCTAATGATAATAAGAGAAAAAAAGAATAAAACAAAGTAAACAAACAGAAGCAAATGTACCCCTGCTGCTCCCTTAAAACAGGCACAAGAGAGACCCACTCATTTATACACTCAAATATTCCATAAAAATAGTATAATGGAAGTAATGATATATATGTAAAGGGTCCTTAGGGTAAAGGAGATTAAAATTATATATAAATAGAAAACATAAATAAAAATATTAAGATGAAACCTGACATGACATTATGAGTCAAGGAACCTTCAAAATACCATTGAGTTCATTTTCTGTTGTCCATCCCCTGCTGAGATGTAGTCTACCTTTAAAGGTTAATTTGTTTCACTAGTGAGAGGCACTTGGAGAAAATTAAATTTTCATTTGCAAGTGGTTGTTAATTAAATACTGCTTCTTAGTTAGGGATTAAGGCATGTGTTCACTTTTCCTGTCAGCTCTAGGACACATTTGTGTAGATCTGTGCAATTCCTGCACATGCTGGCTCAATTCTCTATGAATCCATATGAATCAATATGTGCATCTATCTTTCTGTTTTAGAAGGTCTTTTTATTTTCTTGGAGTCCTCTATCCCTTCTGGTGTTTAGTTTTCTGCCTCCTCTTCTACAGGGTTCCCTGAGCCATGATGGTAGGAATTTGTTGGAGACATCTTGTTTAGGGTTGACTGTTCCAATGTCTCCCATTCTCTGTACCATGTCTGGATACAGGGCTCTGACTTTTTTTCCATCTAAAACAGTAGTAATCTACTCTGATGCTGGCTGTGTAAGGCACTGATCTGTGGAAACAACAGAGTGTCATTAAGGAATCATTTAATTTTTTGCTCTCCCCTCCTCTTTCTTTAACAGCAGTATTTGGTATTTCATTTTATCTTAGGTCCCAGGGTTATCTAGTCTTAGTGTTTGATTGCCCAAGCAATGAATGATATACATTCCATCTTGTGAAGTGGGCCTGCAGCCACAGTCAAATCAAATATTGGTTGGTAATTCCAACAGATTTGAGCCACCATTATCCTAGCTAATCTTGCAGGTAGGACACTGTTGTAGATGAAAAGTTTTGTGTTTTTGTTTCTCCTTTGGTAGCATGAAGAGTACCTCGCATTACCAGAGATGTTAAAACATAAAAGTTAAGGCTCTTACAGGCACCAGCTCTATGTTTCCATGTTCCATGACTTGTGTGTTTGTGATTTTAAGCAATGAGGCCTTGCCAGTCATTTGTGAGTAGCAATCTATTGTCTTGGGAACAGCCTGGATAGTTTGATGTTTCCCTAGGACCCTATGGCTATCATCTCAATTATATGTAAACTAATGCTGGTACTGGATGCTTTTTTTGTTAAAAATATATGTTCAGTTTAAGCTTAGAATCCTCCATTTCTGCAGAATTTCATTGAGATTACCATTGTAAATGAGTATTTAAGCTTCTACTATATTAGATTTCCACACAATTCCTTATGTGGCCCTTAATTTTAACTTCTTAACCCATAGTCTCTCCCTTGTTCTCATCATTTTCCCTCTCCAATCAATCCTCCCATTCTAGCTTCCCTCCACACATTTCATAACTATACTATTTTATTCTCAGCCTAATGACGTTATTTCTAGGGACAAAGTTATTTAAGGACTGTACTTGGTGAGTTTCAATTTTCTTTCTTGTTACTGGACAGATTCTTGAAAAAAAGCAATTAAAGAAGGATGGATTTATTTTAGCCTATTGCTCTAGTACATAGTTCATCCTGATAGAGATGTCAAGGTTGCATGAGCTTAAGATCAATGCTTACCTTACATCCAGTTCATGAAGAAGAGAGTGATGGACCTGATGCTCATCTGCTTTCTCTTACCAGTTTATGCATGACTGAGACTGATGGGATGGTTCTTCTCACGCTTAGCATTAATTAATCTTCCAGAGTCATTACTTAGCCTGCTTAGAAAGCTGCTAATTGTCATGCCCAAAGATTGTTTTATGGGAATTCTAAGTACTATGAAATGAACTGTTAAGATTACCCATTATAGTTCTTCATCCCCAAATATTCTCTTTTCTAATATTTCTGTGTGGGTTGAGTAAGCGTCATGTACTTCCTTGATCTATCCTGAAGCTACAACTGGATGTGGAAAAAACTATACATGAGAAAAGATGATCAGATATTTTCTGTGGTCAGCTGTAATATCATGAATGCTAGTGTGACCTTTAGAGTTATGATTGATATTATATCTCTTCACATTCTTTATGACAGGAAGAGAAAAGCTCGCACGGTTTCAGTATATCATATAGTTAACTATGGCTAGAAGATGAACAATTTTATACATTAAAAAAGAAGGAATCTATAAAATTATTTTGTAAGTAATATATGAAGCACAACGATGGTACCTAACTTAAGATCACCAGCATGCAGTAGAAACATTGCTTGGCTTCATATATCTATAACATTAATAATGGAAGAAAGATGTAGTGAAATTCATGGAGCAAACTGGTCAACGAATCTACCTAAATAGCTCATGCTTCAGACTAAGTGAATGATGCTATCTCAAAAGGATAAACCAGGGGTGGAGAGATGGCTCATCGGTTAAGAGCACTGACTATTCTTTCAGAGGTCCTCAGTTCAATTACCAGCAACCACATGATAGTCAAAAGAATAAACCTGAGAATGATAGCACAGCACAGCACAGCACAGCACAGCACAGCACAGCACAGCATAGCATAGCACAGCACATGTCCTCTGGCCTTGAGTGTATGCTCAAAGGTATATAACTCATACTACATGCACACACATACATGCACACACACACACACAACAAACACAAACACATGTACATGCACAAGCCCGTGACCACACACAGGCACACAGAATTTTCCTCCAAAATATGCATGATATGATAGATGAGATTTGTCTCTATGCATTCAATGCTTCTGTTGCTATGATCATCCCATTATCCCATTATACTCCTGAAGAAATTCATCCTGCAGATAGAGTAATTGTAGGTGAAGGTCTGGAGTTACAATGCTTTGCTTACCTGTTTGAGCATAGAATGTTAGGTACATGTTATACACTTACATATTTTCGAATACTGTATGGTATTTGGAAGTTTCTGTAACATTGTAAAAGACAGATTGAACTCTCTACACATAGTAAAACTGGCAAGGGGATGAATTTCTCTACTTGAATTTATAGTACATGGTATCTGAACACATGAGGCATATGAAAACTAGTTATAAGTAATGTGCTATGAGGAACTTTTACTTTGTATTAAAAGGTTTCAAGATATAAGAAAAATGATTTGATCAAAAATGCTAATGTTAATTCCATGTTTCTTATTGACTTCTGGCAGCCGATGCAAGTCTGTGATTGTGAGACCTGAGAACTGAGAATCTGAAAGAATGGATAAGCCTATCCAGGATCCACAATTCATCCTCTTATCTTTCCATAAGATTCCCCAAGCTCCATCCAGTGTTTGGCTGTGTGTGTCTACACTTGCCTATGTCAACTGCTGGGTGGAGCCTCTCAGAGAACAGCCATGCTAGATTCCTGTCTTCAAACATAATAGAGTGTCATTAATAGGGACTGGTGCTTGCCAATGGCATGGATCTCAAGTTGGGCCTATTATTGGGTGGCCTTTCTCACAGTCTCTGCTCTATCCCCTCTCTCCACAACTCTTGTAGACAGAATAAATTCTGGGTTGAAAGTTCTGTGGATGGGTTGGTGTCCCTAGTGCTCCACTGAGGTTCCTGTCTGGCTCCCAGAGGTGATCATTTTATGTTCTATATTCCCAATGCGGTAAGTCACAGCCAAGGACACCCCCACTGATTTTTGGGTGCCTCCTTTACCCCAGGTCTCTGTCTGAATCTTCCTAGAGATGCCCCCTACTACTGAACCACAAACCAAAGAGCATACACAGGCCTCCATGTACCTGTGTGTAGAAGATGACTTGATTTTCATGTGGGTCCCAAACAACTGGAGAAAACAGGGACATCCCAAATGCTTTTTTTTTTGTTTTGTTTTTGCATTTTTTAATGTTAGAAACCAAGGTAACCATTTACCAGGATGGGTTAATTTAATTTCTGAATTGGGATCCTGAATTAGGGTCTAAGATTCAGAAAATCACATTAATAATGATTGATGCAGATCATTTAAATCTAAACAAAGATTACTAGTTTAGTTTTCATTGTTTTTGAGTATTTTACTAGAAAAGAAACAATGCCAAGCCCTCTATACTTCAATAGAGAAAACACTGTAATTAGATTAATATTCATTTTTATCACCCATTTTGTTGCTCATTAGTAAATATGAAATATTGTTTTAAAAGCAAAAGGGAGAAAAGTATTGAGATATTTTTTCCTATGGTTGCTTAGAAATACAATGTGTCTCCCAGGAGGATTATGTAGTGACTAGTTTTAAAAACGCTGAAATAAGTTTCCAGAATTCATTTTAGGCTCTTTTAGTTTACTCTAAATTTCATGCAGACAAATCTCTTATAATAAACACTGAAATAAACAAATAATCAAATGAGGGGAAATTTATTTGCTTTATTCCGAGATAATGGATTATTTTACATCAACTTTAAGGCATGTTATTTACTATTCCGAAACACATTTTATCTTTTCATACCTAATCCGATTGTAAAGGGAAAGCCAGAAAGACAAGGGAAAAGATGGCAGGTTTGTGTATGCTTGGAATAAAGTTAAAAATAAGCAGAGAGCTTCTTAACAAAATTCTCTGCAGTGTACCTACGGAATACTCTCAATAGGATAAAAGACTTTTGAAGAATGTTGTAATCAGAGTGAAATGCAGATATGTGACAGAAGCCATTGGCATAAGGAAAACAACAACTTCCCATGATTTATACAGAAGAAGAAAGATTGACAAATCAAAGATTCAAACAGGCAAACAGCTGCTGAAAGGGGAACTTATAGATTACCTCTGAGTTAGGCACTGAAATGTAATTGTATTAATTAAGAACAATAACATGTAGATGAAATTTTACTACACCATGAATAAAAAGATTTTACCCTTTTCAGTTGATTCAACCATGATTTACTCAATTAACTTTGAATATTTAAAATATGCTAATAATACTGAGTAAAAAGAGATAAATTTTAAGGAAGGACTGCCTGAATTTCAAAGTTATGGAGCTAGTAAATGTATGAAATGAATATTGTGTTTATAAAACAGAGAACATTCATAGAGAGCAATAACCAAATTATCTGGCCAGGCCTTTCTGAATATGCATCCAATTAAGCTGAAAATATAACTTAATACAGAAAACCATACACAGTAAAGTTTTGTTAGTTTGTTCAAGATATCCAAAAGCTAGATGCAGTCAAAGCATACTTTATAATTAAATAAATGGATCATGTATCATGGCCAATGTCAAGACTTACCTTGGCAGAGCAACAGTATATTTTATCAGTAATTATTTTAGCAAAGATCATTTCATAATTGGATCATTTAAATAGATTCCCCTCCAGGACATGGATAAACACTATATCTCCTAAAGTCCTTCACAGCAAAAGTCTGGCATGGAAAAGAAGGGAAAATTGCTACCAAAATATATGCAGACTCCAAGTTCACTGCTTACCTGAAGCTTAGTCCTGTCAATAGATTTTTTTTTAATATGTATATCTTCAAAACAGCATGAGCTTATTTCTTAAATGCCAGCTTCCCTAACTCTCCATGCATCTATGTTCTTCCACTAGTCCTTTTCACTGCATTGTTGTCTTCTCACAAACAAAATACACATGGGAGGATATACAGAGACAAATTGTGGAGCAAAGACTGAAGGAAAGGCAGTCCAGAGACTTCCCACCTGAAGAGCAATCCCATATACAGTCACCAGACACAGACACTATTGTGGATGCCAAGAAATGCATGCTGACAGGTGCCTGATATAGCTGTCTCTTAAGAAGCTGTGCCAGAACCTGACAAATACAAAGGCTGATGCTCACAGCCAACCATGGACTGACCACAGGGTCCCCAATGGAGGAGTTAAAGCATGCCATCTCCAATGGAGGGAGTTAAGAAAGGACTGAAGGAGCTGAAGGGGTTTGCAACCCCACAAGAAGAACAATATCAATGAATCAACCAGACTCTGCAGAGCTCCCAGGAACTAAACCACCAACCAAAGAATACACATGGAGAGACTCATGGCTCCAGCCACATATGTAGCAGAGGATGGCCTTGTCTGGCATCAGTGGGAGGAGAAGCTCTTGGTTCTGTGAAGGCTCGATGCCCCAATGTACGGGAATGCCAGGGCAGTGAGGAGGAAGTGGGTTGGGTGGTTGGGAACATCCTCATGGAAGCAGAGGGAAAGAGGATGAAATAGGATGTTTCCGGAGGGAAACCAGGAAAGGGGATATCATTTGAAATATAAATAAAGAAAATATCCAATAAAAATGATGTCTTATTATTTCTGTTCCTCTAAAATAAAGTCATTCACAGTGGTGTATTCAGACATCAAATATTATTTAGGGATCAAAAGAAGATCATAAGTATACAGAAAATCCATCATATGTTTCAGTAAAATTTCAGAAACGTTGGAAGTTGAAAGGGTATGAAATATACATACTGGATGGTTCCAAGTACATGATCATGCTGTAGGAAAGCAGAAATATGAAAGGAGTGTACAGTCAGTATAGCCAGATACTCTAGGAGAGAGAAGTGGAGATAAGAAAAGCATGCTATTTATTGTAGTAATAGAGTCTATGAAAATATAATGATGCCTAGAAAAAAATGTACAGTTTAAAATAATTATATGACCTTAAGAATTAATCTTAATGTGAACAATAATGCACTATGTGTGTTAGGAGTTTATTATTGGGTAGAAGAGTAATTCTTATGTAAGAATTTTTGTATGTTCTGATTAAATTTCCTACAACAGAAAACATAAAAACAAAATTTATTATACTTAGTGTCAAGGTGTATACCATGATCAAGAAGGTCCAATTTTCAGCATGAAGCTCCAAAGTTTTATTGGAATGTTACTCACTTGTACAAGATTCCCAAAATGCAGGAATTGACCTTTACAATTTGTTGGCATGATGGAAAGGAGATAAGGAATCAAAGATTGAGAGAAAAAAAGTCCAGGAGATGGATAATGGAAAAGCTCAGGGGAAGGAAACATTTTTTTATGTCATTGAGGTAAATTATAAAGTACTCCACTGAGAAAAAGTTCAGACTTCAGTGAGAACTATAGAGATCTGTCCAATTGCATTTCTATCTTATATAGTTGTACAACAGAGGTTGCCAAACATGAGATCAGAATCATCAATGAAAGGTTCATGGCTGTCAGCTCCTTGCTGGCAGGTGCAGGCAAGAGAAGAGAGGCCCCTCCTGCAGGTCTCTCTGGGGCTGAGTGGGATGTCAATGGTCAAAAGAAACACACCAAGCCAGGAGTCTTGTCAAAGCAGGAAAGTCAACTTTATTGTGTCAGTCTTTTGCTTATATAAATTTGGAGCATAGGGAGGGGGATTTTTGGTGGAATAAGATGATGGAAGAGGCAGAGAAGGGTGATGGAGGGTATAAGATGACTGACAGGGCCAATGGCAAAGCTTTACATCAGCAATGGAGGGGCAGAGGCAGGGCCAAACAGGTTTTGCTGAGTCACCCAATAAGGAAGTGACTGAGATAGGTATCAAAACTTGAGCAGGATTAGGGTCACCCACAAGGCCACAGAAACTTGAGCTAGACTCAGGTTTGTCCTCAAGGCCCAAACCAGGGCCAAAATGGGGCCCAACACATGGCAAATCTAATTTTCTTTTACCTTCACGGAGTGGTCATATTTCTAACAGTTACTTATTTTTATGATCTAGAGTGTATTAATTTCTAAAATCATTATATGAGTGTGTTTCCTTCTTCACTCAGAATAATTATATACAATATAATTTGGTCAATATCTTTTAGAATTCAACATAAAATTTAAAGAATTATGTCTTAAAACTCAAATGTAGCCAACCTAGATGTTTTAAATTTCATTTTGTTTTTTTATCCTTATATCTTAATTTTGAGATAGTTCATGACATTGAGAAAGAAAAGTTTCTTTTAATTAATATAAATCTGACACTTTGTTATTTTTCCTGATCCTTAAAAGGGGATCTTTTGTGTTTTAACTAGCTATCTGGTACAGAAGTAAAACATTCAATGATCATAATGTGACTAAAGATCAGCTCTGACTATGCTAAATATATTTGTATTCAGTGCAATGATTGGAGAAATTGATTGAGTTGCTGTGAGTTTTCTGTATGCAGTGAGTTAGCTACTTTGATTAGTGTTTGGCTCATGGACCATTTCAGAACTGAAGGCAGCATGGCACAGATTTGCAAATTTAAAACTTTCTTACACTTTGTAGTTCCAGTGTGACTTCTCATCCACTCTGGACTCCATAGATGCAGATAACTGTTTATCAGCCTATAAATCTAACCTACCTCATTTGTACATACATGACAGCCCCTAACTTGGTTTCTGTAATACAATCGTGAGCAGCACAGATGAGACAGGTTAGCCTTCCTTGAGCACTTAGAAAATGGTCACTGAACTTTATCAGCTTTGTCATGATTGTTGTACTGAATAATGAAGGTAACAAAGACTGTCATTCCTCAAACACACAGCCCAAAGTAGAAATGTTGCAAAAATACATTATTGGATTTATCTGCATCTCAAACAACTTTTTGGTGCTGATTTTCTCCAGCCTATACTCCCCATTCAACGTAGTAAATATTTATAAATCCTTTGGCAAGGTTGGACCTTACCTACTGCACTTTGGTAAACCTGGGTGGAAGGAAGAAAGATGAAATGCTCCTTTCTGAGTCCACTAGAGGTTTATTAGGAAGCCATATCAATTGCTGGAGTATACCCCATCCCCTTTATTTCCTCTCCTATTAACTTTATTGCACCATCATCGCCCTGGGTGTACTCTCCACTCATCTGGTAAACAGATATTAAAAAGCTAATTAGATGACCATCTCACTGATGTCCAAGACCAGCTTCATTAGCTCAATAATGGTTTGAATTATCAATTAGCAGCGGGTCTTAGAGTTTTTGAATCTTGGTGCAGTGCTACATGTCAAAATGTAATTACAGCACAGGCTATAAAAAGTACATAGAAAATGCTTCATGCTTAAATAAAAGTAAAATATCTTGAAATGTAACTATTATGAAGCCTTTAGCTTTATCTTTTAATAATGCCAAGTCTTAAGAATTGCTAACATTTGGATACATAGTTCTAATTGATACTAAATATTTTCCCAGGCCTGCCATATTAATTAATTTTCTCATTTTTCCAGCATTCATCTGTTGCTTTTATGATTAAGATATACACACAAAAAAAAATTAGAACAAAGTTTCATTCTTTATGCAGTTTTCTGAGCAACTATTGTATCTTAAACACCTCCATGAGAAGTTTAATTTACTTTGGAAAAATTCTTCAGAAAAATTAAAGGAAAGAGAAAGCAAGGGATCTATTGCTGCATCTACATTGATACTCCAAAAGAGTAACAAGCACAGTTGTTAGAGTAGGATGGTGAGATTGCTCTGTTTTCTGTAACCTGAAAGTAATAAAGTATCTTGGCTGTTAATATGACCAAGAGTTGTCAGATGTATGCAAACAAAGGTGGATCTAGAGTTCAAGCTCAAGATAAATCTGCTAACTTTTCTGAAGGCCCCAAGGCCTTGGCATGGAAAGAGTAGCTTCAGTTTAACACAGAACTATCTACAGAGTTTCTGGTCTTGAGATTTACATTGCAAATAGGGAATGAACACTTTGGTGTCAACATGAAGAAAAGCTGGCCTCAGATATCTCCTTATAATTCTTAACAAGTGACAGAGCTAGCCACACACTTGTAAGCAGTTTCTTCCCAACTAATAATCCCAGTCATTAAAGAATGTCAAATCAAATCAGCCTTGTTTTCCCCAAAAGGCTTAGGTAACAAACCGAAAGTTTTCCTCATTACCTTCAGGTTTTCTTATAAAATACAGAAGGATTTACCTTTGAGTTTCTATGAAACCAGACCCCCCAATGTACAGAGATCTTAGACATAACTAACAATAGTGTCAGTTGGAAGAAACCTAGGAACAAGTAACTGGGTTGACTTTATATTTAAGTTGTCGTAGTATTGTAGTTCAAGGTCAATAGAAAATGCCATGCCATATTGTTCACAAGAATGGTCGTGAATCTCTGGTGTTTGCCAACTGTGATGGAAAGTTGGGTCAGGTGCCCTGAAGTTCATCTGGGTTTCTTCTTCCCCAGAATTATTTATTATAAAATTCTACTTCTTCCAGAAATATTGCTCTATGACATTTCCCACTTCATTCTTTTCTGTACTTTCCTTAGACACACTTTTGATAATACTGCTTTCTAATTCATAAC
Organism: Mastomys natalensis; assembly: GCA_021653895.1. Classification (NCBI taxonomy): domain Eukaryota; kingdom Metazoa; phylum Chordata; class Mammalia; order Rodentia; family Muridae; genus Mastomys; species Mastomys natalensis. Next base: position 377,602 of record JAJTUV010001400.1, read on the forward strand.
CCATTTGATGCCACATACACTCAGTTTATCTCAGAAAACTCTGACACTATCTTCTCTTTGTTTAGAATATCAAAAAATAAATTACTCATGAATTGAAAACAAATATTTTAATATGCTATATGTCCACGTAAAGGTAACTTTTTCTTCTACGTATGTTTATCATGACTGCAACTGTATGTTAGAATGCAGCACGAGATGAAAATGGATTATATACAAAGAAATTCTATGCATAAGTAGAAAATTGTACATTTGTAGAAAGAAAATTTCTTTGATTTCTTCCTTGAAGCAAGGATCACTTTGGAGCTACCTAATATTTCAGGCACAAGATTAAGACAAGATGATATATTTCTAGATATTTGATGGGAGAAATGCTTTTATTTACATTTTTGTAAATACTTTTACTATTAAAAAGATTGATTAAAGGTAAAAATAGTTTGATCATATTATCTCCCTTAACTGAGTCCTTCCAGATACTCTGGCCTACCCATCAACATTTAACTTTTTCTCTTAAAAAAAAAAAAAAAACACTCAAAAACTAGTACAACAAAATCCCTAAAACCAAGGGAAAAAAAAAAGAAAAGCAAAGACAAACCAAACCACTAAAAACACCAAACAAAACATTAACAAAATAAAAGTTCACACACAAAAGAATATAGAGTTCAATTATATGTTGGACAACAAATCCTGAACATGAGACCTGTCCTAGAGCAGTTAATATATCCAGTGTCACTCTGTTCAACAAAAGTGATTTGCCTTCTCACAGTAGATATTAGTGACAGATTAGTTCTTAACCCTTACCTTAGTGACTAAATTGCCATTCATTTATTCATCCCTTGATTCATCGATTCATTCATTTTTTAATAAAATAAAAAATATAAGAAGATAAAATGAAAACTATCATAACAAAGTTAGACAAGACTAACCAACAGAAGAAAAAGAGACCAAGAGAAGGCACAAGAATTAGAGACCCATCCCTAGGCACACAAAACAATTCAAGGAAACAACACATTTCTTAATAATCTCAAATAATAAAAAAATGTTTCATGGTATTGATAACAAAGTGAAAGACTTTTATGATTAAAATCTTCAAATCACTGAAAAAGGAAATTGAAGATAGCAGAAAGTGGAAAGATCTCCCATGCTAACAGATAGCAAAAATGGCCATCCTACCAAAACAATTCATAGATCCAATACAATCCCACTGAAATCTGAACACGATTCTTCACAGATTTTGAAAGGATAATTTTCAGCTTCAGCTAAAACATTAATAATGAAAATGTTCTGGAGGTGTCAACATCACCAATTTCAAGTTGTACTATGAAGCTAGTGTAATAAAAATAGCATGATACTAGGCCAAAAATGCTAATTAATAGAATTGAATTAAAAACCCAGACATAAATTCTCATATCTATACATAAGATTTTTGATAAAGAGGTCAGAAACACACACTGAAAAAAGGCAGTATCTTCCACAAATGGTGCTTGTCAATCTATAGGGCTACATGTTAAAGAATCCAATTAAACCCATATTTATCACCTGCACAAAACTCAACTCCAAGTGGATCAAACACCTCAACATAAAACTAGATACACTGAATATGATACAAAAGAAAGAAGGTGGTAGTTTTGAACTCATTGTTACAGGAAAAAATCTATCTGAACAGAAAACCATTAGCACAGACATTAAGATTAAAAATTTATAAATAGGACCTCAAGAGAAATGTTTATAAATTACTGTTTACATAGAAACAGTATTTTAGAAACTGTAGGGTAATCCCAGCACTTGGGAGGCAGAGGCAGGCAGATTTCTGAGTTCAAGGCCAGCCTGATCTACAGAGTGAGTTCCAGGACAGCCAGGGCTACACAGAGAAACCTTGTCTCGAAAAACCAAAAAAAAAAAAAAAAAAAAAAAAAAATCTGTAGGCTAACTATAACGAATATAAAATTGCTTTCAAAGCATGGATTGGATGAATCGAATCTAAGTTTACATTCTATATTCAGTAACCATTTATGTACCTCTTAGTCTATGTCATCTTACCTATACTGAGAGGTTGCTTATATTGGTATAAACATAAGCATTACTTTTATCAATAATATCTCATGATAAAATGTATGTTAAAGTCATTCAGAATATAAATATTATGGGCCAGAGAGATGATTCTGTGGGTAAAGATATATTCTGCCAAGACTGACAACCAGAGTTTGATCACCTGGACTGAACAAGATGTAGAAGAGACCTGAGTGCTGAAAATTATTCCCTTACCTTACATATATGTAGTTTTCTGAGCTCCAAATAATTCAAAAATAATAAAAACTGAATAAATAAAGAACCTGAAAATCATCACTATTCAATGTTATGAAAAGTTAATAGTATGAAGGTTTTGCTTTAGAAACAGGCCAAGTGACAAGATACTTATGAGATAATCACCAAAATTACTAGAGACCCTTTATGAAAGGGAAACAAGCCTGGAGTGTGTACCACAATAATGACTGTGCACTCGGAATGTTCAATGTCCTGGTTCAATACTCACTATATCGGTGAATAAAATACCTGCCCAGCATCAAAGGTGTTCCTAGGTTTGAGCATATTATATGTTCTTTCCTGATACACTGTGAACAAAGATGCCTTTCTCTGAATTTTTATACTTTTCAGTATGTCAGGTATGTGTGATTTTTTTTTTTTTTGAGACATAGTTTCTCTGTGCAACAGCTCTGGCTGTCCTTCTCTCATATTGTAGACGAGGCTAACCTCAAACACAGAGATTTGCCTGCCTCTCTCCCTGAGTGTGAATTCTAATACTTTTAACATGGAATTTATGTATATGTTTACATTATAACTTATTGCATGTGTTGATATACCCATATCCTCTTATTCCATATCTACATACCTCAAGAAAAGAGCTCCAAAAACAAAGAATAGCAACAACAAAAACTTCTATAGCAATATTACATTTAAGCTGTTCACAGAATATTAATTCAAAGTGAGTATTTCATGGGATGAGAGTAGACAAATGAACAAAATCAGGAATGAAAAGGGAGACAAAACAACAGAAAAGGAGGAAATTCAAAAAAATCATCAGATCCTACTACAAAAGCCTATACTCAACAAAACTGGAAAATCTAGATGACATCAACTGTTTTCTAAACAGATACCACACAAAAAAAGTTAAATCAACAGCAGATAAATTTTCTATACAGGCCCATATTCCTTAAGGAAATAGAAGAAGTCATTAAAACTCTCCCAACCAAAACAAACAACAAAAAACAAAAAAACCCAAAACAAACAAACAAAACTCCAGGGCCAAAGGGTTTTAGTGCAGAAATCTACCAGACCTTCATAGAAGAAAGACCTAATATCAAAATTCCTCAAACTATTCCATAAAATAATAACAGAAGGAACACTATCTAATTCATCCTATGAAGCCACAATTACTCTGATTCCTAAACCACACAAGGACACAACAAAAAAAGAAAACTTCACACCAATTTCACTTATAATATATATGCAAAAATACTCAATAAAATTCTTGCAAACTGAATCCACGAACACAATAAAACCATCATCCACCACAATCAAGTAGGCTTTATCCCAGGGATGCAAGATTGGTTCAATATATGAAAATTCATTAACACTATATAATCCACTATATAAACAGCTCAAGGGAAAAAAGAACATGATCATCTCCTTACATGCTGACAAAGCATTTGACTAAATATAGCACCCCTTCCTGTTAAAGTATTAGAGAGATCAATAATTGAAGGCTGGCCTATACCTACACACAATGAAAGCAATTTACTGCAAACCAACAGCCAACGTCAAATGAAATGGAGAGATACTTGAAGCAATCCCACTAAAATCGGGGACAAGACAAAGATGCCCACTCTCCCCATATCTATTCAATATAGTACTCTAAGTTTTAGCTAGAACAGTAAAACAACAAAAAGAGATAAAAGGGATACAAAATTGGCAAAGAAGTAAGGGTATCACTATTTGCAAATGATTGACAGTATACATTAAGTAACTCCAAAAATCTACCAGAGAATTTCTACAGCTGATAAACAACTTCAGCAAAGTGGCTCGATATAAAAGTAACTCAAATAAATCAGTAACCTTCCTTTATACAAATGATAAACAGGCTTGCAAAGAAATTAGGGAAACAACTCCCTTCACAATAGGCACGAATAATATGAAATATCTTAGGGTAACTCTAACCAAACAAGTGAAAGATCTGCATGACAATAACTTAAAGTCTCTCAAGAAAGAAATTAGATGATCTAGAGAAATGGAGAGATCTCCCATGCTCATGGATTGGCAGAATTAACATAGTAAAAATGGTCATGCTACCAAAAGCAATCTACAGATTCAACACAATCCCCATCAAAATCCCAACATAAATCTCAAAGACATGGAAAGAGCAATGCTGGGGGAATCAAGATCCCTGACTTCAAACTATACTACAGAGCAATAGTGATAAAAACTGCATTGTATTGGTACAGAGACAGACACATTGATCTATGGAACAGAACTGAAAACCCAGAAATAAAATCACACACTTAACATACTTGATCATTGACAAAGAAGCCAAAAAATATACAATGGAAGAAAAAAGCATCTTCAGTAAATGATGCTGGTCGAACTGGCAGTCTGTATGTAGAAAAGTGAAAATAAATCCATATTTGTCACCTTGCACAAAGCTCAAGTTCAAGTGGATCAAGGACCTCAACATCAACCAGATACACTGAATCTAATAGAAGAGAAAAGGGGAAAAGGCTTGAACTCTATTAGCACAGAGGGAAATTACCTAAACATAACTCCAATGGCTTATACTCTAAGATCAAGAGTTCATTAATAGGACCTCATGAAACTGAAAAGCTTCTGTAAGGCAAAGGACTTAGTTAATAAGACAAATTGACAACCAACAGATTGGGAAAAAATATCTTCACTAACCTCACATCGGATAGAGGGCTAATATTCAAAATGTATAAAGAACTCAAGGGCTAACAACCAAAACACCAAACAACCCAATCAAAAAATAGGGTATAGAACTAAACAGAGAAGTTACAACAGAAGAATCTTGAATGGCTGAGAAGCACTTAAAGAAATGTTTAAAGTCCTTAATGATCAGGGAAATGCCAATCAAAACGACTCTGAAATTCCACCTTACACCAATCAGAATGGCTAAGGTCAAAACCTCAGGTGACAATACATGTTGGCAAGTATGTGGAGAAATAGAAACAGTCTTCCATTGCTGGTGAGATTGCAAACTGGTACAATCCCTCTGGAAATCAATGTAGAGATTTCTCAGAAAATTGGAAATAGATCTACCCGAAGATCCAGCTGTACTACTCTTTGGGTACATACCCAAATTATGTCTCACCATGCCACAGGGGCAACTGTTCCACTATGTTCATAGAAGCCTTGTTTTTCATAGCCAGAACTAGAAGCAACCCACATGTCTTTCAACTGAAGAATGGATACAAAAATGTGGTTCATTTACACAATAGAATACTACGCAGCTAATAAGAATGAGGACATCCTGAGTTTTGCAGGCAAATGGATGAAACTAGAAAATATCACCCTGAGTGAGATAACTCAGACCCAAAAGGACAAGCATGGTATGTACTCACTAATAAGATAATATTAGCAATAAATAAATAAATAAATAAATAAATAAATAAAAAATAAAATACAGAATACCCGGATAGAGTCCACAGAACTCAAAAGGAGTAACAAGCTGAAGCACCCAAGTGAGGACGCCTCAATCCCACATCGGAGGGAGAAGAAAGCAGTCAGAGGAAGGGGAGGGAGGGATTGTCCTGGGTTGGAAAGGAGACAGGGAGGGAAAGGATAACATGATCAGGTAGGATGGGGGAAAAGTACTGAAGCCCTGAGGGCCAGCAGAAAAAATGGAAACAGGCAACCTAGAGAAGTAGAAGCTGGAGGGACCCTGAAGAATGTACCAGAGACCTTGGAGATGAGAGACTCTCAGGACTCAAAGGGAGGACCTTAGATGGAATGCCCTACAGTGGGGAGAGGGAACTTGTAAAGTCCACCTCCAGTAGAAAGACAGGGTATCAACTGGAAGGATGATTTTGCCATCTCACAGTCAAAAACTGTGACCCATAATTGTTCCTGCCTGAAAAAATTACAGGGACAAAAATGAAGAAGAGTATGAGAAAAAAGAGATTCAGCAACAGGCCCAAAATGGGATCTAGCTCAAGGGGAGGCCCCAAGGCCTGACACTACTATTGAGGCTATGAAGTGCTCACAAAAAGTGGCCTATCCTGACTGCCCTCTGAAAGACCCAATAATCAGATGAAAGAGTCAGATGCACATGTTTACACACAACTAATGGACAAAAGCAGGTGACCCCTGTGGTTGAGCTGGGGAAAAGCTGGAAGAAGCTGAGGATGAAGGTGAACCTATAGGAGGACCAGCAGTCTCAATTAACCTGGACCCCAAGATCTCTCAGACACTGGATCACCAACAAAACAGCATACACCAGCTGATATGAAGCCCCAACACTTATACAGCAGAAGACTGCGATGTCTGGATTCAGTATAGAAGATGCACCTAACCCTCAACAGACTGGAGGTCCCATGGAGAGAGGAGGTTTGGTGGGGTGGTGGTTGTGGGTAGAGTGGGACATCCTTTGGAGAGAGGGTGGGGAGGAGGTATGGAATGTAGAACAGTCAGAGAGTGGACCAGGAAAGTGATAAAAATCTACAGTGAAAAAAAGATTAAATAAGATTAAAAAAAAAACCTGACAAAAATCATGACTCTCTGAACAAACAATTTTTTTTTATCAAAATATCAAAATGAGTGTGACCATAGCTTTGAGAATGAAATAAAATATGAAATATGGTGAACCCTGGAGTGAGAAAGCTTCAACACCTCAGAAATGAGTTTCCTTGTTTTGCTTACTGTCTACTTCATTTCTAGTATCTATCAGTTGCTATCTCATAACATCTCTGAAGGTTAACTCAGTATTTATTGTCTACTTAGGATTTATGTACCATCGTTTTCCTTAGATTCTTGAGTGAGTGGCTGTTTCCTTGAATGATTAATGATCATTAGGCCAGGTGGAAAATTTAAAAGTTAAATGTTAGCATAGTCATTACAGATGAAGCCTGAACAAAGAATTCCAAGGAAGTTATCAGTAAAGACGAAGCCAGTGAGTGTTAATCAAGCTGTGCTCTTGCTTCTTATTTTAAACACCTGGGAACCTTTAAATAGCTCATGCCCAGATTCATTGCATAGTAATTACATCTGAAGTTTAGGGGTGTGACTCAGGCATCAGTGTTTTCATATGTACCCAAGATTAAGAAACTCTCAAAGGAATACCCAACTGAGAGATGATAGCCAAATAGAAGTGTCTATTTCTAAAGAGACACAAAGAAGGGAGCACATGAGAAAGGAAATTAACTAATTCATGGGTATGACACTTCAGTCTTCCAGAAAGAAGAGAGACAGTCACTGCTTTTGTTGTCCCTTCATCCAGGTACCAGGAAATAAAATTAGACTGCAGGTCACATTTTGGTATATACATACACACACATACATGCATGCATATATATATATATAATATTTACATATATATTATATAATATATATATAATAATATATATAAATATATATATAATAATAAATATATAATAATTATATATATATATATTCAAACTTCCACATCCAGAGATTCAACCAATAACAGTACCAAAGTCTTTTTAAGGAAGTCTACACTGAAAAATTAAAGATATTTTCTTGTCATCTTTTCTTAACTCAAGTACTGTTTACATAGCATTTGCATGATAATATTGCAAATAGTCTAGACAAGATGTAAAGCTTAAAAGATGTGTAAAACTTTATTCTAATACTATATCACTGTACATAAAAAATTATAAATTCTCAGATTTTGGTAACCAAACTAGGTATGCTAAAATAGTGTTTCATGAGCACAGTATTATACAGGGTTCGCATAGAAAGGACAGAATGAATGCATGTTTAAAAAGGATACTGTTATATTGACTTATATGATACGGGCTGAATAATTCAATAATAGCTGTATTCATGCTTGAAGAAGCTAAGAATTTTATAGTTGTTCATGCCACAAGGGTGTGCCTCAGTAGTCACAATGTGGAACAGGAGGACCAAAGGGTACCTGGAAAGATGATGGTCATCATTCTATAAAAGGTCAAACAACTAGAGTTCTGATAGCGGTAAAGGATGACAACATCAACAATAGCAGGGTAAATTACTATCAAAAAGCACACGGCAAGCAGAACCATTTGCGGTGGAACTACTGATAGAACACATCACCTGGTCAGGGAAGTGTTCCCCATTAGTTACTCCTTTCTAGATGAATCTTTATATTTCTCTCTCCAACAATTTCTCCTACTTAATTTAAATTCAGTCAAGTTGACAAGATTAACTATCTCAGTTGCTCTAAAAATGACTCAGTATTTGGGAAATGATCAAATGAAAATATTAGTATTTGTGAAAATGGAGAGTCTATAATATCTTTTACTGACAACTAAACACAATATTTTTATTGAATTATTTTATTTATTTACATTCCAAATGTAATTAAAAAATAAATAAAAATTAAAAAATAAAACCCACCCACCCACTCCCGCCTCATCCTGCCAGCATTCACCTTCCTGAAACATCAAGTTTCTACAGGATTAAGTGCATCCTCTCCCACAGAGGCCAGACAAGGCAGTCCTCTGCTCCATATGTGTCTAGGGCCATGGACCAGTCCATGGTCTTTGGTTGGTGCTTAGTCTCTGAGAGTTCTGGGGCGTTTAGGTTAGGTGAAGTTAATTACAGCAAATCATTAAACACAGTATTTTAATACTCCTCCAGAAGCTGCTGTCACTGTAGAAGTAAAAAGAATGTTCTACATCTTAAGAATCAATGTGAGTAAACTGTGGAGAAATTCTCCTAAGAATGTAAGTACATCTCAAATAAAAGTTGCTTTTAGGGATTTATTTTTTTCACTCAAATTACTGGTTTTCCATCTAAAGTAAGGAAATATAAATAGATAAATATATTCTGAAACAAAAAGTATGAAAAAATTGAAATGCTAAGGCTACTTCTTTTTCTACAACCCTTAGCTAGATCAGATTTTGAGTCTCTTGCTACTATGATTCCTTAAGCTTTCAGACACTTGAGCCTAAAACCATAATCTGCTTCTCACTTTCACTTGAGTCTTATAAGACAGCTTCTTGCAGAATTCCCTTCCCAAATGTTTATTGTTCCTCACTAATGAACAAGGTAATTTTGTGTTCTTTTTTCACAGAGTTTAAATGTTAGTAATTTATAATTTGTAAATGTCCATTTTTCCAAATGTGGATAGATCCATCAGTCTTGTAGACATCACATCTTCATATCCTCTAGTTACCTCTTGAAATGTCAGTTTGCGAGAGAACAATCTAAAGCAACTGTATACATAATTATATGTCACAAAATATGTTGTACCACTTACTCTTAACCTTTTTCAGAGGGGTTGGTTGAACTTTCCATCTGCCTTAATGTGTTCAGGCCAATGTAACAAACGATCACCCATCAGGCAGTGCATTACAACATCAATTTTTTCCTTCAGTATTGTGGACCCAGGAGTCAAAGAACACAAAGATATAAGCAAGTTTAATACCTGATGAAGTTGAACACATAACTCAGATGCCAGGCTTCTGTTTCCTTACATGATAAAGGGGACTAATGAGCTCTCTGACTTCATTTTTAGAAGGTCATATTCCCCGTGCTGATGGCAGAATCTCGAGCTAGTCACCCTGTTAAGGCTGCATTTCACACACTTACCTAAGTGTTCTTTCTACTGTTGTTCTTATTTCATCACATTTATAACCATATGAATTAATAGGGATGCACCCATTCATTCCAGATCTTCATATGCAGCCTGAATTCTGCTGCTCAATGAGTCCCCATTCACTTCTAGGTGGTGAGATCCTGGCTGCTCCCTAAGCTGAATAATCAAGACTCAATTTAAGTTAACCTGCACTGATCAGAGGTGGACCCCTGGGAGGATTATTGATGCCCTTTGAGGAAGTTTAAGTAAATGGCTAGTCAATTATCTGGTCTTCAGAAATGAAAGAAATGATTAAATTCGCCTGAGAGAAAAGTAATGTTAAATCCAGAGAGAGAATCCATCTTCCTCTCTATTTCCTTCAGTAAGTGAGACTTCATAAACTGATTAATCATAAATTATTAATGCCAGTGAGACTGAGATATATTCCATCTCCCTTTATTGAAATATGACTCCCAGGTCTTCTGTGGTGGGTGTGACTGATAAGTCAGTAGCTACAGCATTTGCATAGCTGTGCAGGCACCAGTCTCCTGCTCCTTTCTGTGGTGTTGGCAGAGTTTGATATATTTTCACTTGGGTTAATCTTGATAGCCCAATCAGCCTCTATGGTTAAGAAATATATAAATAAGTAGTTTATAAGTGGTGATTGTTCATGTGGTAAATGAATGTGTCTAAGAATAGTTTGAGGGGAAAATAATCTGTATGCATTTTGGTGGAATTAAGACATGGACACTGCTGGCTAAAAGTTGGAAAGATAATGAGATATGACATTTCTAGAAAATGGCAGCTTTTCAGAGTAACATGGGTCATTCACTTGAAATGACTATCTTAATTCTAATATATATCGTCACTGAATGAGCTGAGTATGGAATACTTTGACAGAATTCTATTTTTAGCATAAGCAAAATTAATCAGTAAATCCATAAAGAATATAAATGAATAATACAAAGGTCAGGTGTTTCGGTCACTGGGTCAAAGCAGCCAGGACACTCTAGAGCAAAAGAAAATTTGCCTTGCCTTGGTATTTGAGAGTTAGTGTGACATAATATAACCTGAACATTTAAGAGTGACTTGGTAATGGACTGTAGGCTTAAATGAACTTAATACTCTCTAAAGGTTTACTGATTTTAATGTTCTGAAGATTTAAAGAAAAGTAATGTAAGTAAACTGAGAGATTTAATGTCTTGCTTCACTTTTATAATACCAACTTTGTAATATATATCTGAAGTGATTTATTTGACCCCATCATTTTGTATAAGAAAATTGAATTTTCAAAAGATTGATTGTACATGGTTGTTGCTAGAGCAGACCGACGTCTAAACAAAAATTACATCACTGTAGTTCTCTATATTAGAAGTTTTAATTTATAATGAACAGACTTTAATGCCAATGGTTCATTAATTTAAATTAAATAAGAATGACCTTCTCGCTGGGCGGTGGTGGCACACGCCTTTAATCCCAGTTCTTGGGAGGCAGAGGCAGGCAGATTTCTGAGTTCGAGGCCAGCCTGTCTACAGATGAGTTACAGGACAGCCAAGGCTACACAGAGAAACCCTGTCTCAAAAAAAAAAAAAAACAAACAAAAAAAAAAAAACAAACAAAAAAAAAACCTAAAAGAAAGAAAGAAAGAGAAAGAAAGAAGAAAGAAAGAAAGAAAAGAAGGAAAGGGAAAAAGAAAGAAAGAAGAAAGAAAGAAGAGAAGAAAGAAAGAACAACCTTCTAGTGGTTTTCTAAACCATTTCTTTCTTATGGTATTCACTGTAAACTCCCTTCTGGGACACAAAGGAGGTAGTTCAGAACTCTGAGATCCTAAAACATGGTGAAGCTGTGTTAAAGAAGGTTAAGTTTGTAAAGTTAGTCTTAAGGAATTTTACAGAGTAAAACTACACATTCATCCCTTAAATCAACATCAAACCACTATTGTTGTTTAATTGTCTGTAGATGCTGACATTACTTTCCTCAACGAACTGATCCATAAGTCTATGTTAATCATTGGAAGTAATTTGACAAATATGTACTAGGTAAAGACCAACGTGACCCTATTTTCTTTTATATTTTCATTTGAAAGAAGTTAAATGCTAAGAGAACTCTTGTATCCTATTGTTAAATAAAATCAATTCAAGTCTTTCTAAAGCCTTGCTTTTTCTTTTAAGAGAGAAACCCTGAGTTTTATTTTGTTTTGTTTTGTTTCCTGATATAATTTCTTTCCACAAGATCTTCTAAGTTCACACAACTAAGGTTCTAAAAACTACAATTTCCAAAGGTTCTTCTATTATTTCACCAGTGGACCCTGTAGCACAAACTCAATGACCTGTGATCTGAAGTTAATGTTCTTGAGTTCTGAATATTTTAATGTATCTTGTCACAATTTTTCTTCTTAAAACTCCTTCTCTGACTTCATGCTTGACATTTCAACCTTATTTCAGACCCCACTAAGGCCTTTATCATTACTTCCTTACAATGTTAGATTCTTTTCCCACCCCAGTATTAACCCAGGACCTATAATACTTTAGAGAGATAATATGTGAAGTTTGAGAATATAAGGGTTAGATTTCTTCATTATAATCAGCAGCTTGTAAATCAAAGAGGGAGAAGAAGGAAAAAATGAAATGAAGAGAGAGGAGAAGAGAAAGAATTAGTGGTGAAACTTAAGGATTCTAATTACTTGTCAGAGTAATGGGATTTTTACCATTTTATATTATCTTATGATCTTGTCATTGCCTTTATTCCCCTCTAAACTCATTCCTGATTCAGTAACAGTAAGTTTTCCACCTTCAAATATTCCCAACCTATTATTCTCCTACTAATTCCAGTATACAGTTCTAATTGGTCTTGTTTAAAATGCAAAGTACTATTACATTATTATTAGCTGTTGATAATAACTATCATGCATATCACTCTCGGCTGCTCTGTCAGTCTTCCTGGCATAATGATCTTCCAAACATTTCTTTGTTTTGGAGATTTTGAACTGGAGTTTCTTTCTCTTATCCTTGTGTCACTAGGTGACTAATTTTAATCATCTAGTTTAACCCATAACCCTGTTAGAATTTTGCTAAGATTTGACCCAGTTGAAACTTTTCCTATTTATCTCATCTAAAATTCCATCTAGCATTTATCTTTACCTAAAAAATTATTTTTGTATGATATTTGATACCAATATTATGTACCTTTTTTATTATCTTTTAATTTTGCTTCTCAAACTCTGAGAATAGAACTGCAGTTTTACTTTATTAGATTTAAATTATGTAGAATTGAAACTGATGCTAAAGAAGTGATCAATAAATGTATCTCAAAGAATATATAGGGTGAATAAATAAGTGGATAATAAATTACCACATGATTGTGTGAATGTTCTTGTAAAAATTTTACAGCAGCCATAATCATCTTTAGGCATACATCATTCTCTACCACAATAATATTCCCAAATTATAATTGCCTAAATATTTAAAATTAATAACAAACATATTTTGAATGTGTTATTTAACAGAGTCCTTAAATTAGAGCCTTTTACTGTGGTTGCTTCCTGAATGCCATTTTCTCAAGAAAACATACCTTGTATCATCTTTGGGAAGCACAAGTTTCAATATTATCACATTTTTTGAGTCATGTTTAAATTCGGTTTCCCTTTTTCAAATTATTATTTACCCAAAACTCTGTTTATTTCTCTCTCCTCATGACTTTCTGATCCTTAATATCATGAACTTGAATTGTCTTAATCAGAGCTTTCTATTCATTGTGTCAAAATCTTAGCATGTAATGGTAGGTATGGAACACTTAGTTATGACATAGAACGAAGACCAGGCCGTCAACAAATAACTGCAACAGGGAGAGGCATTAGAACCTGAGTAGACTTGAAAATCTGACAATTGAGAACAGGCTTAAACTGTAGAGAATTAATTTAGATGATTTAGTTGAGTTCTTCTTCAAGAAGATAAAATAGGATACCATATTCAAAGGAAAAATATTTTCTAATAGATGAAATTATAAAAGCTGAAGTAATGGTATAATGAAAAGGTATGGGAGTATAGATACAGAAATATTTAAGTCACAACTTCTCTAAAAGTGATTTAACTTTTTTTGTAAGCTATTGCCATAAGTTATAAAAATGTCCACTTATGTATAGGAGTTACACAGCCCATTAAAAATATTCAAGTGCTAGATCAATTTAATTATCTTCTTTATCATTATGCATTCATGGTGTAGAGATTTTGTGTCTTTTCTGTTGATTGAGTGCTTAAAACTTGTTTCTACTTTCCTCAACTTCTGCATGTGGTTGACAAGCTTTTTAACACCACAATTCCACAGTTCTCAAAGCTGTCATTGTCTCTCCTATAAATTATTAGGATAGTATCCTGTGGGTCCTATTTCCATCTGATTTAACTTATACTGAATATCAATACTTATGCTAGAGTCTATATTGTTTTAGAGACCTTTTTAAATTCTACTTTGTGAACATACTATCTTGTAAATCCCTCTCATTTGTTTAACATGACATGATGGTTACCTGTTATTCTTTGAAGGTCCCTAGCAAGCCCAGGCATGATCATGTTAGCCTTCATGACCTCAAAAGCCAACTCCTTAAACTCTCACTCTAAAATATAGGTGATGATTATGATAGACAGATGATAGACAAGTAAACAGTAAGATATTATATATAAGTAGAAATATAGATATAATTTGTAATTTGGATAAATAAAGTTTTATAAATAAAATTTAAACTATATATGAGTAGTAAATAAAATGGAATTATTTTACTCTGTTGTATGACAACTAGATTGACAAGGGTTCTGTGTTTGAGCTATAAGGCATCAGAAATGATCTTACCTGTGCTTGAGCACATGAGGGTTTTAAGCTTCAGAAAAGCCCTTCTGTATTAAAGAATTCTCATAGTCAGATTCTGGAGTCCCAGTGAAATTTTCTAGACTTATTGTAAGGCAAAATTTGTTATTACTACCTGAAGAGATGTTTGTGCTGGGAGGAAAGAGGAAAGATCAAAAGGTAAATACTGAACATGTTGTTTGTATATATGTCAAAGGGTTGGGTGATTTTGGTATAGATTTGATTCCCTTCCTTGCAGAGGGGTAGTCTTTGAATCCAGCTAGGATGGGTGTCTGTTGTTGGCCAATAGAAAGTACTAGGTGTTTGCAACATGAATGGGTGGAGCAGGTGAGATGGATAGATTTGTACTTCTAGGGAGTATAAGATCTCTGCTTAGCATGGGAGGAGGTAAGGGAAGTCAACTAAGAAAGATGGAGTTAATGTCATTGAGTTGGTCCTCCCAACTTGAAGAGTGGATACTGAGAGATTTAATTCTCCTTAAAGAGACAGAGACCATCCAAGATGCCCAGAAGAAAATCAAATCATCTTGAATGGACAGTGTTTAACCTGTTGAACTGGTTGCAAATTGTCTAGTACATTCCAGGTTTCCTGATTTTTCCTATCTTTTAATAGCAGTTCAGTTATCTATTCTTTAATAGACTTTTGATAATGGAAATTTCGTTGAGTAATCTCTGCTCTTATAAGTCATCATTCCTTTATATTCCTGTAAGGAATTTTGTTCTGTTGTTAGTTCCTTATCTCTGCTAAATATACATCTGTTCATATTGCCCAGGGATAATGTCACACATCAGGATAACATAACCTCATTTTTATTTATTGAATTTTATCTATCTACATTATGAACTATGTCTATGTTTTCTATTTATGTATCTAATATCTTACATCAGTCATCTATCTATTGTTATCATTTATCTGTTTAGATGCAGAGTTTAAGGAGTTGGTTCTTGAGATCATGAAGGATAAAATGATTGTACCTGGGTTTGCTGGCAATCTTCAAAGATTAACAAACTCACTAGTCAATGAATATTGATGAACATTCGATAAAGTTCAGTTTCATCATCAGATGAAATACTGGCAAATAAAAACAAAAGTTGAAACAAGGTCTTTTATACCTAAAAAAGTAGAAAAAACACAAACACATTTTAGCTAATGAGACAAAGTGTTGGAAGAAAAAAAATCACAAGTCTTGCAATATTTTAGAATACATGTTATTATCGACCCAAACAAATCAATGTTGCATAGTTTCTTGCAAAACTAAAAGAAATGGTAAAAATTAATATTATCATTACAAAAATGAATTATTTCAGATCTGTAAATATATGTATGAACAACAGGGACAATACAAATATCTCACCCACTCACAGGATGGTAGGGATGTGGATTAATTGCATCCTTTCTGAATGATTTGCACTAATACAAAGGGTGTCTAATATTTCCTTTTCTTTAAATAACTCCATTCTGATTTTATTACCTTTATAACAGATGAATAGAGGGTTGGAGAAATGATTTTCAGTACTCACAGGGCAGTTTACAACAGTCTGTAAATCCAGCCCCAATTGGTCTGATGCCAATTTCTGTCCTCCATGAGTATCAATTATGCACATGGTTCAGAGACATACATGCTAGACTGTCATAGACCATCAGCTATATACAGGTTCCTGAAACAGATGGTGTCTGCAGTGGCGAAAACAAAAACAAAAACCACTCAATGTCAAATCATGGATGGGTTCAAGCTGGCCTTCTAGGTTCTGCTGAGATGGCCTTCCAAACTGCTCTGTCTCTGTTCCTCCCCCTCCCCCTCCCTCTCTCTCTACTGCCTCTCTCTCTCCCCCTCCCTCTCCCTCTCCCTCCTCCCTTTCTCTGTGCGTGTGTTTTGTTCTGGTCTAGACAACTTTTTCTTGCTGTTCTATAAGCCTCTGTTTGAGAAGGCTAGCTTTCTACTCGAGGCCATTTTCTGGTAATAAAAATTATAAAAGCTCTTTGGAAAAGTCAGGGGGGTTCTAACCAAAGTAAGAAAAGCTGCTATGAAAATTCTTGGATCTTCTTCCAAGTCAAATCCTGTAGAAAAGTTCTAACAGTAATTCTTGGGTTTTCCAATCAATATCAGAAAGACAAATAAATTTCTAAAAGAACTGTGTTTGCCCTACAGACAACCTTCTCTGGATAGCTGCTAGAAAACATTCTAAGAGCTGTGTCAGCTCTCTAAGTAATTCTTCGGATTTCTGATCAAGATATCCTGTTAGAAAAAAATTTAAAAGATTCATGATAAAGTCTAAAAGAGCTGTGCTTGTTCTCCATGGATTTTCAGACCAACATCAGAAATCCTGGTAGAAAAATTTCCTGAAGGGCTCTTTTCAACTCTCCAAAGATCTCCAAATAGCTCGGCTCTGGCTAGAGAAAATATATTTTTTAATTGGATTTTTTATTTGCATTTCAAATGTTTTCCCCTTTCCGGATCACCCCTTCGGAAACCTCCTTTTCCATCCCACCTCTCCCTGCCTCTATGAGGGTGGTCCCCTACCCACCCACTCCCTTCTTCCAGCCCTGGCATTCTCCCACACTGGGGCATCAAACACCCTCAGGTCCAAGGGCCTCTTCTCCCACTGATGTCCAACAAGGCCATCCTCTACCACATATGTGGCCAGAGCCATGGATCTCTCTATGTGCACTCTTTGGTTCGTGGTCCGGTCTCCAGTAGCACCAGGGAGTCTGGCCAATTGACAATGTTACTCCCTCTATGGGGCTTCAAACCCCCTCAGCTCCTTCAGTCCCTTCTTCAATTCCTCCAAGCATCTGCCTTTGTATTTGTCAAGCTCTGGCAGAGCCTCTTAGGAGACCAGCCATATCAGGTTCCTGTTGGCAAGCATTTCCCGGCATCCGCAATAGTGTCCAGGTTTGGTAACTGTACATGGGATGACTAATATCCACTAATCAGTGAGTGCATACAATGTGTGTTCTTTGTGACTTGGTTACCTCACTCAGCATGATATTTTCAAGTTCCTTCTATTTGCTGCCGAGTCATTGTTTTTAATAGCTTAGTAGTATTCTATTGTATAAATGTACCACATTTTCTGTATCCATTCCTCTGTTGAGGGACATATGGGTTGTTTCTATCTTCTGGGTATTATAAATACGGCTGCTATGAATACACTGGAGCATGTGTCCTTATTACATGTTGAATCAACTTCTAGGTATATGTCCAGGAGTGGTACAACTGGGTCCTCTGGTATTACTATGGTAAGTTTTCTGAGGAACCCTCAGACTGATTGCCAGAGTGGTTGCACCAGCTTTCAATCCCACCAAATCCCTCTTTCTCCAAATCCTCACCAGCATCTGCTGTCACCTGAGTTTTTGTTCTTAGCCATTCTGACTGGTGTGAGGTGGAATCTCAGGTTTGTTTTGATTTGCACTTGCTAGAGAAAAATTCTAAAGAATTAACTGCTATCCCTTTCTGCTAGCTTATCTCATGCAAACCAAAAGCCCAGTTTTTAATTTGCATTCAGTTATTTATTCCTGGTTCCCTTTTAATTCTCCTATGAATCAGCATCCCAGGACTCCAGCCCCTTGATTCTTAGGAGACAGCAAACACTTTTTTTTTTTTTTTTTTTTTTTAACATTGCAAAAGAATTTAGAGATCTTCCTGTCTTTGGAAAATTAGCTGGGTGGAATCTATCCTGAGATTGTCCCACCACACATGGACCTAAATTTAATCTGTCTCATGGTGACCTTGCTAAGTAATCTGTTTGCATTGTTTTTTTCAGTGTACAACGAGTTTTTATTCAGGGCTTTCTTTTTTTTTTTTTATTGGAAATTTTATTTACATTTCAGTTGTTCTCCCCTTACCCCATTTTCCCCACTCCCTCCCAGGAACTCCCTATCCCATCCCCCTTGTCCTGCTTCAATGAGGGTGTACCCCCACCTACACCTTACCCCCACCCTGCACCTCACCTCCCCACCCTCGAATTCCCTCCCACCACAACGTCCAGCATTCATGGGACCAAGGATCTCTTCTCCCACCTATAACACCCTGGCATATATAGCTGGAGCCATGGGTTCCTCCATAAGCACTCCCAGGCTGGTGGTTTAGACCCTGGGGGCTCTGGTTGGTTGGTATTGTTTATTTCCTCATGGTGTTGCGAATCCTTTCAACTCCTTCAGTCTTCACTCAAATTCCTCTCAGGGTTGTTTTGATTTGCATTTCCCTGATGACTAAGGATGCTGAACATTTATTTCTTTAGGTGCTTCTCGACCATTCGCATTTCCTCAGTTGAGAATTCTTTGTTTAGCTCCGTACCCCATTTTTAATAGGGTTATTTGGTTGTCTAGAGTCTAAATTTCTAGAAATCTTTGTATATGTTTGATATTAGTCCTCTATTGGATGTGAAATTGGTAAAGATCTTCTCCCAATCTGTTGGTTGCCGTTTTCTCCTATTGACAGTGTCCTCTGCCTTACGGAAACTTGCAATTTTATGAAGTCCCATTTGTCGATTCTTGATCTTAGAGCATAAGCCATTGGTGTTCTGTTCAGGAACTTTTCCCCTGTGCCTACATATTTGAGGGTCTTCCCCACCTTCTCTTCTATTAGTTTCTGTGTGTCTGGTTTTATGTAAAGGTCTTTTATCCACTTGGACTTTAGCTTTGTACAAGGAGATAAGAATGGATCGATTTACATTCTTCTGCATGTTGTCCTCCAGTTGAAGCAGCACCATTTGTTAAAAATGCTGTCCTTGTTCCACTGGATGTTTTTAGCTCCTTTGTCAAAGATCAAATGACCATAGGTGTGTGGGTTCATTTCTGGGCTTCAACTCTATTCCACTGATCTTCCTGCCTGTCTCTGCACCAATCAATACCTGGCTGTTTTAATCAATATTGCTCTGTAATACAGCTTGAGGTCAGGGATGGCGATTCCTCCAGAATTTCTTTTATTGTTGAGAATAGTTTTCGCAATCCTGGATTTTTTGTTATTCCAAATAAATTTGAGAATTTCTCGTTCTAACTCTGTAAAGAATTGAGTTGGTATTTTAATGGGGATTGCATTGAATCTGTAGAATCTGCTTTTGGCAAGATGGCATTTTTACTATATTAATCCTGCCAATCCATGAGCATAGGAGATCTTTCCATTTCCTGAGATCTTCTTCAATTTCTTTGTTCAGAGTCTTGAAGTTCTTGTCATACAGATCTTTCACTTGCTTGATTAGATTCACACTGAGGTATTTTATATTATTTGTGACTATTGTGAAGGGTGTCATTTCCCTAATTTCTTTTTCAGCCTGTTTATCTTTCACTTAGAGTAAGACTACTGATTTGTTTGAGTTGATTTTTATCCAGCCACTTTGCTGAAGTTGTTTATCAGGTTTAGTAGTCCTCTGGTGGAAGTTTTGGGGTCACTTAAGTATACTATCACATCATCTGCAAATGGTGATATTTTGACTTCTTCCCTTCCTATTTGTATTCCTTTGGCTTCTTTTTGTTGTCTAATTGCTCTAGCTAGGACTTCCAGTACTGTATTGAATAGGTAGGGAGAGAATGGGGAGTCTTGTCTAGTCCCTGATCTTAGTGGGATTGCTTCAAGTTTCTGTCCATTTAGTTTGATGTTTGCTACTGGTTTGCTGTATATTGCTTTTACTATGTTTAGGTATGGGCCTTGAATTCCTGATCTTTCCAAGACTTTTACCATGAAGGGATGCTGACTTTTGTCAAATGCTTTCTCAGCATCTAGTAAGATGATCATGTGTTTTTTTCTTTTTTTGAGTTTGTTTATATAGTGGATTACATTAATAGATTTCCAAATATTGAACCATCCCTGCATTCCTGGGATAAAGCCCAATTGATCATGATGGATGATTGTTTTGATGTGTTCTTGAATTTGGTTTTCTAGAATTTAATTGAGTATTTTTGCATCGATATTCATAAGAGATATTGGTCTGAAGTTCTCTTTCTTTGTTGGGTCTTTGTGACTGTAGCTTCATAGAACGAATTGGGTAGTATTCCTTTTGTTTCTATTTTGTGGAATAGTTTGAAGAGAATTGGTATTAGGTCTTCCTTGAAGGGCTGATAGAATTCTGCATTAAAACCATCTGGTCCTGGACTTTTTTTGATGGGTAGACATTTAATGACTACTGCTATTTCTTTAGGGGTTATGGGAGTGTTTAGATCGTTTATTTGCTCCTGATTTATCTTTGGTACCTGGTATCTGTCTAGAAAATTGTCCATTTCATCCAGATTTTCCAGTTTTGTTGAGTATATCTTTGTAGTAGGATCTGATGATTTTTGAATTTCCTCAGTTTCTGTTGTTATGTCTCCCTTTTCAGATCTGGTTTTATTAATTTGGATACTGTCTCTGTGCCCCTCCAGGATGGCTCAGGATAAGGTGTCTCCACAGGAACAGACCAGCTAGGTGTTCACTGCTCTCAGTGCAGTGGCTCCTCTCGAATGTTTCAGGGTAAGGTGTCTGTCTCCATAGGAGAAGACCCGCTCAGTGTCTTCCCCAGCCAGAAGGACCAGGCCTCTGCTCTGAGTACAGTGGCTCCTCTAGGATGGCTCAGTATCAGGTGTCTCTACAGGAGCAGGACAGCTCAGTGTCTACCCCAGCCAGAAGGATCAGGCTGGGCAGAAGGGAAGTGGTATTCTGGAGGGGTGGGGTTTGGGTACCTGTTGGTTCCTTAACACCCCCTGGCTCCCAGTTGTATCTCTGGGGCATGGGGTAGTGGGCAAGGTGTCTTACCCTCTGCTCTGAGTGCAGTAGCTCCTCTAGGATGGCTCAGAATCAGGTGTTTCCACAGGAGCAGACCAGCTATGTGTCTGCCCCTGCCAGAAGGACCAGGTTCATGCATCTGTCTGCATTAATATCCGCCTGCCTTTTTATCTTTTTGAGAATGTGGCTCAAAGTGTAGTTACCTCTGCTCCTTTAGATCTGTGAAGCTCCTTACACAACTTGTATTACATCCTTATATTTTTTCGTAGTTGAGAAATTATATATTTTTGACCTCATTTTTTAGGGTTCTTTTCCACAGTCTTAAGTATTGCCTTGAAGGTCCCAGTGTTACTGTTTTGCTGAGACATTAGCCTCACCTTTGCCTCTAACACTCATGCTGTCTCTGATTATCATGGAGTAATTAACATTAACAAGGAAGACATTCCTTGAAGGAACATGAAAATATGAATGTTACTACTAATAAGTTCTAGGTCTTCAGCAGCCATCAACAATCTTAGAGGCCCAACCCTGCTGGCCCTGTCCCAGGGGCAAGAAGCATGTCACAGGTCTCCACTAAATTCATGCTGGACCTACCACTAGACGAACATCTATATATACAAAATAATTTATTAAAAGACAGATAAATACAAAAATTAATTTAGAATTAAAAAACTGCTAAGGAAAAATATTTTTCTGCATGTACAACCTTCAACAATAATTTAATTGAGAGTTTTCAGTTTCATTTTGCATCCCTATTTTTTTATTATTCTTGTTACATATTTCAAAATTGAATAATTTAGAAGTATTATGTAATGTTACTTTTTATTAATTTTTTATTGGTTATTTTATTTGTTTACACTTCAAATGTTGTCCCTTTTTCCAGTTTTGCCTCTGCAAGGCCCAAATCCCATCCCTTCTCCCCTCTGCCTCTATGAGGGTACTCCCCTACCCACCCACCCACCCACTCTCCTCTCACTGACTCAGCATCCCCTTATGCTAGGGCATCAAATTTCCACAGGACCAAGGGCCCCCCCTTCCACTGGAGTCATGGGCTCCCTCCAAGTGTAGTCTTTGGTTGGTAGTTTAGTCCCTGGGAGCTCTGGTGGGTTGGAATCCCCTTTCGCTCTTTCAGTCCTTCCCTTAGCTCTTCCTTTGGGGTCTCCATGCTCAGTCTGATGATTGGCTGTGAGCATCCACATCTGTATTGATCAGGCTTTCCTGGCTAAAGAAAATACACGGACAAAGAGTGAAACAGAGACTGAGGAAAGGCCATCCAAAGACTGTCCTATCTAGGGATGTATCCCATCTACAGACACCAAACCAAGAAACTATTGATGATGCTAAGAAGGGCTTGCTGACAGGAGCCCTTTTAAGTCTTAAGGAAATGCACTTTTAAAAGCTTAGTTAATGTTAATTTTTCTCAATCTCTTTTTTAACATCAAAATTTCACAATAATATGCTATGTATCCTCATGTTGACAGGTGTTAAGTGTGCTTACAGTGGTTAGAGTAGTATAACCTGAAAAAATGGAATGAGAACAATAGTTCTCATATTACAGCATGCTCTGCAATTGTTAGAGGACATTTTAATGTTCAGGATGCTAACCTTCCTCTGTAGAGTTTAAAGTTTAATAAGTATTAGGTGTGAATGTATGTGTGTGTGTGTGTGTGTGTGTGTGTGTGTGTATTGTATGTGTTCAAATGTATATATAGGTCAGAGAACTCAGGTGTGTCTTCAACTTTATACAATTTTGTTTCAGACAAGGTCCCCAATTGTCAAAGGACTTTGATGAAAAGCTAGACAAACACGGTAGGTAACTTCGATACCTTTGCCTTTGTTTTCCTCCCATAATCGCTAGGAGGTTGAGGCAGGAGAATCAAATTCTCAATGGCATCCTTGATGTTCAAGGTCAGCCTGCCTAACATGAGGCCTTGTTTCTTCTCATAAAAGATAATACTTACTATAAACTAGATATGAGCAAAATACTATATATTTATTATAGAATTAGATGATATGAACATAAAATGTACTCTCCAACTGAATACTGAAAACAAATGGACTGACAGGAAAAAGGGGAAGAAAAAACTTCACATGAATATGGAAAAGATATTCAACTTCATTAATAATCAGTTAAGTGCAAATTAAAAGTCATGAGATATCTTCATTACACTGTGTTTACAAATGTAAAAGACTATTGAGAGAAGAAATTTGTATCTTATGCATTTCCTAACAAAAGGATAATGCCGATAAGTTGTAAGTCAATCAGCTCCATAGTTCGGCTTTATAAAATGATGTAAATTGGAAAGTTCAAACAGAATAAAAAATAAAAAAGAGAATAAGCTAAAAACAAGCTTTCTTAAATCCAATAAATAAGGGCAGATATGTAAGTGAACATGTTTATAAATTTCTGAATATGGATATAGTTGCAGGAACATCCCTGAAATATACATCACTGAAAGATTATTCAAGGTATAAATTAGTGCCAGAAATGACTGAACCAAATGTATAAAAGGTATATGGTTTAATGAAATGATGTGATTTCAATATGTATGGTTTTTATGGTTAGGGTATAGAGTCACTAGTCTAACGTGTTTGAACAGGTGTGAGAGAAGGAGGGAGAAAGAAAGAGAGAGAAGGAGGTACAGAGAGAGATACAGTGATAGAGAGACAGAGACAGAGTCACAGAGATACAGAGACTGACAGAAATAGAGATATAGAGACACAGGCAGAGAAAAAGGCAAATATTTTAATGCAATATAAAATATACTGTTATATAAAGTTTATAGGTAACAAAGTAGATCATTTTTATTTAATGTTTATAAGGAGTATAAAGAACACTAAAACATTTTTTAATGAAATGAGTTAGTTCTACTCTATGAATAGAGTAAAAGATTAGTCTAGGAAATAGTACTTAGGGGTTGGTTAATGGAGTTAAGAATGCATATCCTTCCATTAATTATTATTTAGTTTTTACTTTGATACATTCTATGAGATCTAAAACCCATAGTAAAGTATATAGTTTTATATTCGTAACTAATATTCAATTGATATTATTATTTTAAAATTCTAGCATAGAAATCAAATCATGGGCTTCCATACACAATGGCCTAGAATTACATGATACGTATTTCCATTTATGTCAAGCATGCAACTAAAAGTTGTATACTCAGGTGGGTCATTGTATATTCCATTGGAACTCACTACCATTCCCCCTCCCTCCCTCCTCCTTGCCTCCACATTGGTGTACCCCTACCCAACCTCCCCCGTACCTCACCTCCCCACCCTCGAGTATCCCCCCCCCCACGACGTCCAGCCTTCATGGGACCAAGGATCTCTTCTCCCCTTATATATAACTCCCTTGCATATATAGCTGGAGCCATGGGTCCCTCCCTAAGCGCTCCCAGGCTGGTGGTTTAGACCTGGGGGTTCTGGTTGGTTGGGATTGTTGCTTTCCTCATGGTGTCTCGAATCCTCTCAACTTCAGCCTTCACTCTATCTTCTCCATTGGGTTACATATTATGTATGTTATTTGTTCTTGCTTTCTTACTCATGTCAAATTTCAATTTCTCAATTTCTTAAAGCATATAATATTAAAAAACAAAGCCCTATGAATTTACTTCTTATAAAACCCAATATCCTATGTTTACCTGATTCTGCAATTCATTTTAAAAATAAGTATTTTTAGATTCTTTAGAAATTTGTTCAAATAGGACAATATCATCTAGATTCAATAAAGGTACTACTGTAGTTTTCAGATGTTTTTAAGCAATTTGGATTTTATACATTATAAGAATTGTTTTGATTAACAATAATTGGTTCATATTTTGTGTTCATATTAAAATAATACAACTATAATGAATACTGACAATTTAAGCATTAAATATATTTTAGGCTTAGATTTTTCATAACCTATTTTAATAAGGATTCTTAAACACTTTAACTTATATTCACAGATAAGGTAGTACTACTCAGCAAGAAAACTTTCCTTTAGAACAGACAGAGACAGTTACAGAAAATCACAACCAATCAAAATACAGTTACCTTTTATAAATATCCACTATGTTTTATGTATGTGTGTCTGTGTGTCTGTGTGTGTGTGTGTATGTGTGTGTATTTGTGTTTCTCGTGAGTAGGTATTTTGATTATAGAAATACACTTATAAAGAAACTTTCTTTCAAATATAAAGTAGAAATTTCTGCTTTCTTTGGAGACTCAGTTGCGTCATATAATGTTTTTCTGGAAACTGTCTTATGAAGTAGAAATATAAGAGGATTTTTTAGCTGAAGCAGACACATGGGAGGATGTTTTGCTGAGAACAGACATGTAGTGTTTTTCTGGAAGTGGCCTGACAATAGAGCATGTGATATTTCCTAGAGTGGATGCTTGAGAGGACATGTGATATTTGAAAGGATATTAGTGTCACCTAATAGAAACTTGGCAATACTGTGGCATTTGTTCACCTTGCTACTCTGCTAGTCTTCTCTGGGGTTTGCTGACACTGGTCTTTGGTGATGCTGTGTCATTGGTTTACCTTTCCTTCTTTACCAATCATTGCTTGTCGTGACTTCATAGAGAGAAACTCAACAAAGAATGTCTAGTAGTGTTCTGGAGGCTTCTTGCCACTTCTATAGACAAGGGCTAATTGGCAGAGCTTTGAAGTTTCTTCTGGATCAAAACTGTAATTGCTGATTTGAGAATAGTGTTTGTGAGTGGATTAAGCTACTACTGCTGATTGATTCCTTTGAACTGAACTGTTTCTGACAATGAAGATTTGGGTCATCCAAAAGAACTATTTCTAAGAGGTCTACATCCTTTTTTTCCCTACTAACTTTTCATTTCTACTACTTCTGATGGCTCTTGGGCTAAAACATAAATTAAAGTGTTTAAGAACCTTTATTAAAGTAGGTTATGAAAACAAATCCAAGCATAAAACTTATTTAATTATTAAAATGGTACTTTTAGATTGTTCTTGTGATCCATGACTCTACTGATCCTGGGTTGTTGGCTAGATTTCTAGTCCCAGGCATGAGTTCCCTCATGTAAGTTGCCTCAAGTATAATTATATAGCATTGGGCATGTGTGATACTACTGTATCCTTGGTGTTAATTCATCATTTTGTTTATTGTTGTTGTTGTTCACAGACATCAAAGAAGAGTTTTTTGAAAAGAAAAAAGAGGATTCAAAGTTGGGTAGATGGAAATGGTAGGTGATGGAGGAGATGAATCAAAAAGGAGAAAATATGACCAAAACATACTGTACAAAATATTCAAAAAACTAATATGAATATATGTTCAAAGGTTATATATGATGAAATATCCTGAGAACTTATTTTTTGTTTTTTAAAAGGAGATTAATAAAGCTAATCATACAGGCTAACAAAATGACTCAGCAATTAAGACAACTAGCCATGCTTCCAGGGTATCAGTATTTTATTCCCAGCTTCCCAGAGTGAATAATAAGAGTCTCTAAATCTAGTTCTAGGGCATCTTTATACACACTTTTGTCATCCATAGACAACACACACATGTGGTACACAGACATACATATAAGAATATCATAGAAATGTTTTTATCGTTAAGAAAAATTCCACAAAACAATACTAGTAATTGTTGCATGGAATATATATGGATATAAGCACAGTATCAAAGTAGTTCAATGTTAAATTGAAAACTATAATGCTTTAAATTTATGATAGAAGCTTTGTGGTACGAACCCCTTCCCAATTTTTTCAAGAATTACAGTTTTATTTCAGTTTTCAGGTATAGTTTTAAAAACAAATGAGAAAATATTTTACATAGTTAAAACCGAGAAATACCATCTCTACTTACAATGGTGGTTAACATTGTAAGTCTTCTTGAAGTTATGTAGCCCTTAGTACTGAGCATCAGTTAAGACAATTCTATATTGTACCTCCTCCTCTGTCAAATCCCAAGTGTTCTCTGACTACAGGTAGAAATCATTTTATACTTAGGCATATTCTCAGAAGCCCACCATAATCCTACAAAGTATCTAGACCATGAATGAAAATAAATACACTAAATGTAGCTTCTGGAAAAAAATAAGGAGCTCTGAGAAAGACACATATCATTCTGGCTTTTCTGGCTTAGATGATATCATATTATTTAGGGAAAAAAACACAGAAATGGAATAATTTTATTATTTAGTGTTGTGTGGGATATTTTTCCAGTTCTAAGAAATATATAATAATTGCATAATAAATTAATAGTATGTGGGGACATTTCTACTAAGTTTTTTAATAACCAAATGAATTCAAAATTCAATAACATTTCTAGAACCATCTCTTCCTTCAGATTAGCAATGGCTATCACATTTGGTAACTCAGTTAAGATATTCTACAATGTAGAAAGTTCCACCATAAAAGACACATGACAGGATAGAAAAAAAATAGGAAGAATGGGAGAAAACCTATCTTCAAAGATTAAAAAAAATAGTTTAGTTATGGAAAATTATGGCATAATGACTAAAAATGTGTTAAATCCTCTGTAGGAGCCTCCTGATAGTTAATTTTTTCCTTAGATTTCCCCATAAAATCTGAAGCTGAGAAGAACTTCCCTCCAGGGAACATAATTCTAATCATCAAATTCTGCATTCTGATAAAAGTTGAGCTGTGAATGTCATGTTCATTGTCCACTAAAGGTCATTCTCTGCCTTACCATTTGCAAAGTAATATATATTAGACACTGATTAAATTTTTATAGGTGTCCAATATCAAATACTTTCTTTTGTGTTACCTTGTTCCAATTTCCTTCTAGGACTTTCAGAGATATCTTTGTAGAATGATCTTGATGACACTGTTATCTCCTCCTTAACTATGTCCAGTAATGTTCACTTCCTAGAAAACTCATTTACTCTATCAGAACTTACAAATATTTTCTCAATATTAACCTAAGCTACTCTTAAGCCTCATTTGTCACATCTTGCTTTTCTCTAGCTCTTTTTTTTCCTGTCTTCCTCTGGAAACATCAACATTCTTCATTTTGTGTTGAACATGTTCAATGCCTTAATAATTTCCAGAAATTTTTTTGTTCATCTCTCTCCATGGCATATTTATAAATTTGTAGCTTTGGTGTCTTATGTTCATTCTATCCTTTGGATCTATGAATCACTTTTTTGTCATCTTCTTAAGATTTGGTACACATTTTCGAAGAGAATAGGACACAATTCACCTAAATAATTTCTTTATGCATCTCTGCATCCTGGCATAGACTCAGTCTTTAGATGATGAGTACCACCTATAATGCAAGGAGCTCCTTTGACCACAACATATATAGGACACAAGTAATTCACATTATACTTATTGACTTAAAATATTTACTTTTTATTAATGACATAGTTCATTATTTTAATTTAAATATTTTACATAAAAAGAAACAATTGCTGAAGTGCTGTTATTCAAATATCGAACTACTAATAATATGGGATAGTTAAAATTTCCACCAATTCAGTAATTAACAAATATTTAATATAGATTATGTCTCACTAATTTTAGCTAAGAAATATAAAAAAAGAAATTTCAATCTATCAAAGGCAGTGAGATGGAGAAAGGATATTGGATTAGACTTTGATGGAATATCCAAACTTGTAGTCAGAGAGTTAAGACTTTGTTGGAGCCTGTTTGTTTCCATGGCTCACATGAAAGGATGGTTGTAGGAAGGGTAAATGCTTGGAAATAGACTAATGAAGGCATGGATAATGTATGGCTGTTTGTATTTTTCAAAACATTCATCGTGAAACTTTTTTGAGGCTAAACTTTTAAAACATGAAACTACCAAGATTGTCAGCATTCAAATACACCATTTACCCAACAAAAAAAGTTATTTAAAAGGTCAAAAATGGAATAAATAATAATAGGCTGTCATTCATAGCTATATAGTTGAGTACGACGTGTATACATTTAAATAATCACTGCCATTACCCTGGGGTATCAATATAAAGGCTGCAGTAATAAACATGTGGAATAAAGTATACTAGAAGTTCATAAGAGCCACTTTCTCTTCAGATGAGAAAAATGAGACTAAAAATGAGAATTGTTTCTTTTATCATTTTTATCAAATGGTGTTCTATTAACAGGTACCAGAATGGGGAACATTCAAAAAACAAGTTGAAATTCCAAGGCTATTAGATTCCAAATTTCCTCAAAATATTCCCCATTTTGATGTAATTTTCTATAAATATATAAACCACAGTTTTTCTCAGAAAAAAAATACAGTGTTTGAAGTTTTTATTCAGATTTTTATTTTTTATTATTTTGGTTTTGTTTGTCTTTTACAATCCAATCATTGCCCTCTTCCTTGTCCCCACTCCCACAGTTCCTGATCTCATTCCCCCCCTCCTGTCCCTGCTGTTTCAAAGAACATTTCCCTCCATTTCCCCCAAACCCAGGCTGCCCTCCCTATGCAGTGGGCCTCACAAGTCTCTTGAGGATTAGGCACCTCTTCTCCCACTGAGGCCAGACCAGGGACTTCTCTGCTGTATATGTATGGGGCTTCAGACCAGTGCCTGCATGCTATCTGGTTGGTTCCTCAATGTCTGACAGATTTCAGGGGTCCAGGTTAGTTGAGACGACTGGTCTTCCTATGGGACCTCCCTGCCTTCCTATGAGGCTACCATCTTCCTCAGCTTCCTCAAGGCTTTCCCTAATTCTTCCACAGGGGTCCCCGACTTCAGTCCAACGGTTGGATGTAAGAATATGCATCTGTCTCAGTTAGCTGCTTATTAGGCCTCTCAGTGGACAGACATACTAAGCTGCTGTCTCTAAGCACACCTGTAGCATTAGTGATAGTGTCAGGCCTTGGAGCATTCCCATGAGATGGCTCCCAAGTTGGGCCTGTCACTGGATCTTCAGTTTTGTCCTTGCAGTTCTTTTAGACAAGAACAACTCTTGGTCAGAGTTTTTAACTGTGGGATGACAACCCCACCCCTCCACTTGATGTCCTGTCATCTACTGGAGGTGGACTCTACAAGTTCTCTCTCCTCACTGTTGAGCATTTCATCTAATGTTCTTCCCTTTGGGTCCGGAGAGTCTTTCACTACCCAGGTCTCTAGTGCTTTCTAGAGGATCCCACTCTGGGAGGTTGCATATTTGCATTAATTCTGCTGGCCCTCAGGGCTTCTCTTCTGTCTCCTCCTCCCCATACCTTCTCATGTTCCCCTTGTTTCTTTCCCCTCCCCTTTCCCACCCAAGTCCCTCCCTTCCTCTGCTTCCAGCAATTTTTAAGTGAATGGTAAAAATTGTAAGCTAGATATTATAGTATAAGTCTGAAATACCAGCATTTGGGAGGTACAAACAAGAGCATGGATGGTTCAAGGACAGTCTGTACTACATAAGGAGATACTGTTTGAAAATACTAAAATAATTATAAAATATAAAATATATACTCATAAACTGTTTTTTCATGAACTGTTGCAATAATAAAAGCCACAAAACAATTTTTTTTTTGATGTCAGGAAGATAATCTGCATATTGCTGCAGTGTGCTACCCATAAGTGCCATCATGGAAAGCACAGATTAAGACATAGCACTTCTGTCTTCTTTTTCAGTTTTAATATATGTTTTATACAATAAAATGGGTTCTATCTTTCAAGTCATACTTCTATGTTTATAGTTTCAGAAGATGGAGAGAAGCCATAATTTATACTTGACCTACAGATTGTTTTGCTCCTGTAGAAACAGAATCTGAATGTGTTTCATGACTGAAGATGTCTAATTGTACTTTTAATACAATCTTTCTGGGATGTACTGATTCAATGAGTATGTGTTGTATATAGACTATAGTGAGGTATGGACAAGTTAGTTTTGTATTCCAGTAGGCCTGAAGTTTTAGTTTTCAATGAATTTTACCAGCTATAGAACATGTAACAAGTTAAATTCAATATCCTTCACTTCAATTGTCTTGTTGGAAGAAAAATTATATTTTAAAAATTTGGGAAGGTAAAATGACATGATATATACAGATATTTTCAATATCAGAACCTACTCTTTTCATATTAGATTTATAATACATACAATCTGTGCCCTTACCATCTTGGTCACTAATAATAAGTTAGACAATATTAAAAAATTCCATTTCAATTCAGTGCAAATGTAAACAGTAAATCAATTTCCATATTTTCACAGCAAACACAGAAAATTTCTTTCCTTGGAGATCTTACATTTGAATCTGTTTAGTCAAACTACTAAGTTACAAATTTCCAAATCATGTCTACAGTTTGTATACATTTTCAAACCAAACAGCTTTTATTTGTATTTGTTTCTTCAGAATATGTAGATAAGCAAACACAGTTGTTTTTGCCTTTAAAATAGAATATTGTAAAATTTAAAATGAATGGAAATTAATAGACTTAAGCTTAGATTATATATTGGCAAAATGTGCATTTTAGAAATAAAGAAATATTAACAAATTGTCTTCATTTTATTATCAACATTGTCCGACATATCTTGGTTCTAGACCAGATAAATGTTAATTAAATTTATATAATAGTTTTAAATGGGTCGTGTAGTTGATTTTCACAGCTGACCTCTGAAGATACATTGAGGGTAAAAACAAACAAAATAAAAGGATTAACCCTTTTCCATAATATCTGATTTAACTCATCTCACTCATCAGAAAGCACTTTTCTACATATCAGTAAGTTGAACACTGAAGAACAAACATATGATTTAAATTTTATGCAAGTAGAATTTACTTACTAATACTTTTAGAGTCTAGTTTTGTATACAGCAATTAAGAAAAAAGAAAGACAAAATATCCTGGGGTCAACTTTGAATTAAAAAATAACCATAAATCAAACAGAAATATTCATTATAAATTTGCTTATAAATTATTACAATAATTATTTTGAAGATTAATTGGTCTTCCAATTTTCCTTCTATGTTTTATGGAGATGAATTCAATACAAGGAATAAAAAACTGTCTGGACTATTTGTAATGTGTAACACATGTATGATGCTCTGAAGTACAACACTGATTTTAGTTGAACTGATTCATAATACCTGTAACAAAGCATTAGCTTTCGTCTAATTTCTAGGATATGGAAAACGTTTATTGCATACTTACAATGTTATAGTCACACTCTAGTTTTCTTTATAACCAGACTATAAGGGAAGCACTATTTTTTATTGCATTTTAAATAAGGTCAAGCCTTCCCAAGGACATATAGAGAAGTGATGTACACAGTGCTGTTTCTAGCAAATGTGATTGTTCTAACACATTACAATAGAGCTAACCACAGAAGAATTTAAGGTTATCAAAGTCAGCCATCCACTTGATTTCTTAAAAGTTACCCTTACAAGAAAATGAAGACTGACATCCCAGAACAGAGAAAGACTATATAGCACCTTACCCCCCAAATTACAGACCACTAAGAAATGCTCAGAGTAGCAGAAATAATCTTTCCCCTGAAAGAGCACACTAATGTATTATACTATACCAAATGGTCAGTCTTCAGAACATACATACAAGTAAATATAGAGATAAGTGACACTCTACAGAATTTGCAGGTGCTATTTAGAAACACTTATGTAGCCATGATTAAGGAAAAACAGGCCATGATTTTGAAGAGTGAAAGAGACTCACAGTCTAATATTAGGCATAGAAGAGAAAAAAGGATTGTAGGAGGCAGAAGGTTCCAAGACACCATGAGAACATGGGTCACTTAATCAACAAAGGGGAGGAGGGAGGAAGAGTTTACAAAATCCAAAATATTATTTTTATCGTAATCCTGACAATCTAGTCATACTTGTTTTAATAGTTATTCCTTCCATAACTTTTGTGTTTCTCCTTATTAAAATGTACTTATTCTTCATTAATACACCTATGCTGCTCAAATTTTAACATATACCTGCATTTATGTTTCACATAAAATGTCTCGTTTCTTTGTTATATATCAGGACATGGGATAAATAACACAAATATATAGTGAGAGACAAGGATATGCCTAATATAGTAATTTATATTTTAAGTATAATTTTTGGATAAGCATAACTACATATTTCCATAAATTTAGAAAAGAGAATGATTATGTTTTTTCAATTTCTAATCACATCTGCTCATTGTGCCAGTAGCTTATGAGACCATTATTTTATTGAAGCACTTCACATGGTTCTGCTGCTCATACAGATTCTCAAGTGCACACAGGGTAACATATCCCATTGAAACTTCATCTCACACTTTCACAGATCCATCTCAAGTGAGCACCGATTGTTCCATCAACCACATGTTGTTAAATAAAAAAAATACTAAGCTGACAGTCTCCCACAGGAGGCAAACACTATATCTATATCCAGTTCTGACATAGAACTTCCTTGGAGGGTTCAGGAGTGCATGTGTTCTGCTGTATAGCATGGTCCAGAATCACATAATTAACTCAACCATTGGGAGGAGAGATGCTAAGGCTGCCCAGAGATGATATACATTTACCCTAAGGATATCTATCCAAATTGAGCATCTTTATCTAATTGGAAAATTAACCCTAGCTGTGCCCCTGCCACTGAATGCTCAATTTAGTTGTTTCTAAAATGAACTTGAGCCTCTCCTCCATGTAAGTTTAACTCTTTAAATAGTATCTAGTCCATAACTGTTTAATTATTATTTTTGAGAATTGCTATTTATTCTTTAAGATAGAATGAAGGTGTTTTCTCTTTGATAAAGGACTTCTCAAGTTTTCTTAAGGATTTTATACTTAATTGTAGTGTTACCATAATGTCTTCACACCTGCAGAAGAGCACTATTGAGTTGATTTGCAGTTGTTTGATTGTAACCATTCTTGAGTTAGTTTCTATGTTCGAATCTGATAGTTTCATTTCTAAATCTCTGGTGTTTTGAATAGCAGCTAGACATGATGGTAAATGATTTTAAAAGGTATTTAACTTTAGTTGTAGATGTAGTCAATATTCTTAAAATATTAATATTTGTACCCACTCTGATAATTTGTAATGTCTCATAAAAATAGTAAAACAGAACAGAATGTGCAATAAATGCAAATAACTTTTGTATAACAAAATATCAAAGACCAGAAACACCCAGCCATTGACAACACATTACTACTATTCATACACATATTCACACATACACAGTCACTTTGTGTTTGAGTTTATATTCTATTAAGTTGCTACCAACAGTGAGTTGGCAAATATTGAAGCATTTCTTCTAAGAGAAATACATTGTTAGGGAGCAGTGTGCCTACAGTTACAGTGCTTGCAAAAATAAACCAATATAAATGTTTAGTTCCTGTTTCTATTTAAAGACAGTAAAAGTACAGTCATTTACCAAATAAAGGATTTTTTTAAATTCTTTTGAAAAGCAGATATACAACAGCAGTCTCATAAAGCTATATAACCCACTGATGCTGTAACTGCCTTGACATGTGTGATTATACTCAGTAAAGTTTGCACAGAGAAGAAATGCCCAAT
The DNA here is from genome assembly GCA_021653895.1 of Mastomys natalensis. Lineage (NCBI taxonomy): Eukaryota > Metazoa > Chordata > Mammalia > Rodentia > Muridae > Mastomys > Mastomys natalensis. The sequence continues at coordinate 412,387 of JAJTUV010001400.1, forward strand.
GAAAGATTTTTTAGACCCTGTCTTCCATTGTTAAGCAAACTACAGTGATATATGTGTGATTCAATCACTGAACTCTCCGAAGTACAGGCATAACCAAACTAGAGGAAAGCCATAAAGTACAGGATACTCATGTTACCATCCACAGAACCAAAGAAGCTAAAAAAAACATGGAGAATCCAAGAGAGTATACTTGAATTTCACTTAAAAGGGGAAATAAAATAGTCATTGGAGGTAGATGGAGCGAGGGAACTGGGTGGGAGATAGAATGAAGAAGGGAACTAGGAAGGATATTCATGTATGGAAAGAGGCTGGGAGAGAAAGTCAGAAGAGTGAATGGAAATTTGATAAGGTGGGCCAGGGCATCTCAGAGACCTGAGTTTGGGGAAGCACCCTGAATCTTCTGGGATAACTCTAGCTGAGACTATAAGCAGTGGGGAAGGGAGATATGGAACCTGAAGTCAGGAATCCCTGTGGACAGATAAGGACATCAACCCAACTACAAAACCTTTGACCCAAAATTTGTCCTGACCACTAGAATTGCAGTGACAATGATGGAGCAGAGTCTAGGGAACAGCCAATCAATGACTGGCCCAACTCGAGACCCATCCCACAGACAAAAAACAATACATGACACTATCAATGATATTCTGTTATGCTTGCAAACAGGAGTCTAGCATAATAACTCTCCTCTGAGAGGCTCCACCGAGAAACTAACTGAAAAAGATGCATAGACCCACATCCAAACATTAGATGGATCTTGGGGAGTCTTAGGAATGAGATGGAGGAAGAATTGAAGAATCTGGAAGAGATAAGAACGTCACAGAAAGACCAACAAAGTTAAGTAACCTGTACTCTTGGGGGCTTTCAGCTATTAAACCAAAAAGCATACATGGGCTGGACCTACTTCCCCCTCACACACACATATATAGCAGATGTGCAGTTTGGTCTTCATGTGGATCACCCTAAAACTGGAGCTGGGGCTGTCCCTGACTCTGTTGCCTGTCCATGGATTCTTATCTGTTAACTGAGCTGACCTTTTCTGGTCTCAGTGGAAGAAAATGTGCCTGGACATTTAAAGTTCCAGGGTATGTTGTTACCCAGGGGACATCTCGTTTCTCAAATGAGAAGTGAAGGGGCATAGAGGAGGGGTTGTGAGGAGGGGGGCTTTAATCAGAATGTAAAGTGAATAAATAAATACTGAATAAAGAGATAAATAACATGATTTACATATATCTTTTAATGTTATTTTTTGAGAATTTCATATTTGAGTACTGTATACAATTTGTGCTACCACCCTTATTCCACTTAAATCCCTTTCAAATTCATGACTTCTTACATGTGTGCACATGCGCGCGCGCGCACACACACACAACACACACACACACACACACACACACGGTTTTAAGAAGGAAAAATATATATTGACTTTAAGGACATTTGAGAAAGAAAAAGAGAAGTTTATTATTTCAAAAAGTTGCTTAATAATTAGTACATGTACATATATGAACTTATGTGTATACCCAGTTAATGCTCCAAGTACATTAAAGATGAAAGGAATCATTTTTATTATATAACATATTGAAAAATAATTTTGTTCACTGAAAACTGAAGAATAAAATATGCTCTATATAGACATTTGACTTTCAGGTAGCATATATTACATCCATACTGCTAATTGGAGACACCTTGAAAATCCTGAAGAAAACATTTAGTGATGTACAATATACCACCACTGCCTTTTATTAAAAGGTACACCTACTGTTTTCTAGTCTCCCTCCAAACAGCAGCTAACCCGTTGTGCTGAATCTTAATTTAGCCATTATCTAAATAAAACTTGCAGTGAGCATTTTCTTCTGCCTTGTTAAGACATTGTCAAAATCTTTGATAGCAGTGTGTTGCCTCCATTCTTTTCATCCCACAGTTCCTTTGACAATCTCCTGTCCTTGGAGATTAAAGTCTCAAGACTAGTTTACTTAAAGAAAATAAAGAATAAAAACAGTACCTTAATATAAAAATCTTTAGAGGCCCAGTAACTCCATTTTTCCTGCTATTTTCTCATGTAAGATGAGGATTTGTTTTTTTAGAATATGACAGCTCTGATTTTTTTTCTTACACTTTAACATGGAAATGAATTTCTGACTTGGGGAAATGCTGTCAGATTTTTAATTTATTTGGCTTCTTCCATATATATTCTGTGACTCCTTCATACTTCCCTGTAGTCTCTTGTGGAAATATATTATTTATATTGAACAAGAAGTTGACACTCTCCTGCAACTTTCTTCCAAAACACTTAATTTTAAAAGATAGGGTTGAGGAAAGAGGCATGTTTAGTTGAAAGATCTGTCTTTTAAGTTAAGCATTTGCTTTTCCCTTGCGTATTTTCTTCTTTGCTTGTTCCTGAATCAAAATGGAAAAATAAAATGAAATACTACTATTTAGACCAACTATGACACTCAAATCACAAGAATGAACATTGTCAAGCCCCTCTCTGAGAAGACCCAATCAACTACTTAATGTAGTGAAATTTGAGCAAAGGAAGAACTGTTTGAGTACCCTGACATGTATTTAGAAACCTCATTGTCCATAGGAAAAAAATGTTCAGCAGAACATGTTGGCCCGTTAATATTCATTCTCGTATTTCCTTGGGAAAATTTATTACCAATTATAAAAATAAAATTGATGGCTGTAAGGTGAATATTAATGCAAGCAAAACAAACTGTAGCAAAAACAGCCCATGTGATCTTATGTTCTCAACTATATCTGCAACAACCAATCATTTTAAAATCGAAATAGGAAAAATTAATTGACTAAATTTCTCCACACTGGTTATTTGACATTATTCACCAAGCTTTACTTTTCTTTCTATAGCATTTTTAACAATTGTATTAAACTATTACTTCTTTTCATCTCAATGAATATTAATATTAAATACAAACTGTTCATCAAGTGTTTCTCATTTAAGAAATATTACACTTTAAAAGTGTTCATAAAAATGCTTGGGTGATTCATAACTAAGAAGAAATCTTGTCTGTGTCTTGCTTGTTGTTTGTATAACAAATTTGTAAATTAAAAATTTGGACAAATATCCAAAATATGTGCAGTTCAATTTTAAGTACAAAACTACCTTTGAGTTGGGAAAAAAAAAACAAATAATGCAAATTATTATTCTCTTCTCTTCTCTTCTCTTCTCTTCTCTTCTCTTCTCTTCCTCTCTTCTCTCTCCTCTCTCTCTTCTCTCTTCTACCTTCCCCTCCCCTCCCCTCCCCTCCCCTCCCCTCCCCTCCCCTCCCCTCCCCTCCCCTCTTCTCTTTTCTTGGGAAAAGACTGTAAAATGGATTTGAGCAGAGACAGTTTTCTAGAAAAATTAGACCATGGAGGCTCTAGGTCCTTATCTCATTCCTTATCTCATAGGAATGAGTGTGGAGTTGACTTTGGTTCCCATCCTAGTCATGGAGTATTAATAACAGTCCCTGTCATATGCTATATTACTAAGCAAAGCCACACTGTTAACCTTATACAAGCTGCATAATAATTATAACAGGACATCTTTGTATGTTATTAAATGTAAGAATATAATCTATTTAACAAAAGTAGGTAATGTTAATCTATAGGAACATATTCTCTTTAAACTTAATTTAGCCTTTCTTAGGAATCCTGCTCTCTTCATCTGAGGTCAGAGTACTGATACCAGATTCATTCTAATGAGGCACATCGGCTATAGGAAGGGAAGAAGTAGCATTGAGGTAAATGTAAACCTGGAGAATTTCTTTGGAAGAAAGAATGTATTGCTTTATAAACAGAAATTGCTTGTAAGTACTGTTTACCTCTATAGAAGGGCTGTCTACAGATGTCAGAAAATACAGCACAAAATCACAGGAAGTGAATTTTAGACACTTGGAACTAAAGAAACACAACTGTCCTCAAGTAAAGAAAATATTCTTTCCAAAAATGTGCACAGTACTATGCACAATTTTTAATAGCCATATTTAAAAACTAGTCACTATCAGGAATGAAACAATTAAAATAAACCTTTCTTGCTTCTTCCTTCACTTTACTCCTTAATTATGTATCCAGCTCACAGGGGCTCAGAGTTATCAGAACACTGGAAGAGAAGTATGGATGGGCAAAGGAGACAGGGAAACAAAAAAGAACCCACATTTGCAACATGTTAAATTCTTAACATAAATCTGCATGTAGTGTTATATTTAAGCTGCAGACAAGAAATTGTACTGTTTATTCAATTTCCCCTTTATGATTCAAAACATCACTGCAGTCTAGAGCAGAATATGTGCTGTAGGCATTACAGAGTGAATCTTAGGCTAGTGTCTTCTTTCACTAAAGGATCTTATAAGTTTCAATTTGATGTCATTGAAAACAAAACTTTATCTTCAAGGTTCCGTGCCAACAGTGTTTCATGAAATCATGCTTTTGCAAAAAGTTCACAGTAATAAGACACACACATACACGGAAAAGAGAGAGAGAGAGAGAGAGAGAGAGAGAGAGAGAAAATTGACAAAATTAGAGAGAGAGAGAAACAAAATTGACAAAATTGAGGTTTGGTTTGGAAGTGCCAGGAGAGATGTCATATAGCTTCCATCTGTTTCCACTATATCTTCTGTCTTTCAACATTTTCATCCCAATCCACTTTCTCTAGAATCCCACAGAAGCTACTTCCTTACCCTTTTAGCTTCTCTTTTTATCCATATCCTGATGGTTCATAGTCTCTAGGCACCCATGAGTTATTGTGCCGTACTTGATAACATTCCCTCAGCATAAGACTGTGTCACTTCTCCTCTGATGTCATCGTCATTATTCATTGTGTTTACAGATCAAAAATATTCGAGATTCTTTCTCAAGCAGCCTTGAGTAAAGATTGGAGAGAATTCCTGGGGAACAAGTATCATTTCTCTTAAAGCTTGTAAAATGTTTTACTTCCTTTCACATTTGGCCCTATCTTAGCTTCTTTTACTTTCTTCTACCTATCTACTTTCTTCAGCTCCCACAACTGTCAAAGTATATTATATTTTTTTCTTCTCTTTTCCTTTTCGTGTATTGTCTCTCTCTTCTTCTAATTCTTCTGTGTGAAAATGTATAGGTGACAACTAGCTCATTAAAATAATTTTTATTAAAATATACTATTTTTATTAACTCTTTGAAAATTGTACACATGCATATAATTTTATCAAACTCTGGAATAACTATAAATGTATGGAATAACTATAAATGTAACTTTTAATTCCACAGATGTACCCAAGCTGTGCAAATATCTAGCTTGGGATGAGCCCAGGTCATTTCCTTCTCTAATCTATCCTTAGCTAGCCTGGAAGCTTCTAGGCTTCATGCAATCTTATGTTGTCATAGTATCTAGTATCTTTTATTTTCTAGATGTTATTGTTATCTCAGAGACTTACTGTTGAGTAAACTCACCCTTTCTTACTCTTTCTGAACTCTCCTGGCTGGTTCAAACCAGCTGTCAGGTCCCAAACTCCTTTCCAAATTGACTGATTCAAACTGGCTTCTCTCAGATTCCTATTTATTGTATCTGGCCTCAAACTAATTCTGGCAATCTGTTCTAATCTTTTGGCTTCTTCTCATTCTCAGTCTCATTCTATCTTTACTTTTGTCCAGGCTGTCTCTCTAAAACTGTCCTGGTAAAACTTCCTTGAATACACCACACCTGTGTCTATGTCTAGCTCCCTCTCTTCTTGAACTGACCTAAGTAGCCTCTCTTTGTTGTTCTAGTGAGAGTTGGGTATATCATATCCTGACCTTCTCTGTCAAATCTTTCTCTGAATCATCACATCATTAGCTCCTCAATTAGACAACACTTTCAAACATGGTTGAGCCTTCTACAAAATAACCTTACCTACATTGCTTGGAATTGAAGTGGTGTACTAAGGGTGTGTCTTTATTCTAGCTAGAGGGATTAAACGTGTGCCATTTCAGATGAATCATACAGATCTAAGATGTGATCCTTGCCAGAGCAGTCATTTTGGTATATTAAAATTTCTCTGTAAAGAATAAATAAGTTTCTTTCTTAAAATTCTTTTGTATTTGAGATTAATTTACATCTTTAAAAATGTCACTGGTTTTATAAAGTATATTGGAGTGAGTTTCAGGAGTGAGTTTTACTTAAATATCATTTGTACTAGATACTGTAAGTATAATCCAAGTAAGACTTTTGGATTAGTTGAACCTTATCAAAAGTAGTTGCTCTTTTCTAATTTTCCTTATAATATATCTCTGTGCCCCATGGTTGGATATCTCTCCTTCCTGTAAATAGTTCTTGATCTGAGGAATAAGTGAATAATTTTTTCTTTGAATAAAACAGATAACCTAAAAATTTAATATTTGGAGAAACCTTTGCTTTGGAGAATTTGTACACAGGCATTTACTATCTTTTCCTTCCATCTTGAAACCAGCTTATCAAGCATACCCAGCCATACTTTTGAAGCTACCAAGTCCTTAAGTCTGTGAATATCATGATTGATTACCCTTATTTGCTCATGACTCTTGGTTCTTCAACATATTCACTACCATTTTCCTACACATGAACATAAATTTAACATCTATGAGAATGTGCTGTCATGTAGAATGGAAATTATTGTTTATTATTTTGACATTTATTAGTTCTAACTGCAGTAGTATGAGCTTATGTTCTTTGTTTTATGGGTTTCTATCAATAATATAGTTCTTCTGTTTAGAATAGAAAACTGGAACAATTTTCCCTGGGTCACTGTCAAATATTTAAGAATGCAAATTCCAATCACTGTCACCTCTACTAAGTACTTATTATAGTCTTATATATAAATGCTATCTCCTTTATAGACTGTGACCAAATAATTACCTTACTTATCATAGTCATTGGAAACTTCCACAACTAGTCTTCTGCCACAAATATGTGTTTCTTTTGAGGCAGATTCTAATGATAATTTAAATTCACTTTAGTTAAATATAGTAGCCCAAGTCTCCTCAAAGATTCCTCACTCAGGTCACTCTTTGTCACTTAGATGTTTTTCTGTATGATATTTGAATGCACTACTAGCTTTCAATGAGCTTAAATAAATTCATATTCACACAAATAGTTTTACCAAAAAAAAAAAAAACTTTTTTTTCTTTCCTTTCCTTCTTCTTAGTATACCTTTTCCTCAATCATTCAGCTGCTTCTGCATGACTAAATGAATTTACTTTGTTGTTTTGCCTGGAACATGCAGTTAGAAATAAAACATAACCCATAATTTTCAATTTTGAAATTGTCATTCTTTGAAAACTTCTATGGTATGTAAAAGAACTGTTCCAATAATTATAATAACACATCATTATGGATTTATCTTCATGCTTCACAGTTCACCAGTTTGACTTAGGCTTTCTATTACAGGGGAGAGTGCTAATAAGACATGGTATATTTGACTGTACTTTGTCTCACAAAATCATGTTCTATGCTTCAATTATAAATCTACATGAGCCAGCCCACTATTCATTACTGTCACATTTGCAGACAACTTCAAGCTATTCATCACCATGTAATCAAAAGACAAACAAAATAGACACACAAACAAAAGGGAATATTAACCAGAAGAAACACAGCTTTTATTCCTGACAGAATGTATGCAAATGGAGATTATGTTAAGTGTAATAAACATTCTTTCCTTTATTTAATTTTTTCATTTATTTATTTATTAACACTCCAGATTTTATTCCCCCTCTTCCATGCTCCGACTGTTCTACATCCCATACCTCAAACTCACCCCCCTGTCTCCATGAAGCTGTTCCCACCCCCAAGCCCACTCCACCTGACCTCTAAACTCCCTGGGGCCTCCAGTCTCTTGAGGGTTAGGTACATCATCTCTGATTGAACACAGACCTGGCATATGTATTGGGGGCCTCATATCACCTGGTATATGCTGCCTTTTTGGTGGTCCAGTGTTTGAGAGATCTCGGGGGTCCAGATTAATTGAGGCTGCTGGTCCTCCTACAGGGTTGCCCTCCTCCTCAGCTTCTTCTAGCTTTCCTCTAATTCAACCACAGGGGTCAGCAGCTTCTGCCCATTCGTTTGGTGCAAATATCTGCATTTGATTCTTTCATCTGCTTTTTGGGTCTTTTGGAGGGCAGTCATGATAGGTCCCTTTTTGTGAGCGCTCCCTAGCCTCAGTAATAGTGTCAGGCCTTGGGACCTCCCATTGAGCTGGATCCCACTTTGGACCTGTTGCTGGACCTTCTTTTCCTCGGGCTTTTCTCTATTTATATCCCTGTAGTTCTTTTAAACTGGAACAATTACAGGTCAGAGTTTTGACTGTGGGATGGCAACCCCCTCCCTCAGTTGATGCCCTGTTTTTCTGCTGGCAGTAGGCCTTATAAGTTCCTTTTCCCTACTGTCTGGCATTTCATCTAAGGTCCCTCCCTTTGAGTCCTGAGAGTCTCTCAACTTCCAGGTCTCCGTTTCATTCTATAGGGTCCCCCCTACCTCCTACCTCCCTAGGTTGCCTGTTTCCATTCTTTCTGCTGGCCCTCAGGACTTCAGTCCTTTTCTCTCACCCAATACCAGTTCAGGTTCCCCTCCTCCCAAACCCCTGTCCACTTTCCCTCCCAGGTCCACCCCTTCCTACTTGTAATTGCTTTCTTCTCCCTCCCCAGTGGGACTGAGGTGTCCTCACTTGGGCCCTTCAGCTTGTTGATCTTTTTTAGTTCTGTGGTCTGTATCGTGGGTATTCTGCACTTTTTTATTTTTGGCTAATATCCACTTATTAGTGAGTATATACCATGCATGTCCTTTTGGGTCTGAGTTACCTCACTCTATATGATATTTTCTAGTTACATCCATTTGCCTGAACAAACTCAAGATGTCCTCTTCTAAATAGCTGAATAGTTCTCCATTTTGTAAATGAAGCACATTTTCAAAATGAGGCAGTTTATTTCATGTATACAATTTAAATTATATTAGCATTTAAGAAAATACTTTCTACAGGTCTCTTTTGGGTCACTGAAGGACAGTCAGTGTTTTCCTAAGAGTCTTCTCTGCTTATGTGTCTAGAAATGGCCAGGAGGAAAAACTACTCACACTATAGTTGGGAAGAGAACCCAAATGTGCCACTTGAGGCAGATATTTTATATTTTGATCTTATGAATAGGATGAAATACTAGCAATTGCTGTTTATTTTCTATCTTATAGTAGCTGCCACTGATGTTTTAAAAACTGAAAAGTATAGATTTTATTTCTTGTAATGCTTGATAATATTTAATCTATTATTGAGACCACCCAAAACACATAAAACAACTAAAAAAACTCATGATGTATTCAAATAAAACAGCGACTAAGCAAACATTTGTGCGAAAAGAGCAACATCATAAACTGTAGTCCTGAGATACTATGTTACTAATATTGAGAAAGTATAATTTGAGAACACATCCATTCTCCAGTCTAGAAATCCTGTGTATGAACATAGATGAAAAGATAACTCAATTATCAAGTAAGTAATGTATATTATAAGCAATGTAATAAGATATTTTTTAAAAGGAAAATTAAATTATATCCTTTTATAGTATCTCGATTAGGCACAAAAATGTATGTTTGAGTTTTGAGATACAAAATAACGGTATGTCAAGCAAGAAGACCTTCTCTAACACTTTATGTTACTGATAATGGGTTCGGTTCATGCTAGGTAAATGCTTCTATCCAGAGTCAACACAACTTATTCAAGGTATGTTTCACAGCCTAAAACAAACACACTCATGCAAGTTAGCTTCTTGACTTTCCTGTTACTGTGTGGGGACAATGTTACCTCTGTCTGCTCCTATTATAAAATGCAGGATCATGGCATCCAGATCACTAATGCAACAACTAAACAACAAACCTACCTAGTTTTCAAGAGAATTTATAAACATAACAAAGAGTAGAGAAAAGTATTCTCCAACCTTCTAAACTAAGTGCTAAGCCTAAAAGAAAGAAACACTGGAAAATCTAGGAGCCAGGTGGAACAAGTAAGTTTCTTTTTAAATAAGTATTTTTATCCTTCAAGTAATGGGTATCATCATAGTGGATACATGTGTAGTAAACAAATAGAGAGTAAGCATAGTAAACATGGTATAAACTGAGGAAGAAAATACTGTCATGTCTTGAAGGGGATGAGAGAAACTAACATCTATGAAACACTAAAAACACATCAATACACATGTGATTTACAGTACTATGAACTCAGCTAAACTTTGTAATGTTTAACACACAGATAAAGTCACAGGTTATTTATAGCTTTTAAATAGTGACCATGCATATCTGTCCTTCTAGGTACAGCCAAACATCTGTTTTTTATTTCTTATCTTGTTTTTGAAAGTACACTATCAGGATATGGATGATACAGTGAGTGTCTTAGTCAGTGTTGCTTAAAAAAATAGAACTGATAGAATGAACATATGAATCTGGATTTACTAGACTGCCTATGTGTCCAGAAATAGCTGTCTCATACTGCATAGACTGAGAATCTGGTAGGTGTTTAGTCCAAGGGACTGAATGTCTCAGTAATCACATCTTAGTGCTGACTGCCTGGAGATTCCTAAAGAGTGAGAGGGTCTTTAGTGTACATGGGAAAATTGAAGATGTTGGTTCTCATATCTGTAAAAGAATGCCATGACAATAAAATAGACAAATTTGCTAGCTAAAAATAAAGGGAAAAATAAAAGGACAAGGTTCCTTCTGTTCTATCTTTTTAATTGGGTTGTCACCATATTTAGCATAAATTTTTCCCCGTTGTTGGTTTGGGCTTTGAAAGGGGGGGTTTTGGGATTTCCTTTTAAAAAGGGTTTTCAAAATATCCCCTCAAAAATAAAAAAAAAAAACTTTAAAATTTTTTTTGGTAAATTAAAAAAAAAAATTTTGGGGGAGGTAAAAAGGGTTGAAAGGTTTAATTCTCCAATTAAAAGTGGAAAAAATTTATTGGTTTCCTCTTTTGTTTAAACTCTTTTCCCCGGTTGCAGCAAAAAGGTGGTAAAAATTTTTATAAAATTTAAAAAAAATTTTTTTTACGGAAAAAAATTTAAAAAAACCTCCCCCCCCAATTTTGGGTTTTCCCGGGAGTTAAACAAACCGGGTTACCATCACCTAAAAGAATTCAAATTTTCAAAAAAAGGGTTAAAATATGTTTTCAAAAAAATTTTTTCCAAAAGAAAAAAAATTTTTTTTTTTTTTTTCCCCAAAAATTTTTCAAATAAATCGGGTTTGATATTTTTCAACTCTCAACGGAGAAAATCCTGAAAAAATAAAACGTACCACACCTCAACCAGTTACTTCATTTTTTTCAAAAAAAAAAGTATTTAAATTATAAAAAAATTAAAACGTATTTCTAATAGGAATTTTATTAAATTTCACTTCCCAAAGAAAATTAAGGCCTTGAAAAAAAAGAAATCAACAATAGATTCTAAGAAAAAAAAATTTAAAAAAATAAAAAAAAAAAACATTTTTTTTTCTTAAAAAGTATTTATTTAAAGATAAAACCCCCTTTTTAATAAAACCAGAAAATTAAAAAAAAACTTTAAACAGTTTTTTTAAAATTTAAAAAATTTCAGTTTTGCAATTTTTTTGTAAAGAATTTTTAAAAAAAAAAAGTTTTTAAAAAAGTGTACTCCTTAATAAAAGCCCTTTAAAAATCATAAAAAAATTTAATATTTTTAAAATTTTTTTTTAAATTAAAAAAATTGGCTTTTTTCCCAAACCCCCTTATTTTTAAAACTCTACATATATAAAAATTTTTTTTTATTAAAAAAATTTTTACTTTTTTATTTTTAGCCCTCCAAAAAAAATAAAGGATGTTTTTAAAAAATTTTTTCTTGTGAAATATATTTCTTACTTTTAAAAATTTTTTTTTTTTTAAAAAAAAATTTTTTTAAATTTAAATACCCAAATTTTATCCCTGCCAGAGGCACAATTTAAAATAAAAACTTCCACATCATTTTAAATAAATGTTAAATTTTTTAAAAAAGCTTTTGTGCTGGGTAATTTTAAAAGCGAAAATTTCAAAAAAAATTTTTTTTCCCCATTAAAATTTGAAAAATTTTTAATTTTGAATTGATTATTTTAAAAAAAAATTTTTAAAATAAAAAAAAATAAAATAAAAAAAAAAAAAAACAAAAAAATAAAGTAAAAAACCATATTTGAAGTATAATTAAAAATTTCATTTTTTAAAAGGGGGGGAAAAATTTTTCCATTTTAAAAATTTTTAAACAAGAAAAATAAAGTAAGGAGATATAAAAATCTTTGAAATTGATCCATAAAAATGCTTTTCGGTTAATAGGTTACCTAAAGTTGCCTTTTTTTTTTAATTTTTTTTTTTCCTTTTTTTTCTCTTTTTTTTTTTTTTCCCTTTTTTTTTTCCCCTTTCCTTTCCCCCCCCTTTCCCCCCCCCCCCCCCTTTTCCCCCCCCCCCCTCCCCCCCCCCCCCTTTTCCCCCCTTTTTCCCCCCCCCCCCCCCCCCCCCCCCCTTCCCCCCTCCCCCCTCCCTCCCCCCTCCCTCCCTCCCCCTCTCCCCCCCCCCTTTTCCCTTTTCCCCCCCTTTTTTCCCCCCCCCTTTCCCTCCCCCCCTCCCCCCTCCCCCTTTTCCCCCCCCCTTTTCCCCCCTCCCCTCCCCCTCCCCCCCCTCCCTCCCCCTCCCTCCCCCCTCCCCCCCCCCTCCCCTCCCCCCCCCCCCCTCCCCTCCCCCTCCCCTCCCCTCCCCTCCCCTCCCCCCTCCCCTCCCCTCCTCCCTCTCCTCCTCTCCTCTCCTCTTCTTCTCTTCTCTTTTCTTCCTTCTCTCTCCATTTCTCTCTCTCTCTCTCTCTCTCTCTCTCTCTCTCCATCTATCTATCTATCTCTCAATCTCTCTCTTCTTGCTACCTACACCATCAGTTCTTTTATTGTAAATTTAAAACATTATAATCTGGGTACTGTGGACTGAGTCATAAAATTTCCTTTCTTTTGTAGAAACAATAAAGACAAATCAGGTTAGTTTTTCTGTAGGTAAAGTCAACTGATTATTAAACGTTGTAGCTATAAGTTTTAATACCACATAGGAATTATATATTTTTCAAATTAACAAGCTATTTTATACACTTATCTGAAATTGATGAGAAGCATTACAGCCTGTTTCACATACCACTAGTTATTCCTAATCCTTTTTATAATCTAAATGATTCACATATCAAAAAATATTTTTTGAGAGAAGAACATTTTTAAAAAATCAGTTAGCTACTTCTGTCCAGTGATACAATGTATTGAATAAAACTAAAAGATTGTGACAACCATAAAAGTAATTTCTATGAGATACGTGACACTGAAATTTCCAATGGATCTATGTAATGCTGTATGTCCAAGTTTTCTACTAGTGTATACTGGATCTGTAGAAATCTGCCTTATTTACAGAAATCACTGTTTGATAATGAAGGAGATTTCCCCTGAAAACATTACCACACAATAGGATAAGCAATGGGAATAAGTGATGACATAATTTCCATAGAAATAAATATTATAATGTAAGTAAATTGTACTACATGTGCTTGATAACATAATATTAGAATACTAAGAGGGCAAAATGTTTCCAGAGATAAGAAAATAGATCTATGTGGGATGGTAAAATCCTGTCAGGAAACTTTGTAAGGTACAGCAGGATGAGACCTGGAGACTCAGTTGGCACAAACCTGAGATTTAGGAGACATCCCAATTCCTTCCATATTCCCAGCCTAGAACACATGCCACATAAGGAAATGTAACCTTTGGTCACATAGGCTCAGAACAGAGTTCTCCATGTTAATGAGGTACCTAGAGGCCCTGAGGAATAAGTACAGTCAAATCGCCAGGTTCCATGTCCCCGAAAGGCCATGCCCAGCAGCTGGGCAGACATAGACCTGCACATCTACTAGCTTATAGCTACAAATAAAACTTAACTTTTGTCTTCTCAGGCAAACAATAAAAAGGAAGTGCTGGGGATGCACCTCAGTTGCCTCAGTGTTTTTCTCATATCTACAAATTCAAATATGTATGTTGTTGATCCCCAGCAACATATATATTGGATATTATGAGACACTCCTATAGTCCTAGCTAGGGAAAGTCAAACAAATACATTAAAATTTCAAAGTCATCTTTGACTACTGAGAAAATCTGAGGCCATCTGGAGATACATTAGACTCTGCCTCAAAGCCACAAAAGAAGAGACCTGTTCAATACACTCCTTCTAACAAGACCAAAAATCCTGATCTTTATAGAGCAATAAGTAGCTTCATCTTCTGTTTATTATACTCACACTTTAAACTTTCTCCACATATCATTGTATTATAAAACTGAGGTTATACTTTTATCAATCAAAATATAAAATCAAATATTAAATTTTGATGTACTTGTATTGATTTAACATTACTCCAGTCCATTACCACACATCTCAAAAAGAAAAGCAAGTCTAGTTTTTTCTGGGTACTGATACTGGCACTCAAGAAATGCCTTTTGTGACTAAAGGTTCAAATCTAAGCATTTGGCATCTAACTGATTGGGAAAGGTAAGTGTATTAATGGTTTTGACCTTTTTGAAACCAAACAAAAATATGCAATTATTAATGTACATGACGTGTTAAATAATTTAAAGATAATCTTAAGTGAAATTCTAAAATACCATGCACTCTCATGTTGGTTTCTACATCTTTTCCTTCATAGTCAGTCTGGTAGTTCATCTCATTTTTATACATAATTTACCTCATTTAAAATTGAAATGTCTATGGGAATGTTAAGAATTTTACATGTCAGTGGTTATCAATTGCATATAGATTTTTTGTTAGGGATGGGAACTTATGTCCACTTCCTCCTGTCAATGTTGGAATCCATCTAACTTGAGCATGTAAGTTGTATGTGCTGCCATAGTCTCTGTGAGTTCATATGTGTCTCAACAGGGTGTGTGAATGACACTATTTTCTTGAAGTCATCCATCACCTCTTATAATCATCCAATTCCCCTACTACACAGAACCCTGAGCTTTGAGGGGAGTGCGTTGATGAAGACATTCCATTTGAGAATGAGTAACTGAAGTATCTCACTCTCTGCACATTGTCGAGTTGTTGGTCTCCATGTTAATTCTGATTGCTCTTAGAAGAAGCTTCTCTAATGGTAGCTTAGTGAGGCATAGATCTATGGATTCTATAGATTTAGTAGATTGTAATTAGGTGTCACTTATTGTTCTATTCATTTCGCAAAATAATAGTATTTGGTGTTCCAATCAGCCTGTGGTCTATATAAAATCAGGTTCTTAGTGACTTCAGCAATGCCAGGAATGGGTTTTGTCCCAAAGAATGGGCCATAACGCCAGATATAAAAGGGCTGATTTTTGCCATAACATCTAAATAACGATTGCACTAGTATATCTTTCAAGCAGTCACTATTGTAGGACACTGGGTTTATAGACAGGATGATGATCATCTTTCTCTTCTGGCTGTATAGAGAAAACCTTCCACTATCATGTTAGGTAGTACCTGGAGGTAAAGCTTTTAGTTAGGAACATGCTCAGATTCTCCATGTCCAATAATATATATTTAAGTGTTGTCTATATCAATAGGGCCTTGCCATCACATTGTGGAGAATAACCAATAGCCTTTGAAATAGCCTCTGATGTTTAATGTAACCAACTTCTGGCACTGGAGTTTTCAGTTGGTAGTGTGAGTAAGTAGGAAATGGATTATCTAGTAATAATTTTGAAGCTCATAAACCTGGGCAAGAATTAACTATAAAACCACCAATCAAATGTAGTTTTAATGTAAGTTGAAAAGATTTAGATCTATTAAACTGGAGAAAAAGATTTCTTGTATACTTGATACATCTGCTTCTACTATTTGGGTGTTGTGAAATGAATTAAAGGAGTAAAGAAAAAACAATAAAGGCAATGGCACATGTGACTGATGAGCTAGGCTGTTCTTCAAATTGTATAATTTCAATGAAAGAGAATCATGACAAATCCCTATGATCACCAGAATGACACAAATAATAAAATCCATTTTCATGGTCATGATTCCAAACAACTACCTTTGTATACGTGCTACTCAATCATACAATAATACAAGTAATAAAGCATATTCAGTATGTATATTTAACTAGCTTAGATACACACAAACACACACACACACACACACACACACACACACAAACTTTGATAAAATAAAATAAAAAATTACTGAGTTGAACAGGTTTTGTTCCAAGAATGACATTAAAACAGATGCTTACTGCCTATTATCACAGAATAGTCCACAGATCGTTACTTCTGAATTGTGTAGCTTACTCCATCCATCTCTATCAGAGTCTCCACTGCTAGTTGGGTAGAATTTCAGTTCATATATTGCCCAGGGCTAAGGCAGAGTTGGTGCAGTTTTCTGTCACTAGATTATAGGGACACTGATGGCAGAGCCCCTAGGCCTTAATGCTTCTACCACCTCTTCATTGCGTTAACATGACATTCATTTGCACAAATTAATCTATGAAAAAGAAATGCCCCAGGACTTTTTAAAGTAGCCCCCCAACACACTTTTCCTCTGTGAGAACTCTTAGAGAATTTGTCTGCTTTTATGCTTTTCTTATAATAGATTTGGAAGTAATTGGGACACCCAGAAAAAAAAAATCTTCAGAAAATCTGCTATTTCTTTCCTATGGTCCTGAAATTGGTTTTTATTGGTTATGCATCAAGTGACATCTGAGCCAAACACAAACCAAAGAGCTAACAGAGTTAGAAGTGGGGATGGGTACCTATCCCATAAATCATTCCTCTGCATTCTTTCTTACTCTCTTCTGAGTACATGCTAGAATGTCTGCTAAACTTTATGAGTTCTGAATTCACAACTCAAAATTAACCAGGTAATTAAAAGTTATGATGGTGTTTACACAAATTTATAGGTTTTAGTAAAGTTATAAAAATCATACACAGTCATCAATAAATGAGTACCTACATGTTAAACTGATGACCTTTGAATGTCATCTGTTGGTATTCTCGGTGCTAATTTACTGATTTTGACAACTTTGTTAACCATTACTATGTACCATTTCATTGAATATTCACAAGAATTTATAAGAGAACAATAATATTTTACTGCAATGATGAAGAAACAGAGACAGAAAATCAACTGAATTTCTTGAAGCCACACATCTAGGACTTAAGAGTCTTAAATTGCTCCGTCACTGTTTTGCTTTGATGATTTTTAAATTTCCTTTAATATGTATACTTCGTGCCAGAGAGGCACCTCAGAGGTTTAGTACACTTGCTACCTTCCAGAAACCCAAGAGGGTTTTTTTTTTGTTTTTTGGTTTTTTTTTTTTTTTTTTTTTTTTTTTTTGCATGTAATATAACCAATTTAAGCTTATCCACTAGTAGCTTACAAATAAATAAGAATCAGGCTATGTTTAATTTATTTGGCTTTGACAATTACTGGGGCTAACCTCTAATATACTTTTCCAACTGTTAGTCTGGCTACCTCCCCAGTGATGTTCTCCAAATCCTTTCTGTTTCTCCTGGCCATGTCCTCATGGTACTTGCCCTCTCATGGGCCTTGCTCCTCTCTCCTCATTCTTCCTCCCTTACTGCTACTCTCCAGGTAACTCAAAACCTGCCTACATCTAATCCCTCTGAGAATTGTCTGTAGCAATTTTAATTTAACCAACAGTTTTAAATTAAGAAACAACAAAAATGATAAACATGAGAATTTACTCATAGGTGACTTTATAATTCCAGTGCAAAATTTAGCATTACAATGTATATAGCAACAGACCAAACCTCAACAATTCCCACTTTTTGTCTAAATAAAAGGCTTTTTCATTTATAATAATAAAGAACAGACAATAGGAACAATTATGAAACAATTATGAAAATTATTAGGTAAGAATTACATTCCAAAAGTCCAGTTTGTCAACTTAGGAGAAAAAATTCTCTTATCTGTCCCTTCTTAGTGAGTTCTGAGTTCTGTATTTAAATCAATTTCTATCCTAACTTGAAATTTCAACCTAAAACTATCCTTTCAGACCCCAAACAACTTAAACTTATAGTAAGGCTATGAACATCTAGTCTTTAATACCATAAAAGACCTGAGAAGCAATAAATGTTACCTGAATAAGTATGAAGTACAGAGAAGCATTTCCAAAATTATAGAAATGACAGATAGTTGGTTGCCTGGAGAGCAACCCTGTATTCTAAAACACGAAACATTATCTTCAGCCTTCTTACCAAGAATATCTGACAAACCTTTTGTGAAGCAGTAATTATGAAGAACATGCTTATCTTGTCTTGGCAGAGCTTGGCAATCGACTTCCCTGCATCTGTTTATCATTTCTGGACAGGATTTGTTCTGCAGATGAAGTTAGGGCTTTTTTTTTTTTTTTTTTTTTTTTTTTTTTTTGGCCTGGTGGTTAGGTTGCCACAAATGAAGCCATCTCCAAATGTGGGTCCTTCAATGTTCATCATCTTCTTCCAAGTTGAATCGAGTATTTCCAGGAGCTGATGTCTCAATGTCAAAAAAGCCTTTAGTGTTGGACAGAAAACCTAAAGGAACAATATGTTTTTATGTCAATCTTTATTTACATTTATATACATATGTAAGAATGTCTGCCTGGTGTGTTTGGACTTTCACAAAGTACAGAATGAGTCATTTGCATATTTTCTCTTTGCCATAATAATTATTCTGTATTTATAACAAGTTGTAAATTAAGAAAATATAATTCTTTTTATGTTTTAGGTTTCCTTCATTTAATAATATTAATGACATATCAGTGTGTTATTGATCATGTATATGTTAACGACATGTCAGCATTACATACATCCTATGTACCAAACAGCCATACCATTTAAATCATGAACTGAAATTAACATTCATTGGTGAAGCATTCCTTGACTGGGTTGCTTCAGTAATATTGATTGGATATCTAGTATATCCATGTGTTTAAAGAGTTCACAGGCTTTTGGACGTACTGAACTCCATGTTGCTGTGTAAAGTGGTACTACATTCTGACAAGTGACATTCTGAGTCTACATAAGTTCTCTTTATGACAGCAGTGGTGTAAAAGGAGTGACACCCTGCCATGCTTTTTATAGCCTAAGCTTTGATAATACTTCTCAACCACAATATTTCTTTGTTTTTGTATTTTTTTATTGGATTTTTTTTTGTATTTACATTTCACATGTTATCCCCATTCCCAGGTTCCCCTCCAGAAAACCCCTATCCAATCTTCCATCCTTTTATGAGCGTGCTCACACTCCCACCCACCCACTCCCACTTTGGCATTCCCCTACACTGGGGAATCAAGCTTTCATAGGACCAAGGGCCTCTCCTTCTATTGATGCCCGACAATGCCATCCTCTGCTGCATATGAGGTTAGAGCCATGTGTGCCACCGTGTGTACTCTGTGGTTGGTGGTTTATTCCCTGGGAGCTGGGGGAGGGGTGTCTGGTTGGTTGATATTGTTGTTCTTCCTATGGTGTTGCAAACACCGTCAGGTTCTTCAATCAGTTTTTTCTCTAACTTCTCCATTAGGGTCCTCTGGCTCAGTCCAATGGTTGGATGTGAGCATCCACCTCTGTATTTGTCAGGCTATGGCCGAGTCTCTCAGAAGACAGCTATAGCAGGTTCCTGCCAACCAGCACTTCATGGTATTAGCAGTAGTGTCTGGGTTTGGTATATGGGATGGATCCCAGGTAGGGCAATCTCTCTATGGCCTTTCCTTCAGTCTTTGCTCCACACTGTGCCCCATATTTCCTTTAGACAGGAACCATTCTGGGTTAAAACTTTGGAGATGAGTGGGTGGCCTCATCTCCTAATCTGGGTTCTTGCCTAACCTCAGGATATGGTGTCTACAGGTTCTTCTACAGGTTCTTCTTCCTCTTTGTTGGGCATTTCAGCTAACCTCATCCTTGCTGGGTCCTGGGAGCCTTGTGAATTCCTGGCATCTGGGACTTGCTGGTGGCTACCCTTAGTTCTCCATCTCCTATTACTACACATCTCTGTTCAAATTCCTGACCCTCTGTTTACTATCCCTTTCTCCTCCCATACCAGATACTGTCCCCCTTCCCCCCTTCCTCATTTCCTCTCAAGTCCCTTCCACCCTATACTTCCCATGAGTATTTGCTTCCCCTTTCTAAGAAGGACTGAAGCACCCATATTTTGGTCTTCCTTCTTGAGTGTCATATGGTCTGTGAATTATATCTTGGTTATTCTGAGTTTGGGGGCTAATATCCACTTATCAGTGAGTGCATACCACTTGTGTTCTTTTGTGACTTGGTTACCTCATTCAGGTTGATATTTTCTAAATTCAGACATTTGTCTAATAATTTCATGAATTGGTTGTTTTTAATGGCTGAGTAGTACTTTATTGTGTAAACGTACTACATTTTCTGTATGCATTCCTCTGTTGAAGGACACCTGGGTTCTTTCCAGCTTCTGGCTATTAAATATAAGGCTTCTGTGAACATAGTGAACCATGTGTCCTTGTTTTCTGTTGGAGGATCGTTTGGATATATGTCCAGGAGTGGTATAGCTAGATCCTCAAGTAGTACTATGTCTGGTTTTCTGAGGAACTGCCAGACTGATATCCAGAGTGGTTGTACCAGCTTGCAATCCCACCAACAATGGAAGAGTGTTCCCCTTTCTGCACATCCTCACCAACATCTTCTGTCACCTGAGTTTATGATCTTAGCCATTCTGACTTTTATGAGATGTAATCTCAGGGTTGTTTTGATTTGCATTTCCCTGATGACTACTGATATTGAACATTTCTTTAGCTGCTTCTCGGCTATTCAGTTTCCTCAGTTGAGAATTTTTGTTTAGCTCTGCATCCCATTTTTAATAAGGTTATTTGGTTCTCTGGAGTCTAACTTCTTGAGTTTTTTGTGTATATTGGATATTAGCCCTCTATTTGATGTAAGATTGGTAAAGATGTTTTTCCAATCTTTTGGTTTCCATTTTGTTCTATTGATCGTGTCCTTTGCCTTACAGAAGCTTTTCAATTTTATGAGTTCCTATTTTTCAATTATTGATCTTAGAACATAAGCCATTGGTTTTCTGTTCAGGAAATTTTCCTCTGTACCCATGTGTTTGAGGATCTTCTCCACTTTCTCTTCTATTAGTTTCAGGTGTATCTGGTAATATCTGGAGGTTCTTGATCGACTTGGACTTGAGCTTTGTACAAGGAGATAAGGATGAATTGATTTGTATTCTTCTCCATGCTGACCCCCAGTTGAATCAGCACCATTTGTTGAAAATGCTGCCTTTTTCCCACTGGATAGTCTTAGCTCCTTTGTCAAAGATCAAGTGACCATAGGTGTGGGAGTTCATTTCTGGGTCTTCAGTTCTCTTCCATTGATCTACTTGCCTGTCTCTTTACCAGTACCATGCAGTTTTTATTATTATTGCGCTGTAGTACTGCTTGAGGTCAGGGATGGTGATTTCTCCAGAAGTTCTTTTTTTGTTGATAATAGTTTTTGCTGTCCTGGTTTTTTTGTTATTCCAAATGAATTTACAAATTGCACTTTTTAATTCTGTGAAGAATTTAGTGGGAATTTTGATGGGGATTACATTTAATCTGTAGATTGCTTTTGTCAAGATGATCATATTTACTATATTAAACCTGACAGTTCATAAGCATGGGAGATTTTTCCATCTACTGAGATATTTTTATTTCTTTCTTCAGGAACTTGAAATTCTTGTCATACAGATCTTTTACTTGCTTGGTTAGAGTCACACCAAGGTATTTTATATTATTTGTGACTATAACCACAATATTTCTAATTGCCAGGAACAGATTCAACAAATAAAAATTTTGAGCAGGAACATGTTAATTTGGTGACATAATAGCTGGTACATAAAACAAAACTTATTAATAATGACAGCAAAATCATTGATTATTTTGGTAGTTTGACTATGCTTGACCCATGGAATGGCACTATTAGGAGGTGTGGACTTGTTGGTGTAGGTGTGGCCTTATTGGAGGAAGTATATCACCCTGGAGGGGGGCTTTGACATCCCTAGCTGCTTTGAAGACAATTTCTCCAAGTTGCCTTCAGATCAAGATTTAGAACTCTCAACTCCTTGTGGACTATGTAAGCCTGCACATGCTGCTGTGATTCCTGCTATGATGATGATAGACTAAACTTCTGCAACTGTAAGCTAGCACCAATTAACTGTTTGCTTTAATAAGAGTTGCCTTGTTCATGATGTCTTTTATAACTATGGAAACACTAATTAAGACAATGATTGTGACAGTGGGCTTTGCAAGGCATTTTACCACAAAAATATGTAATCCTTTTCAAGTAATGCATAAGACATGACAAACTTATTATATTTATCATTTTCTATTCATTTACAACGTGCATATATGAATTATCTGTTTAAGAACTTCATTTGCATTTCTAATAATTGTAAGAAAAGATTGCCTGGTAAAATCCATCTCTAAAAGGAAAAAAATGCTAAGTGAAATGACTGATTGTCATCATAAAGCACCGTTAGCATGGTAATTTTTTTCCCTATTTAAGTGTGGGTAAATGCCGTATTATACTTTTTTCTTGGAGTCTCTAAGCAAAGGACATTTTCCCTAGTCTCTACAGGGTATCTGGCCTGAGAAAATTTATTCACAGACTAGATGCTGGTCTACTAGTAACTAAAATCCATGTGTAAAAGGATGAGCAATATTTCCATTCGCCAGTAGGAGACAAGCCTAATGATGCTTACAGCTGTGTTACTTGCAGGGTCATTCTTGCCATGATTTGGCTTTTACAAGATCTTCTTTTCAGCTTTCCACAGCGAAGATGAAGCTCTCCAGTCTCTTACACTTCAGCTCATGCTGACTTGACTCATTAAGTGATTCCAGCTGTTCTTCCATGGCAACAGACAATTTCACATCTGCAGGGCCATTTGGATTTCACATGTGTATGGCAAAGAGCTGCTTGACTGTTTTGCAATTTCAGGTTGTAGTCAGAATTAGAGCCAATTAAAATGAAACATTTTGATTAACTTATATTCTGACAACATATTTAATCTCAACAAATTTATGCTAGATGATCACTAAACTCTACTGTTTGAGAAGCATATTAAAATAAGTTGAGACTTTATACAGAGAAAGTTTTTTTTTTTTAAAAAAAAAAAAAAAGGGCTAAAATCCAAAAAATAAACTGAGAATGTCATTTTAACTTTGAATGAAAAATAATAATGATGAATTTATATTAATTACCAAGATGATACTAGCCAGTTAACATTCTATTTTTTAATTAATAAAAAAGGTAAAATTAGATGATCTGTAGTCATGGTTTAGTTTCTAATTTTATAATATTATAACTTCATTACATAGGAAATAGAAATGCTCACAAATCATAATTACTTGAGAAATGAGGATTTTGTAAAAAGGAAACACATTGTGTTGTAAATGGAAATGATAATTGTATAGATACAAGATGCCTATGCTTTTTGTAGATAATGCCAAACTACAGTGGTCAAGGAATATCTGGAAAGAGAAGTCCAGGCAAAATGGCAATGAATTGTGATATTCATGGCAGTGTTGTTACAAAATATTAATGAACACTAAATTTAGTGATGTAAGGAACAAGGAGATTGATTGGCTTGACAGACAAAATTGTGCTCAGTTCTCCATCTCTACCAGAATAGAAGGGCACATTAGGGCAGAATATTTTCCCCTAAAATAACAGGCTTTTCTTTGGAACATTTTGTTCATCAACGTATTAAAAATTTTCAAGTACTTTTGTTGAGAAAGTGTTTGACAAAATTGATAGATTTTTTTCTAAGGAAAACAAAAATACCATACTTACTTTGCACTCTAGGCATAAGTAATTCAGGCTGATGAGTCTCATCTTCGGTCTCTTTCCTCTTCTTTCCTCCTGCCTCTTTTCCCATCTATAGTTTGTCCATTCATTCTTATTGTCTTCAGTACCCACAATGAGTATATTAATTTATAGAAAATATGTTTTAATATTAAATGTTACATTTATTTGGTATTTGAGATATTCAACTACACATTTAAAATGCATTATTCATTTTGGTAGGTCACTTAATTATGCATTAACACTTAACACCAGTGATTTCCACTTATGAATATACTGTACAGAGCATTCTATGATGCTTCTTCAGCTAATATTACCTTAGATATTCACCAGTTAGCTCTTTAAGACAACCTGTTTCCATTCTATGCAGACATGATTATGGTATTTTCCATCCCTGGAGGTGTCTAGTATTCTCTGTTTGATGTGTGATAAGGAGACACACCATGGACTACAAAGGATGGAAACAACACATTTGCTTTCATTATTGATCTTGGAATTTTTACAAAGACAAGAAACACTATTGAACTGTAAATGCTGAATTATTAATTGAAGATAGAAATTTTGTTACCTCTTGTGTATGTAGAAAATTTATCATATCCAGTGATTTGAAGTTTCCTCTAATTTTTTAAGGTAGAGAATACATGTCATTTTAGGGAATATGGGGAATGTGGAAAATGATTTTTGAGATGTAGGCGATATGTATATGGACAATTGAGTTTTCTAAAATTTTTTATATGTTTCTTCTAAATAAACTGCTGCTAAACATTAATGGTCTTTTGAAAATATACTACTCGTTGTATCTTTTTATATTTAGAAACAAAAATAAAAGCTTTCTCTTGATTATCAGAGAAACACATACACACAAATATCATGTGTAACTAGACTTAACGTTTTTAACTTTAAGTCTGTATTCAAACTCAAAACTTTGTGTTCTAACGTAATCAAAAGAGACAGATAAAACCTTTTCACAAACCCATAATTTTCTATCCTTTGATTTCCTTCTCAAAATAGTAGATACATTTAAAAGAAAAGAAAATCATGGGTACAATTGTCTAACAATTATGAGGAAATATAATAAAGCACATATATTTTGGAATGAATTTTAAACAACTTGCAAAGACACACAGCACAAATGAAATAAAAAAGTGAAAGAGAAATAGATCTACTTAGACTCATGAACTTAAAAACAGTCTCCTTTCAAATTAAAGGAACTTCCATCTAACAATAAGGAACACCCCATTCAATAATTTGTGCACTAGAAATAGATGTTAATTTAAATCACTAAAGGCAGTGCACCCAGAGAGATGTATACCAAAAGATGCACAAACATGTGTTGTACAGTATGAGGAAAGCATTTGTAGTTTGTCAATTTTATTTATATTTAGTGGGAAACATACTCCATCTTCTTCAATTTCTTTGCTTGGTTTGAAAAATATCTATCCAAATCTATCTATCTATCTATCTATCTATCTATCTATCTATCTATCTATCTATCTAAAGAATCATTTGTTGGAGCACTCCTGGATATCAAAACCATAATTAAGGCACATCACTTATGTCTATTATCCTACTCAAGGCAAGCAACATTTTATTATGAGTTATGACAATGAGGTTTGTCATTGTTTCAATATAGAAGGTCTTCTATTTTCATGAATTTGGATTTGGTCCTCAGCTTATGATGCTTTTTTGAAGACTCTGGGTCTTTATGTGCTCTAGGAAATGGACATAGTCCCTTGGGTGAACTTTTTTCAAAGTATTAAAATTATGTTATTGCAACAAATTCACAAATAAAATCATCATATATCTAGATCAAGGCTGCCATTTGAAGAAACACATGTCCAGTCCCAAACTCTATACATCTCAATAAACTTCTATACAGTTTTAATGACTAACAGGAAGCCAGAGAGTGTCACTCTCTGTTTTACAATTTCATAACCAACTACATTTTATATACCTATGATGAGAGAGAGAGAGAGAGAGAGAGAGAGAGAGAGAGAGAGAGAGAGAGAGAAAGAGAGAGAGAGAGCTCTATGTCTTATTACAGAAGTTGTATACCTTTTCCTCTGAATTTTGCCTTCCCATTTACTCTATTTCTACCATTTATAAACATTATACTCTACCTACATACAGTTGCTTATGTTTATATCTAAATACACTATAGGGTAGGATTTACACATAAAGAAGAAATATGTCTCTTTTTGAGAATTGGTGACCTTCCTTAAAAATTCAACGTTCTAAATCCATCAAGTACTTGCCAAGTTAGTGACTTCAGTTTTTTTAAATGATGAATAAATACATATCTCTGTCAGATTTTTATCATCTATTAATGTGAAGATGGGTGTCTAAGTTGATTCCATTTTTTTGCTATAGTAAGATATGCAAATATTTCTTTGGAAAAATATGAAGTTCTCTGAGAATATACACAAGTGGAATAGGTGAACTAAGGCCTCGAGACAGTTTTCAAAACAGAGATACAAATTGCCGATAGCGACTTAAAAAGCATTAAGCATCCTTAGTCATTGGAGAAATGCAAATTAAATCCACATTGAGATGCCATATCACATAGTCAAAATGACCATCATTAAAATGTCTGACAATAAGTCTTGTGGAGGATGTGGGGGTGGGTAGCCCTTTATTCATTTTGGTGAAAATACAAATGATAAAGTGATTCATCAAGTCAGTTTGAACTTTATTTTACATATCACTAATGAACAAGGCCTCTTTTTTCATTAATTGTTGTTGATATAATTATATTATTACCTCAAAATAGAAAAAAATTCAGGAATGGGTTTTTGAAAGTACTGCCAATATCAGTTTCCATGTTAGACCCCTCTGGTTGCTGGTTTACTGCCATATAAACAGAACACTACTTGATATTTCCACCAAGAACCATGAAGAGCAGATTGAACCACTCTGCCCTGCCTTCTCTGTAATGATGTGCTGAAATTACCCAAGCCATAAACCCAAAGAAACATTTCTTATAGCTGCTTCACTACAGTAGTGAAAAATGCTATAAGGCTGATCATGGTCTTCCTGGGTTCCACACTCTACTGAATGTCTGGAACACTAAATTCTGAATTAGAAAGAATGGAAATGTGTTTGTCAATTTGCTAAGTTTCCACTATCAAAATTCTGATAAATTTTCTTCAACCTTAGTAAGGAATAATTTCTATTTAACTTTTTATTTGTTATTTGTAAATTTCTCATCAATTGCGCCCAAATCCCACTTATATCCTTATCTCTTAGTATACAACCTCTGCCCTTGCAAACTCCCCCATTAATAAAAAGAAAAAGAATCTTGTGAAATGTGTAATGTGTCACAGTGTGTCCCACAGTATAACCTTTTCCAACATTTCTTAATTTGCAAATGTTCAATGAAGTGATTTCTGATTCAAGGTATCTGATTCTGCCACATTATCAATACTGCATACTCACCAGGCCTGCTCAGATTTTGTGTTGTTGACATGTGTCATTGAGTTCCCGTAGTTTTGGTTCCATAGGACTTGATCTTTCACATAGTTCAGTAGTTCATTGATGGGGTAGATGCTGAGGTGAGACAAGTTAAAGCCCTGGATCTGGGCCTATGTTACAGTAGCTGAGCTGCTCAACCCACCAGCTATCTCACACTCACCCAACCAGGGCAAGCTCTCTAGCACTGTCCAGACAAGCTCACCTAGTGCTATAGCTAGCAAGAGGAAGAACCAGATCTCCCACTTTCATGCCCTCAAGGACTGCCCCAAAGTGGTTACACAAGCAGAGCAAGCTTTATTGTGTTGCCTAGGTGAGACATAGAGCCCAATTTCCTGAGAGACGCTCTGGAAAGTTTCTGGGACAGCTCTTCCACTCTTACCTTCTGAGGGCAGGGTTACCTCCTACTAAAGCCCTTTCTACTGTGTTGCCCGGTAAGGTGCAGGGCCTGCTTTTCCAAGTGTTGCAGCTGGTGAGTGGTAGGGCCAGTTCTCTGCTCTCATGACCTTGGGGCCAGATCTCCCTCTACCATATGTGGGAAGGGGTAAGTAATGTATGGGGGAAGGCATCTGCCACTGCCCATGCCATTTCATAAACAGAGAAGTGGCAGGGCTAGTTCTTCTACACTCAGGCCCTTAAGGTCAACTCTGTACTGCAACCTCTACCTTGAGGGCTTCCTCTACTCTACGTTCCAGGTGAAGTGCAAGGCCTGCTCTCCCAAACTTATACCTCAACCATGGAAACCAGGGTCAGCCCCACTGTGCTTCTTGGGCAAGATACAGGCCAGCTTTCCAGAATACTGGAACTGTAAAGGGCATGAAACAGCTTTCCTAAACTCGTGTCTTCAGGGCGAACTGTCCCAGGATGCCCTGGTGATGGGTGGGGCCAGTTCTCCACAGCATACCAGAGAGGGATATCTGCCTGGCCTTTGGTGGTAACAGATCCTCACTGCTGCAAGTCCATGGACCAAGACATGACCTTCAGTGGGAATACAGGTCAGGACATTCTCGTGCCCATAGTTGACATCACTCAATACCCACACTAGGCTGTTTTTCATTATCCTCTGGTCTCTAGTTTTTCCTTTTCATTGTGCATACATTGTTCTGCTTTTCTTTTTCTACTACTTACTTGCTTGTCTTTGTGGTGCCCAGAGCCTCTAGATTTCTGGGCTCCTATAAGGAGTACTCTGTTGGTACCATACGGTGCCATGCTAGGGGTTTTCACATCATGGTCTGCCAACCTGGGCTCCATGGTGATGATCTTGCTCCTTACCTTGTCTGAGTTGAGCATGGCTAGAGGTCCTGAGCAATTTTTGTTTTATTTTATTTTTATTTTTGTTAATTTCAAACACCTTTTAAAGTTATTTTTTTTAGATATCAGAAAAGGTATACAATAGAGATGTGCTATTGATATATGAGTTTATTACACATTTTGTTGAATAATTTTAATCCAGCAACATAGCTGCTCTGGCAAGGGATCACATCTAAAGACCTTCTAGGTCTGTCTGATCTCCCTGTAATATAGACATTTCTTTAATCCCAGGAGACAGAGGTAAGCAGATCATTGAGTTCAAAACCAGCCTGGTTTAGATCAAGTTTCAGGGAGAGAAAGACTTAGGTTCAGGCATAAACATGCCTTTAATCCCAGCACTTTGGAGACTTAGACATTCAGATCTCTGAGTCCTAGTCAGCAAGTTTGACTTAGTCAGTGAATAGGGAGGCAGTTCAGTAGAGTATAGTTCATGGCAGTTCAGTTCATGGAGTACAGAGTCAAGTTTTACAGTAAGGTTTTATAAACAGGTTGCGCAGAGAAAAAGCTAGACACAAATAACAGAAGAATGAGCCAGAGAATGAGCAGGATCCTGAGATTAGAACAGATTTCTAGAGTTAGTTTGAAGCCAAGCAGAGTAATTCAGTCAGAAGCTGTGAGAAGCCAGTTTGAATTAGGCATCTTAGAGAGGAGTTTGAGCCAGAACAGGTAAGCTAAACCAGCCAGTGAGAATTCAGAAAGAGAGAAAGGGTAAGCTTATTCAGCAGTAAACATTCAGAACATCAACTACATCAGGTGAATAAAGGATACATATGTAACTTTAGAATCTTAAATGTGTTTAATTCTATTATAACCATGAATGTTTGCAAGACACTCCTCTTAGCTTCTCCCCATCTTCCTTCATCCCTGTATCTACTTCTGTTCTGTCTCCTTTCAAGAGACAACAACCAAATACAGCAAAACAAAATATAATAAGAAAAGGCAAAAGTCCTCACACTGAAGCTGGACATGGAAACTCAAGAGGAGGAAAGGAGTCTTAGATGCAAGGAAAAAGTCTGAAGCACACCGCTCCCACTGTTAGATGTCCTACAAAACCACCAAGTTAACAACAATATTTTATATGCAGAGGACCTAATGAATATTCATGCAGACCCTATGGATGACTTCTGCCTATGTGAGCCTATGTGAGTTCTACTTATTTTATTCAGTAGGCTATATTCTCCCGGAGTCCTCCAATCTTTCTGACTACTAAAATTTCTCCCCCTCTTCTTCTGTGCAGTTCCCAGAACTCCTAAGGGAGAGGCCCAGTGGAGACTTCCAATTGCTCACTCTCTCTCCACTGTGTTTCTCTATATATACTACTATTTACTGCTGAAGAAAACCTCTATGATGACCACTAGACAAGACACTAATCTATGAGTATAGCACAATATCAATTAGTAATCATTTCATCAATTTTTAGTTGTTGTTTTTGTTTACAGTTCAGTTCTAACCTAGGTATCTCGGCTATCTGGTCTCTGGCTACTGGCTATTCAAGGAGTGTAAGTCATGGGCATGTTTTCATGATGTGAGCATCAAACTAAATTAGACATTGGTTGGTTACTTCCTTAAGTTCTGTACAATCAATGCCACAGCATATCTTGCAGGCAGAATTTGGCAGAATGGTTTATTAATGGACTTTTGAAAATGGTCAATGATATGATTAATTAAAAATGTTATCAATGGTTATTTTATTAATGTAAATAGGATATAGTTTATCAATTTTTTAATATCTAATTTATTTCAGTTGCATAAAAATTTGTAGTATCTACTAATATATATATCTATGGTTATTGTGATTAAAAAAATGTTATAGTGTTAATGTTTTTTTGCAAAATTGCAATATTTATCTCCTTGACTTTGTGACTAATGACAGTTTAAGATGAAATAATAAATTGATATTATAGAAACAAAAATATCATTCACCCTTCCTAAAATTACAGCTGTCTATTATACATATAATTAATTATATATAGCAAATCATTTGGTTGGTTGCTGATGGAAATTTCATTTATTGTGTAGAGAGAAACAGAGGTAGAATGCTAGAGGGCATGGGCAAATCTAGTCTTTTCACAATTCTATAAATTTTTTATATTCTATAAATTCCTTCTTGAAATTTAGATAATAGAGAATTTGATATTTTTCAATAATGAACACATTTACAAATAAAGCTATGAAAAATTCACAGTATACCTCAATCAAAGTACTTCATGAGTACTGTGCAGAATAGGTGTGCAGAAGTGATGATTAACAATATCTAAATAAAGGTCTGAATTTTTTATAGAAAATATCCCACAATTCTATTACATGATAATACAGTGTATATATATCTCCCCAGCAGTAAGTATCCCCTAATTCAGGTTTTCCTCAAATATTATAGTTAGTTTTAGATATATGTAGGACAAAAGACACTTTGCTACTTTTAAGACATCTGCTGTAACTGTTCAATTACTTCCCATTTTCCTCCACTACATCCTTTTTTTAAGCATATCAACCTTAACTAACCTAGTGGTTTCTTTTGCTAGCAAATTGTATCTATTGGTGGGTTGAAAAAAATAATTCTTCTTCCCATTCTCTGAGTTGTGGCTCTTCTGATGTGACAAGCTGTCTATAGGAAAAGGTTGATGCCATCTATCCTATTGCATAGAATTGATTTTACTTTGGTCCTTGGAAATGAGCACAGATAATAAAAGCCCCCACTTAGAGAAACCACTTGCATCAGATCTTTCTATAAAGAAAATTTTGTCTAATCATAATTACACTCTAAAGCCCATGAATTGGGCAGCTTAGCACAATAGTAGGCATTGAAGCTTAAACTTCATGAAAAGAAGTCAATTAGCACTAAAGATATATGGAATTATGCAGATGAAGTTGAGAAAGTCAGAAATCTATATGTGGAGAAAATGGGATGAAATTCAAAAAGAAACAGAGCTGTCCTTAAAGAAAAGCCATGCAGAGGAAAGGACAGAAAGAGGTCCTATGCCTTTCAATTCTCAGTGATATTAAATATCATGAATATGAATTAATCGAGTAATTACTCTGCTCACTGCTTAGAGTACCCTGAAAATTGTCTTTCTCCTTATCAACAGGTGAGTCATTAAGTTATCACTGTGAATTTTCTGGAAATATTTTACCTGTACCATTTTATTATTCCTATGAAGGTTATCTAGAGATGCAAAATATGACCAGTCAGAGAGAAAGTATTAAAATATGATTTTTTGTCATTTATGTTTTAAGGATAGATATTAATTGATATCTGTGAGAAATAATGTTTTAAAGAAAGAGATAAGTTAGTTCTTCCCTTTAAAGGTGTGCAAAGTTAGGCTAGCTTATCACACATTTATAGATAGTTTCTGTGTGTGTGTGTGTGTGTGTGTGTATCTGTTTGTATGTTGTTAGATATATGTGTCAAGGCATGAATGCCTGTGTGTGGATGCATTTGTCATCAAGAGAATATCTCCTAGGGCTATTCCTAGAGCAGCAACATTTGGGATACAGGTCTCTCAGTGGGATATAGAAGCCACTGTTAGACTTATAGTGGTGACCAGCACACCCTCGATTTTTCTGGGCTCTGATTCTCTGTGGGGTCGAGCTTGGCTTTGCATGTGATTGGTTGGAATCAGAGACTGCTCCATTTACATGTGACAAACATTTTACTGATTGTAATATCTCTGCTCCAGCAAAAAAGCTTTTTAATAACAACTGCTATTATTCTATATGAAAAAAACCATAATTTTTTATTGGATATTTATTTATTTACATTTCAGATGCCTTTCCCTTTCCCCATTTCCCCTCCCTAGAAACCCCTTATATTACTCTCCTCCTCCTTTTCACTTTTATATAATTTTAATTACCTTAAAATATTAAGGTCAGTTCTAGGTTGAGGAACTAGCAATACAAGAGATGCAAACAGTTAAGAAATAAGTATGACAAAAAACCCACAAATAGTCAAAGAACAAGCAAGGCAATAAACAAAAATCTGTAAACACTTCCATGATTACTGTTTCTAAGGGCTTATCAGGATGACCAAATTATCTGAACCAATTTCTGTCTCCTAGCCCAAACTCATTTTCATGTCTCAAGCCTACTTCCTTGTTCTAGCATAAAATTTAGATTCCTGCCTGAAATGACTTCTTTGTTCTAGCCTAATATTTAGATTACTGCCTGAAATTATGTCTTTGTTCTAGCCTAATATCAGCTTCCCGCCTGAAGCCCACTTCCTTGTCCTTGCTCAATGTCATATTCTTGCCAAGAAGCCCCTTTCCTTGTCCTTGGCCCATGTCAGATTCTTGCCAAGCAGCCCCAAAGGCTCTCTACCTTTCCCCCTTTTATATTTCATAAACAAGCTGAACATGTCTTAGGTCTTCTGACAAGAATGCCTTCTTTACCCATCATGGAATATGCATTATCAAAAGCAATGCACTTATATCTTAGGTTGGTAAGGCTCTTTGCAGAAACTTACCTCTCCTTGGTTTGCCAGCCTGTTAAATTAATAACTCTGTCTGGGGATCCATTTTTAGTTTCAAGTCATGTTCTTTGGCTGCCAACTTGTTGATGTTGTTAAAGACAAGCTTTAACACAATGGGCAGGAATAAAAGTATTCCCAGAACAAAAAGGGCTAACATGATCAAGCTATATATGCCATTTTTGAAGCTTGACCAAAATAGAAATACTGACTTGAGGCAATGGGTAATTTTATCAGCAGTATATACTGCATCAACACTCAGCAGAGCAGCATTCTTAAAATTCATAAGCTCAAACATTCAGAGGGGAAAATAAGTAAGGAGTAAGTGATAAGAGCAGTGATTGACCCATATTACCATTGGGAAATTGAACTGATTCTTTGCAATGTATGAAAGTTTGTATGTAAAGTACAGAAAAATTTTAAAAGTTATCTCTTAATGCTACAGTGTCCTGTGATTAAAGTTGACAGAAAAACTATAACACCCTAATCCTCTTAAGGGATGACAAAAGGCACTGACATATCAGGAAAAAGATATAGGCCATTTTTGCAGAAAAGGAGGCAAGATCTGCTGAGTTGCTCACCAAGGGTGGAAAAATACAGAATATATAGTTGAAGAAGGAAGTTCTATATATCAACTAAGGGCAAAGGACAAGTTGCAGAAAAGAGAATGATAATTTACATGAGTGTCTCTCTCATACTTTGTTAAGAATGTATTTGTACAGATATTTGTGTTTTCTTTCATAAATGTCTTTTGCATCTAATGGAATCAATTGAGAGAATATCAACATTAATCATATTTAAATTTGAGATACTAGAAGAATGTTATTCAAGAGACATTGCCACCTATTCTAAATTTATAATGCGTTTGTGCTGATAAAAGGGATAATTATAGCTAATAATGTATAATTATGATTTGGTCCAATATGCAAGGTGTTTGATTGTATGTGGTCTTGTTATAAGTTGTACATAAGTACTTTTTCTGTCTACTCACCTAATAGTCAATGTTGTAAACTCTTATGTATACTGTAAAGTAATATTATAGACATTTGACTAGAAATGATAATTTGCAAAGTGTTGTTCAATTATGCATATATTATAGAGGTTAATTGTTGTACAGTGGAATCTTTATGGCATCAAATAAGATGCATATAAATGTATTTCAGTGTTTGATACATAGTAAAGTCTAAATAAATAATAGTTATTCTATGATAAAAAAAAAGTCCTATACTAATCATGTGTGTGCTAGCTTAAAAATGAACAATAAAGCATTACAGAAATAACCTATTTCTGAGTGCTGTCATTATTTGGCCTTAAAGTAACTATTTTAAACAAAAATCAATCCTCTGGTTTTTATTTCTTTTGTGAAATAATGAATCATCTATGTAATTTGGTTTTAGAAAATTTTTTAAATTAAAAAAATTAAATATAACATGAATTTTAAAAAATAAAGTACCTTAAATAGATAAACTCTAGTATGAGAGAGTTTATTTACTAATTCCGTCAACACATTAATTTTTTTTGTGTTTGAAAACGTTTCTTTAAGATTTTATATAACATGAAAAACAAAATTTTCTTTATGACATTCTCATTCGTAGTTGTTACATTGTTACAGTACCTGAATTTTCTCCTGATCACCCTTCTTTCCCACTTCTAGCTGCCCAACTTCGTTAGCAATAATAGTCTTCACCTTTGCTTTCTTGTCATACACATGTACATACACACACACACATATATATGTGTATGTGTATATATGTATGTGTATAAATAAATATATAATATGTTTATATGTACATATATGCACATATGTGTTTATGTATAATATACATAGTATGTAAATATAGTATATATAAAAGATATATATATATATATATATAGTATTTACATATGTATATATGTATATTTTTATATATACATATTATTCATAGGTAATGTGATATTTAATTTTTCTGCTGCTCTCATTATCTTCTGGTCTTCCTCTTCATCCTTCTTGTAGATCATTTTATCTACTTTCATGGTGTCCAACTTTCACATTCTTTATATATATTCATATTTAAATCAAGGTTCAACAGGAGAAAAAAATTCTGTGGTAATGAAGTTTATGGGCTTTCACTTAACATGATGGTATCTAATTCCATCCATTTCTCTCTGGGTGACATAATTTCATTTATCTTTATAGCTAAGTAAGAGTCCATGTGTCTTTGTAGCACATTTTCTCCTTATATTCATTTGGTAATAGACATATTTGTTGGACAGCTCAATTATTATCAATAGTGCAGCAAGAAATATGTATAAGTATTTCATCAATCTAGCCAAATAAAGTATTTGATTATAAAATAACTAATCACTTGAAACTCCAAAATTAGAATCTAAATTTCTCCAAATTTGAAGTATTGTCAGTGTTCACCTGACAACAGAAGTAGAAGACTCTCTAGGTCGTGGAGAATACACAGTTGTAATGAATGTAGTGTGCAGAGTGAGCTTCAGATTATGTTTAAGAAGTGCAAGGAGAAAACAAATAATATATGTAAGACCCGATTTTTACTCTGAAGACATATCATGAAAACATACCTATTTTATATACTCTCTAAAGAATCAGAAAACAAAAACAATTCTGTTGTTAATGTCTGTCAAATCTAACTGTAAACATCTGTATTGTCCTTGACTTAATTCCATGCATAGGAAATAGGAAATAGTAGAAATTCACATAACAGTAAGCCTATTTACTCTTGTGTTCATTAGAAAATAGATAGCTCTTCTTTCACTAACCTTCCTGTTTCTAAATCACACCAAAATGAATTAACTCATTTTTCTTTTGTGTTCCTTAATATTTTATAATCACATTGTAAATTCAGTCTTTGGGTCAGATAACATTTTTCCATTTTATCTTTGGTTATAATTTGCTCAATAATTTATTATTTACATGATTTTGAAATTTATATCATTCAAAGAGCCAAACAATGACTTTAGTTTACAATGAAGAAGAGAAACCTATGACTATATATTAGATTACTATATTCATATTAAATCTATGCATGTAAGATATGTGGGGGCTTTGCTATGAGCAGTTTCTTCTGAAATAATATCATCCATCTTGGAGGGAAGCTTGCTAAGGAACAAGATTTGTATAGAGAGGTGAAAACAGGATATTCTAAGAGAAAGAAAAACACTAGGATGTGCTAAAGAGAGGTGAAACATATCATCATGCAAGGAAGCTCCTTAAGCTTAGGAAGTAAGCCATATAATATAGGTCTAGGCAGGCCGGAAATTGATCATATTCACTAGGTTCTTCCCTCTTCAAGCACATATAAGCTATAAGGACACTTAGACAAACTGAGCTGCCTAGAAGAATCTCAGATGAAACTAGGCATCTAGAAATAGCTAAGACCAGCCAAACTGCCTAAGAGTGTCCCAAGTGACCATGACAACCTGAAAGAGACACTGTCCAATTTGATGAGCTACATGTAGGTTTTGTAATGCACCAACAGAATGTCACAAAACTATTTTTAAAAACAGAAACAAAATAAACTGCAGAACTAAGAAAATATTATACAAACCCTTTCTTTGACACCCCCCTTTATTCTGTTATTTTAATGATTAAATTGTATCTAGATGATCTAGTAGAATGAGTGTTAGAATTTTCAGACATTTATCATTATGCTTACTAATTAGATTATTTTTTTATCTTTTGGGCTCTTATAATCTCAGCTTTCCTTGTTAAATAAATTGTAATTGACATTTTTGGATGTAGGAATAAGCATTACCCACTTAGGGTGGTTATGTTGGAAAAATACACAGTTTTGCAGAGGATATAAGAATAAATATAAAAAAATGCAGAAAAACAGTTTTACATTTCTTTGGTATTATAAAAAAAGACAAAAAGAGGAAAGATACAAATAGCGAATATGGTTTATTTCTAATTGTCCATGCAAATAACCTACTTTTTATCATGATGATTGCAAATAAGCTCTGTCTTAGTGTGGATTTTTAAAAATTACGAGAAGACTCACTTAAATGTAATTATTTGTTGTTTTATTGTCCTAGATTTTGCTAACTTATTTTGTTTCCTGATCCATTCTACTTTGTTCTGCATAGTATAGTTTTCTTGTAGTGCATATGTTTTCTGTGCATGCATATGGTCAGAGTGTATCATTATATCATAATTCTCTTCTTATGAAATGTCAACTATCAATAAAAGCTGAAGTAGCAAAAAAAATTTGTGAATTATGTCATTAATTGTAATGCTTCCATTGGATGTCATCAGAAACAAAACTCTTTACTGCTGTGCATCACCATAACATGTCATCTATAACAATTCGAATCTTCACACTGCTTTAGGAACATAACCATAAGACCAAGATCATGTCTTTGTAGTGCTTGCTCGTTCTCTCAAGAATTTCTAAAGCTTTTGATTTTACAGATAAATGAAACACTTGTTTTAGTTTTATTACTTACTCATTCTGTGCTGAAACACAGATGTTCACTTTTTTGTTGACACCTTTTTATATTTAGCATCTTTTCCTTTTCCAAAATTCAAAATAGGGCTAGGGATATTGCTTACTGCCAGAGCATTTAATTAGCACAGTACTGGAATAAAAAAACCCAAAAGAAAATTAAATAAGTCACTTTTATGATAAAAAATAAATATTTCATAATTATTTTCAAGATATAAGAGAAAATATTTAGAAAAGATGCTACATTTTATTTGCCTTATTGGTAACATATCAGAATTTTATTTTTTCATATATTAACATTATTGAGCAAAGAAAATATCTTTTGTATATAAGGTTCTCTTCATAGGTTTAATCTTTAGGATATTACATAAAATTTTTGACTTCACAATATATTCCATTTTGTTAATTCAAGAAATAATGTGAAGTAGAAATAATCAACTAGTACTAGTAAAGAAAAGTTCACATATATTATATGAAATTTAATTTTCCATTACTTTAACTCATATTGATAATCACTTTTACTTAATTGACAATCTGTTTATCTTCAATTTTGATATATATATATATATATATATATTCAATATATGTAATATATATACCATATGTATATATCATATAAAATATAATGGTCCTTATAAAATAATGG
Source organism: Mastomys natalensis (assembly GCA_021653895.1). Lineage (NCBI taxonomy): Eukaryota > Metazoa > Chordata > Mammalia > Rodentia > Muridae > Mastomys > Mastomys natalensis. The sequence goes on from JAJTUV010001400.1 coordinate 450,522, forward strand.
TAAATATTTATCCAGCAACTAGCAAATCATCAGAATTCATGTTTTCCAATGTTTCCCTAGACATTTAGCATCATTAAAACAATTGTTAAATATACAGTACAATCATTTTTAAATGATTTTAAGAACACTTGCTGAAATGGAGGTAAGGTATTACTATTAAAGGTAAAAATAATGAGCTCATGAAATTCTTAGGCAAATGGATGGAGCTAGAAAATATCATCCTGAGTGAGATGACCCAATCACAAAAGAACACACATGGTATGCACTCACTGATAAGCGGATATTAGCCCCAAAACACACAATACCTAAGATGCAACACATAAACCTCATGAAACTCAAGAAGAAGGAGGAAGACCAAAGTGAGGGTGCTTTTGTCCTTTTTAGAATGAGTATCAAAAGATTCAACCAGAGCTCCCAGGATCTAAACCTCCAGCCTGAGAACAGACAAGGGCAAGCTGTCCTCTGAGAGGCTCTAACCAGCAGCAGACTCAGACAGATACAGACATCCAGAGCCAAACAGTGGATGGAGCTTGAGGACTCTTATAGAAGAATAGGCAGAAGGATTGTGGGCCCTAAGGAGATAGGAACTGCACAGGAAGATCAACAGAGTAAACGAACCTGAACCCTTGGAGCTCTCAGAGACTGAATCACCAACCGTGGAGCATACCTAGTCTACACAGATCTACCTCCATGGGCTGGACCTAGGCCTCCCTGCACATATGTTGTAAATGTGCAGCTTGGTTTTCATGTAGGTCTCAAACATCTGGAGTGGGGGCTATCCCAAAACATGCAGCCTGTATATGGAGTATGGTCTTCTAGCTGGGTGCCTCATCTGGCCTCAATGGGAGAGGAAGCACCTAGCCTCTCAGAGACTTAAAGTGCCAGGGTGGGGGATACAGGAGGAGGGGGTACTCAGAAAAGAAGAGATGGGGAAGGATTGTGGGAGGGGGTGACTGGGATGGGTTATAAAGTGAATAAGCAAAAAAATAAAATTAAAAAAGGAAAATAAATAAATAAATAAATAAAATAAAAAAAAAGAAACTGTGTACACAAAAACCTTCTAGATTGTCTTTGTTACAAGGATTCTAGGGAAAGAATGTATGCTGATATTAGAATTACTGTAATTGTATTATATCCTCAGTATCACTGTACTTTGTGTTGTGGCTTTCTAGACATGTAGTTAGCTATTGGACTTGAGTTAAAAAAAAAAATGTGGGAAAGTCTCAGAAAATAAATTTATCACAATCTGAACTGTACCTGGAAAGGCTTTCAGGACTGTTTCCACTGATACAATCACCACCACCACACTTTCATGTAGGAGTTGACAGAACAACTAGAGAAGAAAAAAAAAAAAAAAAAGCTGGAACAGCTCTATTTATCTTAGGAGAACTACATAGAATTTTAGCATGATGAAAAATAACCAACTCTGCACTTGTTATGGACTCAGGACATTGCCATATGGGGATATTATCTGTTCTTCCTAAAATCAAGGGAAGGAATAGAATCAGCATTGATAACACTTAAAAATCCCGAACCCAGAAACACACATCTCTGAGCTAAAGGAACATCTCTGCCAATCCTGTTTTCTTTGTTGATACAGAGGAATATTCAGTGTGTATCATCAGGATGGCACATTATATAATTTATATCTAAAAGAATTTGTTAGTTTGAAGAAATGAATACTTCTGAACAATTCAGAAGTTTGAAAATAATTTTAAATTTCTACATCAGCTCCCATGCAAAAAGACTATACAATAAATTTAATGTGATTATAAACATATATTTTAACCACAATGTACCTGATTGGTTGCGTTAGTGTGTGATATTATAAATGAGTCTCCATGGTCTTGTCACATTTGTTTGCCTCTCAGAGCATTCTATTCCTTCATCAAGGAATAGAAGATGCTGTTTTCCCTGTTCCAAAAGTGAGGATGAAAATAGTGCTCATGGCAATAAAAATGGGTCAAAGATTGTCCTATAGTTTCAAAAGAAAAGAATTAGATCCTAGATAATGGACTGACAATAATGTTCTTAGATGACTTGTAATGTGTTTTCCTACAAAATGAATTAAAAGTTATTTTTCAAAGTATTTGTAAGTTAATCAATGTCCATTAAGCATTCAGAGTTAATCTGGCTTGCCAGACAGAATAAGCAGTAAAGAATCTGAAGTCTCCAGATAAAAGGGTCTATTGGCTAGGAGAGATGACTAAAGCCTTCATCTGAGGGTTCACAAATGTTTTAAAACTTTCAGAATTGGCCTCTAGTGAGCCAAGAGAAATTTGGTTTGTGTGATATTCAAAATAATACACAATAATCCAAATACATACAACTAATCTACACTTTTCTCAAGTTGGCTTATTCTTGATTTTCTATATTAAGACTTGAATGTAGTTTCATTGGCCTCTTCCAAAAAGTGCTATCTCTTCCCATGATATTACGTTGCTTAGAGGAACAGAAAGCAGGGCTTCAGCAAATAGTGGCAACTCAGAGACACCAGTGTTATGCAAGATAAATTAATTGCCAAAATGTTCACTTAATCTTGCTATTTTCTTTCCTATTAGGGTTCCATTCATGTCCCTAAATATTATGCTACAAACATCACATCTGTATTACCAATATTGTTTCTTAATAAAAAGATAACATATTTCTGATACTGTGACATTGAATTGAAAGGAAGAAGAAGATGTATGATTAGGTGATCTATAGTGGTGCATGCCTGAAATGCTGCATCTAGCAGGCTAAGGCAAAAGCATGCCTCAGTTTATCATAGTATCAATTACTCTTTCATTTTACATCATGTGTATTAAATTTCACTACAGTTCGTGGAAAGAGAAAGATTTCTTCTTATATGTTTCCTAGGCAAGAGTCAGATGGTCCTTGGGAAGACCTTTAGGTTTTCTGCATTATCCTTTACTTTAAAATTTGTTGGACTTACACTCCAGAATAAATGGGATGAAAATACTAGCTTTTGTAGTGCCAAAAAATGTTTTTGGTGTTACTGCTAATTTCTAGACTTTTCCCATTAGTTAAATGATTATTATTTCATGTAGAATACAGAAAGTTAAAGGTATTCACATTTTATCCCATTATATAGTGAAAATGACACATTTAAGAAGTTCTTGATTTGTGCAGGAAAGTTTTCAAATTATGATCATCTTTCTTAATTGTTAGTGTTATATCTTAATTGGATTATATTGCCATCATTTGAGAATTCTTCATCTCCTTATTTAAAGCTGACATTGGGAAATAAAATTTTAGCAAGAGAATTTCAAGTGGCTTTATTAGTAGAGATAATAGCAGGCTTCCTACTCAGTAATTTCTTTTTCTGAATACTTAATATAAAAGGCTTTGAGCAGTAATTTTTTCAGTAAGCCTTTTTCAGTAAGCACACTGGTGCAAACACATGCTGAAAGTTCTGTCAGGGAAAGCATGGTCTTACTTCATCCATCTTAAAATTTCAGTCGATAGCTTGGCTTCTTGAGCATTAATGAATGACATAAATGTTATTGCCATTCATCTATTATAGCATGTGGGTATCAGAGACACAGAACAGCTACTGTTTAATACTGCTTTATAATATTAAATGTCACACATTTTGTATTTATTAACTCATTCAATCCTTATGCCAACATTGTAAGGAGAGGCCCATTTCTTTTCTCATTTTAAGAATAAAAGGAAACTGAGGCTTATTAATTCATACATAGAGTTACATACATGTTACTAAGCATGACTTATATAGGATAATTTTCAAAGTAAAGTATGTTCAAAATCTAAATAGATTATATTTAAATAATTAAAGAAGGTGATATGACTCATCATCTACCAGTATAGAAATATATAATCATTCACTTAAAGCTTAAGTTATTCATATTTTAAATTTTATGTGTGTATGAAAGTATATGTATGCATATGTGTATATGTCTGTATGAACAGAAGACCAGAATAAGGCATTTTAGGAATTTCTTGATGACTTGTGCAAGAAAGTTTTTTTGAATGTTTTTTCCCTCACTGCCTATCTCTCAGAAGCTGATTCTCACTCTGAAATCAGAGCTTGGTTTTCCTTAGTATGACTAGAAGCCAGGAAGCTTCAGCTCTTAAGTTGTCTGAACTGTCAACAGAACTGGAATAACACACATAAGGAAGACTCTAGCTTATTCAATGGGTACTAGGTTTAGATCTCTGTTCTTCATGAAAATAAAGCAAGTAGTCCTAACCTTTGAACCATTTGTACAGGTCTAAAATAGACATTTAAAAGAATAAGAATGAAAATTGACATTGGAATATACAAGCAATGAAGCTATAAATTAATTAAAGGACTTAGCAACACACTTAATTTAACATTGATCTCCCAGTTGAATTACAGATATGGTCTGCATGGGATTGCTCATGGTGTTACTTTCTACCCTTCTATTTTTTCAATGTAAAGTGTGCATGCTCTGTCTAGTCTCTACATTTTGGTTCAAGTGTCCAAACCAATTTTACCTAATACCACTATGCCTGTATTTAAATTTCAATATGCCATACTTCTATCCTTTTTCTTTTAAAGTTTTAGACTATTTTCTCAAATCTGCTTTTCTACCGACTTTTCTAGTAACTAGAAAATGTATATTGTTTTTAAACAATGAGCTCATGAAATTCTTAGGCAAATGGATGGAGCTAGAAAATATCATCCTGAGTGAGATGACAAAAATCACAAAAGAACACACATGGTATGCACTCACTGATAAGCGGATATTAGCCCAAAAGCACACAATACCTAAGACGCAATGCATAAACCTCATGAAACTCAAGAAGGAGGAAGACCAAAGTGAGGGTGCTTTTGTCCTTTTTAGAATGAGTATCAAAAGATTCAACCAGAGCTCCCAGATCTAAACCTCCAGCCTGAGAACAGACAGGAGCAAGTTGTCCTCTGAGAGGCTCCAACCAGCAGCTGACTCAGACAGATACAGACATCCAGAGCCAAACAGTGGATGGAGCTTGAGGACTCTTATAAAGAATAGGCAGAAGGATTGTGGGCCCTAAGGAGATAGGAACTTCACAGGAAGATCAACAGAATAAACCAACCTGAACCCTTGGAGCTCTCAGAGACTGAATCACCAACCGTGGAGCATACCTAGTCTACACAGATCTACCTCCATGGGCTGGACCTAGGCCTCCCTGACATATGTTGCAAATGTGCAGCTTGGTTTTCATGTAAGTCTCAAACATCTGGAGTGGGGGCTATCCCAAAACATGCAGCCTGTATATGGGGTATGGTCTTCTAGCTGGGTGCCTCATCTGGCCTCAATGGGAGAGGAAGCACCTAGCCTCTTAGAGACTTAAAGTGGCAGGGTGGGGGATACAGGAGGACGGGGTACTCAGAAAAGAAGAGATGGGGAAGGATTGTGGGAGGGGGTGACTGGGACGGGTTATAAAGTGAATAAGCAAAAAAATGAAATTAAAAAAGAAAAGAAAGAAAAAAATGTATATTGACTAATCACTAAGCTGCATCATGTTAGCAATGTGTCCAATCTTGTAATAAAGGGGAACCATAAATAATTGATTTTTCCATATTTCCTGTCCCCATTATCATTTGTAACACACATTATGTCATACTCAATTTTTCTCTAACTTGTTATTACTTAATGAATAATAAATGAAATGTTGGAGGTATCAGTTCAAATTGTATTATGAAACTATAATAATAAAATTTACAGTATTGGCATAAAAACTGACACTTTGATAAATTAAATAGAATTGAAGATTCAACATAATTCGACAGACATGCAGACAACTGATTTTAAAAAACAAAAAACCAAAAATAAAAAAACCCAAAAATACACAGTGGGAAAAAGACAGCACCTTCAGCAAATGGTATTCAGCTCCTCAAACTGGATATATACAAAACTAGATCGATACTTACCATCCTAAAATAATGTTCCTCTGTAAATGAATCAAAGACCACAGCATAAGACCAGAACATTGAATCTAATATAAAAGAAAATGGGGAACAGGCACGAATTCATTGGCACATGATAGAACTTTCTGAATAAAGCAAGGATCACCAATAGAAAAAAGAGATGGACGACAGCATAGCATAGGCATCAAGACAAAAAATTCGTAAATTACATCCCATGAATATATAAAGCATCTATACAACAAAAGACACCATAACTCTAGCAAAGTAATAGACTACAGAAAGGTAAAATTATTACAAATTATTCAACTGATATAGAATTAGTATCTGGAGTATACAAAGAACTGAAAATACCTTCTCCCAAAGGAAACAAATGACTCAATTAAAAATGAGATACCATATAAACATGAAAAACTTAAAAGATAATACATAAATAATTAAGAAATACATAAAATTACAAATCCTTTGCTATTAATGGTATGCATTGAAACTAATTTGAGATTTCTTCATGCTTATTCAGATTGACCAAGATCAATAAATAAAATTGGGAGGTGATATAAGCAAAGAGAACTTACTCATTTATGGTGAAAATATAAACTGGTACAACCACTGTAGTAATCAATGTAGAGATTCCTCAAGATATTGAGAGTAAATCTATCTCAAAATTCAGTAACTCTACTTTTGGACGTATATCTAAATGACTGTACATCTTACTAGAGAGTTACTTGTTTATCAATATAATTACTGCTCTAGTCTTACTGGCCATATTTGGAAAGAACCTAGATGTCTAACCGTTTCTGAATGTATTAACACAATGGGCTATTATTCTGCTCTTAAAAATATAATATTCTAATAGATGAAACTAAAACCAATAACATTGAGAGAGCTAACCAAAATCTAAACATGAAAAATATTTAATATTTATTCTTACCTGTGAATGTTAGCTTCTATCCAAATAGCCACAGAGATTAGGTGGTTAATAAGGGACAAATATGAGGAGGGACTCTTCTAAAGAAGAGACTATAGAATGTAAAGAGATAATAGGAACTTTTTACAGTTGGAATTTTCTTTGACCAATGTATCAATTTCTTCTATGACATCTTCTACAATTGAGATTCTATCTTCCATCTCTTGTATTCTATTGGTCATGCTTGCATTTGTAGTTCCCATTCTCTTTTTTAGGTTTTCCATCTCCAGGGTTGCCTCCATTGTGATATCTTTATTGTTTCTATTTCCATTTTTATGTCTTAGACTGTTTTGTTAATTTCCTTTACATGTTTGATTGCATTTTCCTTTATGTCTTTAAGGGTTTATTTGCTTTCTCTTTAAGGACTTCTACCTATTTGACTGTGTTTCCCTGTATTTCTTTAAGAGAAGTATTTATATCTTCTTTAAAGGCCTCTATCATCTTCATAAGATGGGATTTAATGACAGAATCTTGTTCTTCAGGTGTGTTAGGGTATCCAGGGCTTGCTGTAGTTGGAGAGTTGGGTTCTAGTGATGTTCAGTTGTGTTGGCTTCAGTCGATTATGTTCTTGGGCTTGCTTTTCATCCTCTGTTTTTCTCTGGTGTTAACTAGCCTGGATGTCCTAGATTGGAGCTGGCCTCCACAGAGGGAGCTGGAGCTGTATGTCCCTGGTCAGATCAGGCAGTGCTGTGTCTTTAGTTAATGCAGGGCCCCTGTGCCTCTGGTTTGTGCAGGTCTCCTTGGTGATAAGCAGTGCAGGTGTGGGGTTAGAGCAAGTGAACCAATCTGCCCTTAGTGCAGGTGGAGGTACTGACCAGAAGGAGATGGGGCTCCAACAGGGCAGGACAGAGCCCATGTCTGCTGAGCATTGTGGCATTTCAGTTGGCATGAATATCTGGCCAGGAGTCTCACCTGTGTTTCTGATTAGAGCATGCCTCCTATGAGATAGACAGGGCTATGGGGTTGGGAGAAGACAAGCCAATCTTACATGGCTATAGTTAGCAATGCTTGCCTGGAGAGTAATGGGCCTGAGTAAAAGAAATGCAGGGACAAAAATTAAACAGAAACTGAAGAAATGGCTAATCAGTGATGGACCCAACCAGGGATCCATCCCGTGAGTGGACACAAAGCCTGACGCTATTACTGATGTTATGTTGTGCTTGCAGATAGGAGCCTAGCATGGCTGATTTCTAAGAGACTATACCAGCAGCTGACTGAGACAGATGTATATGCTTAAAGCCAAACATTGGACTGAGGCTAGGGACTCCTGTAGAAGAGTTAGGGGAAGAATTGAAGAAACTGAAGGGAATGGCAACACCTTTGGAAGACCAAGAGTGTCAACTATCCTGGACCCCTGTGAGCTCCAAGAGACTGAGCCAACAACCAAAGAGCATACAAGTGGTGGTCTGAGACTTCTGGCACATATGTATCAGAGGGATGCCATTTCTGCTCCCAGTAAGAGAGGATGGGCCTAATCCAATAAAGCCTTCATGCCCCAGGAATGGGAGGTATCTGGGAAGAAATGCCCTCTCAAAGGTAAGGGAGAGGGATGATGCAGGATATGGAGGCATGTTAACATTTGGGTAATAAATAAATAAATAAATAGGTAAATAAATAAATAATAAATAATAAATAATTTTACAAAGCATAGTAACAATAACAAAACAATCTCTTTAAAAAAGTGATAATAGATTTTAAATAGATAATGGGTAAACTAGAATAGCAAGACTTAATGTGACAGAGAATGGGATGGTAGGGTAAAGGAGAGAATATCTGGAGGAACAACTAACACTAAAGCCTGTTTAGAAGACATATGAAAACTTACTACTGTAAAAGCTTACTTTATAATATATACTTATTACATAAATTTTAATGGTTTCACTATATAATGGGGGAGAAAATGCTCCAAATAGAGATTTTTTGCCACAAAGTAAAACTACCAGTGCCAGGATTGGATTTCATCTTATTGAGTAAATTTACAGAGAATAATAAATAGGCCGTTCAAACATCCAAGACTATTTGACTTTGTTTTGTTTTTTTTTTCTTGTTTTATTTTGGGATTTGAGAAAAAAAAAAAAAAGGAAATTAGATGAGTAAGGAGATGGAGAAACTCTGAGAGGAAATTTCTCTTCTCTTTCTTTTCCCGTGGAAGGGGGAAAAATGAACAATATATAAAGGATAGGAAAAACTGAAATAAACATCAAAAAACCTAAAATGTCATCATTTAAATTTGACATACATCATGCTTGATAAAAACTGAAGTCATTTTAATATCTATTCTATTAAAATCTATATTTTTCACACAATATATTCTGATTATAGTTTCTCCTTCCTCACTCCTCCAAAATGTTCCCCATGTCTCCACCCATCTGAATTCAAACCCTTTCTGTCTCTTATTAGAAAACAAACAAACATCAAAAGAATACTAAAAAATAAAATAAGACAAAACAAAACAAGCTAGTATGGAACCTAACAAAATGAAGAAAATAACAAAGAAAGAAAAGTACAAGAAATAAATATAGAGGCAAAAGTGGTTCTAGGGCAACAAACGTAAGTTTGCATAATAAGGAATACAATAAACTTTTATATTTATATTCAAAGAGAAATAAACTTGGAACAATTTTATATTCAAGGAAAAAATTTAAGTCCAAGAATAAAGTCCCAGGTGTACACTATGATAAGGCAAGGCCATGTAAAAACTGTTGCTTTGAACTTATAATAAGCATATTATAACAAAGCACTGCTTTGAACTAATGTCAATATCTTTCTGTAACTCCCATTTTATGTAACACTTTATAGCTGAGGTAATTTTCTAAAAAACTTTTTGTCTAAGAAGGTATAAAAGACCAAAGAAAAGAAATAGTTGGTGGAATGGTTTGGCTTGTGGAGATTTGCACCAATCCATCCATCCATCCATCCATCCATCCATCCATCCATCCATCCATCTATCCATCCATCTTTCCAAAGGGGTATGTCTGTTTGTCTATATGTTTGTGTGTAGATATATGTGTATATAGGTAAGCACACATGTATATGCGTGGAGTTGATTGTAACAAGTGGTCCAGCCAGCAGAGTGTAAGTATATGAATGTTTAATGTCTATATGACTGTGCATATTTGCCTGTATAAAGCATCTAATTCTTTTCTTCTTCCTCTCTAATTCATAAAGAGTTAGCAGCTTAAACAGAGAGCCTTCTGATTGAATTACAGAGAAAGAGCACAGTAATAAATCCTTTCACTTTATTTACTGCTGTTAAAGAGTATATGTTAATTGACAGATATTGGAGCTTATTAAAACATAAGTATTAAAGAGTTAAGAAAGCTAAGATTTAGTGATAATAAAGCCCAGAACAGTAATAAAGAGTTAAATTTCTAGCACTTAAGCACAGAACAGTAATAGAGTTAAGTTCTTAGCACAAAATATCAAGAGTTAAGTTTCCCTAGTGATTATTTAAGAATACAGAGTTAAATAAAGCACAGAGGGTTGTAATAACACTTAATAAGGCACAGAGTTAAAGAGAAAAGAAGCCAGTGTTATTTAACCACAGAATATGCAAGAAAGTTTTTAGACTCTTTTAGAAGTTCTCAGCAAGCATTCAGTATAGTTAGAGAGCTAGATGTCCAGAGACCATCAGTCTTTAAAGCCACATCTGGTGCTGTGTCCCACTTCAAGTGCATTTCAGGCCAGACAGGCTCCAGACACTAAAGGGTTCCTGCCATATATTCTAAATATATAATATGTTTGCAATTGTATATGCAACTTCAAAAGAGAAGTATGGTTATATCATATTAGGTGTAATTATGGCCTGCTTATTGTTTTCTTTGGGAAATTCAAAATGACATAAGAAGACGTGAATGTGTGTTGCATTGATGTGGGGTGGACTTGTAATGGCTGTTCTTGGTTGTGAACTTTCCTAAGTCTAGAAAGAACAAAAACACTGTTGCTATGTACTCTTGTGAGGAAGTTTTTTCAAATCATTTGTATTAAAAATCCCACCTTTTTGTCTATGTCCTTTGAACTTATATAATATACTTTTAATTTGAATATTTGAGGTGGGATGAGCCTCCTGTAATCTGTGTCATACCTTTTGCTGACAGCCTATAAAAGGATATAAAAGAAGAAAACTTTCAGTCTTTGCCAGCTAGCTTTCTCGGTCAACTTATTGTTTTCATTGGCATTAGAGCCTATTTCTTTGGAATTCTATTATATACTGAAGACTCGATGAGACATAAGTCCAGTGGACTGAACAACTACTGGATTCTGGGACTATCCATTGATAGACAACCATTGTTGGACTAATCTGACCACAGCCTCTAAGCCATTCTATTAAATCCCATATATAATATATATTTAATATAGTATAGTCTATTACAATACATGTATATGATGTATGTTAAATATGTATTTTATATAAATATGTAAAATATATAAATATATAATTATAAAAATAAATATATAAATTAATTTCTATTAGGGAACCTTGACTAATACAAAGAGAAACACAGATTCATGCACATATTAATTCTCCCAAAATACAAAATTGGAAGACATAATAAATACACAAGAGATTTGTAAATTTTTAAAAATTCACCAATAAGACAATTTGACGTTGGCTATCTATTGCTCAGAACAGGTTATCCAGGTAAATGGACAGAAATGGAAAAAAAATCATCTTAAGCAACTTAATCCAAGTCAAGAATAACAAACATGATACATATTCACATATAAGTGGATATTAGCCGTAACATAAAAAAATCATAATGCTACAATCCATAGACCCAGAGAGGTCAATTAACAAGGAAGTCTTATAGGGGAGGAAGCAAGGATCATCCTGGGAAGGGGAAATAAAATAGAGTTTGCAAGTGGATGAGGGGCAGGTAAGGTTGGAAACAGAAGGAATCAGGTAAGGGGAGAGGGAGTATATACTTGGACAAAAGACTGGAATTGTGGGGTATTTTGAGGCAAGGTAGAAACCTAGTGCAGTGGAACCTACATGGAATCTACTAGAGTAATCTTAGTAAAGAACCCTCATAATGGGGTTATAGAGTCTGATCTGGCCCATCTTATGTAATTAAGTAAGGGTTCAACTGGACTTCAACCCAGTCATAAAATCTTTGACTTCCAGTTTGTCCTGCTTGCAGGGTGTTCTCGACTGGAACCTAGCATAATCATTAAATAATGATATAATGGTGTGTGTGTGTGTGTGTGTGTGTGTGTGTGTGTGTATGTGTGTGTGTGGGTATGGGTGTGGGTGTGGGTGTGTGTGTGTGAGAAATCTCATCCATCAACTGATGGGAGCAGATACATAAGTCCCAAATATTAGGTGGAGCTTAGAGAGTCCTGTAAAAAAGAGGGAAGAAAGATCAGAGAAACTAGAGGCACCTGATATACCACATGAACAGAGCCCAGAGAACCAACTGACTGGGACTCCTGGGGACTTACAGAAAAAGTCAGTAGCCTGTAGGGCTCTGAACTAGGTCCTCTTCATATATGTTACTGATGAGTAGACTGATGTTAGTGTGGGACTCCTAACAGTGAGAGCAGAGAGCCTGCATGTTGGACCATATTCTCCCTCCTGGGTTGACTTGTCAGCCTTGATATGTTGGTATGTCCCTGGTATTATTGCTGTTTGTTATGCTGTATTTGGTTGATTTCCTTAGGAGGCATTCTGATGTCTGAGGGATTGAGGGACGTGGATCTTGGGGAGAGGGAAGGTAGGGAGAAAGAGTAAGGGTAAGGGAAAACTGCAGTTGGGTTGTAATGTATGAGAAAAGAACCATTAAAACTGTAAAAGAGTGCTTTGAATACCCAGTGAGACCCCTGTGGAGAAAACTAATGGTCATCAATTTGGGATAGCTTCTGTATTAGGGTTGGGGACTAGTGTCGAGTTCTCTCAGCACAGGGACCCTATTTGGTGCAGAGACCTTCTTTATTCTTAGTGTTTTATGAAACATGATCTTAAAATGATTAATAGAAGAAAATGTTATTTTTTTTAAAGAAGGCTTTCAAGAATATATTGATACTTATTTCTTTATTTTTCCTGTAACCTTGCTTGGTTTTTGATTATTTTCTGGTAGCATGAAGGACACTTTAAGACATACTTGAAGGCAATAAATATGTTTCTCCAGTTTTTGTCATTCTTAGAAAATTTCAATTTTGTTTTCCATTTTGAAGGACAATTTTCATAAACCAGGCATTTTTTTTTTTTAAGTTTCTAAGTCTTCCAGACAGAAAGCAAACAGCCGGGAGAGATGGAAGGGAACAATTCCTAAGACTTTACTATTCTCATATCTCCATATGAAATTCATAGCAACGAACACTCATGAGAACACCCACTTCCTTACCCTGCTAATAATGAAGATGAGTTTCAAATAGAACTCCTTGACTGCCTAATGCACTTTGTCTCTCTAGGAAATTCTCCTTAAGAAATTATAGGAGATTAATTTGAATAATCAGGTGTAAAGAAGAACATTACCTATCAAAGGAAATTATTCAAACCTATCTGAATATCAAAAAATTTGATAGATATGCCATGTTTCTCTTATACTTAGGCTATGAATCAACCAAATGGCAAACCTTTTTTCTCATAATGAAATGGAATATCTTTTTCTCTACTTTTTAAATGTAAGTATAATCAAATAATAAAGTTGTAAAAATTAAAACAGGCGTAGAGAAATCAAGTTCTTTAAAACTCTTTTGGTGGTGAAACAAATATGGTCATATAAAACTACTGTGTATGTATGTGATTTAGGATATATAAGTCAATTTAACTCCCCTAAGTTAATAAAATAAATAAATAAATAAATAAATAAATAGGTTTTGTTATGAAATTTACATTTCCTGCTCAGTTGAATATATTTCCATTGTTTATTAGAAAACTACTGTAAAGAATTTAATTTTAGTTTTTGTTTTTTAATTTTTTTTTAACTTTTACTTATGTATGTAAATATGTGCTCATGATTATACTTGTATAAGCCAAAAGAGGTTGGTGGATCCTATGGGGCTGAAAATAGAGGTGAGTGTGAGCTGCTTAATTTGGAGGGTGCAAACCACACCTGAGTCCTTTTCAAGAGGCGTCCATACTCCCAAACTCTGAGCCATCTCACTAGCCCTGGTCGACTTTAGACCAGTTCCTTCTTTGCCCATGATATTAGCCATGACTTATACTTCTTCATTTTTTAAATCATTCTTGAGTTTCTTAATCCTTTAAATTTTGATCAATATTTTCATCATTTATAGTTTTGATGTTTTCAAGCTAGTATTTCTATTCTTCATATGGATTTATATACAAATCTCAGGAAGGCGTAGAGCTCACTGTATAGCTGAGACTGGCCTTAAGCTCATAACAATCCTCCTGACTTGTTCTTTATTATGGAGGTTACAGGTATGAGCCGACACATCAGAACACAGGTTCAAGTGCTTTCTCTTTTTTGCCTCATGAAACCGTGTCTGTCTATTTGCAGTAAGGAGTCTCCACTCCAGTCAAAACCTGCACTGGCCCTTGAGCATGCCTATGGATGTAAGCAGATCTAGGCAGCGGATGGCAGGCTCCCATGGCTCATTTTTAAATCCCTGCCAGCTTTTCATGGATACATGATTTTCAGTCGGTTGCTTCCTATGAGTGATTTCCAGAGCCCATCAAACAACCATAGGAAACTGTCATGTTTCACACTTACTTAGAGGAAAAGATTCCTTTCTCTTATTTTTTTTTCTGCTACCAAGTCCAGAAAGCAGAGACTTTCTTCTTTCTATTTTAAACTCTATCTCTCTCAGTACAGTTATATCTTTTAAATATAATAACAATGTAAAACTAGTATTTTATACATTTTCTTTCTGTTTTCTAAAAAAAAAAAAAAACAATTTCTAAGTATACCATGAAAATTCTATCAAATTTTATTAACTTGTTTTTAAAAATATATTTTAAAGTTCCTTACTTATTATCATATAATTCATGAAAATTACATTTTCCATAAACAATATATGTGTCATCTTTGGTTTTAATTTTATGTTAGTGTCTGGATTACAGATGTTTGTCACTGAGTCTGGCATTTTAAATGTGAGATCTAGAAACTGAAATCAGATAGCAGGCTGGAACGGGAATCATTTTTAACCCACCAAGACATGTTGATCACACTTAATTTAATTTCGAGGAAATCATATAGTTCATCAAGTTCTTGTCATAAACCAAGACCTACACAAGTTATCTGTACATAGGAGTGGGTAACAACTTCATATGCTCACAGCTTTCAGTGTTCAAACTGAGGCTGTTGTGAAAAGGAAGCATGGCTTGCAGAATAGCCTAGTTAATTCTCAAGGCATTAATTATCAGCTAAACATTGTGACCCGATCCTAATGCTGAAGTACAATAATTCAAAAGCACATGCAATATCAAATAACTGTCATGCAAACATTATCATATGCTTCTGTTGGGTGCTGCCTTAATTACAATGAATGGTTGATAATGGATAAGACACTTTAGAGACAATGTTTTACAGCATTCAATTTTTTATTTTGTTAACATAGCCAATTAGATACAATACTTTAAGTCTATGCTATTCTTTCTCTAGCTACATCTAAGTATCTTTATTGTTTACTGGATAGTTTTTTGCAGATATGGTGACAGTTAACCATTATCTGTTCCTTTATCTCTCAGAAGATAAAAAAATAAAAAAATAACCCTACCATCACATGTAAACAATTTGAATCAGAAGTGATTGTATAAAACGCACTGGTAGATTAGCTACAGATGCCGTAACTGAACAGGACCATGTCAACATAACAGCCAGCATTGAGTGAAATAGTGCAAGGGCTGTAGCATGACACACTAAAGAGATAGATAGAGATCATAATAACAGGAGTGCAAACGGTAGCTTATGTGTATATTTGTCTGTAATGACATGTTAGTTTTGAAAACATTCTATTAGTTTGCAGGCACAGTTTTGGAAAAACTACATGACTACATAATAGTTTTTGCTTAAAATGTTTTTGTGAATGAAGATATTTCAAAAGCATACAGAGTTACTGATTCCAGGTATGTACTGGTAAAAAGGTTTCACTGAAAATTCTGCTTCAAACATCAAGATCTGTTGCACAACTTTGTTCTCTATGGTTCCAGACTTATATTTGCTAAGAACATAAGAGATAGGGGTTAGATAAATAGTTCAGCAGTTGGGTTGGGAGTGCTTCCTGTTTTTTGAGAGAATCAGAGTTCTGTTCTCAGCATCCGCATTTATCACTGTTAAATGTTCTACAACTTTTACTCCAGAAAATTTGACCATTTTTTTCTGACCATATAAGGACACACATGTGTGTGGCACACACACACACACACACACACACACACACACACACACACACACCACACACAAATGTCCATGTAAGGATTTCTGTTCTATAAATTCTCAAAGTGTATAGCACCATGGTACATTTTTTTTTCTTATTTTATTGTATTTAGAAAGCCAATTTAAAACCAATTCCCCTGCCCCACAAAAAAAAATAATAGTTTATTTCAAACTAATAACAAAATATAGTCTTGCAATTGAGGTTCTTACCTAGATGTAAAAACACATTCTTCTACAATCTCAAGTGGTCTGAGCTAAACCTTTTGGATACTAATTCAAATTATTACACCTGATTTCATGGAAGAAAAAATGACTTCAAGATCACTTAAATGGACAGTCATGCAAAATTATAGGAAGCAGCTGGAAAAAAATTGATGACAATTGTCTCTCTTTGGGTGCTAATTTCCCAGAAGACTATAATTTTCTGTCTTTCAAGTGAAAACAAAGTTTAGAAGTAAAAACTCAAGGGAAGTAGATTCCTTTGTGTGGTGCAACCTCTCTAGCATGCTCCACGGCTCAGACTTCTCTTTCCATCTGTTTCTCCACCCTGCAGATTACTTTCCTGGGATTGGAGGAAATTGTGCAGAAAAGTACAGAAATAAAATCCAAATGTGCTTTCTCTGATATGTCATGCTCTGTAGAACATCAGAAACACACGTAAGTTCACTCCTCTCATCTGTTTGCATTTTATTTTCTCTCTGCTTGGCTAGTTATCACACAAATATATCAGCCTCATAGAAATTCCTACAGTCAACACACTTTTTCCTGTTTTCTATTAACAAAATAATCTCATTTCCAGTTACAAGAACCTGGGATAAGTGTTGCATAAAACACATTTTTTCTTTCACAGCTGAAGACATAACTCAATAGATAGAAGCAGCTGCCATGCATGGTTTCCAGCTTTTTTTGAGTTCCCATAACCTGTGTAAAAGCCAGATGCAGTAGCATAAATGATAGGGCTGGAAGGATAGTCTGGTGGGTTGGTGGAAAGTGAAGACAAGGACATCTCTAGAAGCACATAGGCTATCTATGTGGGATTATGCAGTTGCAAAGAGATCCTTGTCTCAACAAATTAAAAAGATTAGGACCAAACCCAAAGCTTGTTCTCTAATCTATATACATAAATGCTCTGACATCTGTGCATTCCTCCAAACATTGGTGGACAAGCCTATATCCAAATATTCTCACATATCACACACATGTGTACATAGAAGTACTTATTGACTATTTCAGATGCACTAAAATTGTATTTATTTCAATTTTTCTCTTTTTGAAAAAAAGAAAATATACTAAAAATAAAATTTGAAGATAATGCTATATCATGGTATATTTATACACATATCTGAATAATATACACATATAAATGAAAATACACACACACACACAGACACACACACACACACACACACACACACACACCTAGCAAATCCACTTCTGACCTCTCTAACTCTTATCAATTTATATATTCTGTTTTTTCTTATTTTCTGTTTTAAGTAACCCCAAGGATCAGAGGCCATTGGTAAAAGAGGGGATAGAAAGATTCTGAGAACCAGAAGTTGAAGTGAACTAGAGTTCAAGTCTCTTCTACACATAGTCCTGTAAGTTGGTTGCCTGCACAAGACCTTCATGAGATCATGAACTTCACAAGACCAAATCAATCAATATTCTAATTTCCATGGGAGATATTTCATGAGTCTTCCCTCATTGATGTTGAACTTTTGACAGTTGATGGCTTTTGAGTCAGGGAGATTTTGTTTTCTTTGAGGCTATAGTCTCTGGACAGAGGTCAGTGCTCCAGAAGAAAGTGCCATACCCACAAATACACAGCAGAAAAGTTTGGAGATGATGAGTTCTTTAAAACAAAACAAGTGTTTTAATTATATTTTATGCCATCAAGGCTAGTAAAGTTCATTTATATTTCCATGAATTGTTCTATATTCATTCTACTCATTTAATATTTAAGAGAATGCTATCACTTAAAATTCCTAAGTGCTTCTCATATTAGGCTTAATTTTGAAATTATACACTGAACCTTTCTCCTTTTTATTATTTTACTTGTAAAAGAATAACATATCTCTGATGTAGAAAGATGTTTATGAGAACGAAACACTGGACCGATGCAAAACTCTATAGGTTGATGACTACATATTTATGTACACCCACATCAATATTCTGATGGAAGAGTAGAAAAAGAAATTGCTGAAAACTTAAGAATAATTTTATAGCATCTACTTGAGTGTTTGAAAACTAAAGCTGCTTCTGACTGAACTTGATCCTGTCTACTAATGGAGTTACCTATAAAAGATTTTAGGAGAAATTAAGATAGCAACCTTATCACCAGATACAGAAGACAGTAGAACTTACTTATGTCCTTTTTTTTTTTAATCCAAATACATTCTATACTAACATTGCCATGAAAGGAAAAATACTGTTGTAAGTAAAGCTAATTCATTCTGGGATTATTAATTAAGTCATGAACACATACACAAATTTTACTATGTATATACCACACACCTACGTGAAGGAATTTAAATGGCAATTTAAGAAATCTTAATTAAGGGCTGGTGAGATGCACGAATGGCTAAAGCAATTTCCTGTTAAGATTGAGAACATGAGCTCAGTCACAGGAGTCCACATGATGAAATGAGAGAAACCATTCTTTTCTATTATGTGAACATAAAGCTATGCGCACGAGCACATACATACATGCACACATACACATAAGAAATAAATGAAAAGTATTAATGAAAACTGAATCAAATTATAATACCATATATGTATATGAATAGTTGGTTAGAAATGAGAAGAAATGACTTATAATAATAAATAAACTGGAAGTCAGGCATTATTAATGCAAATACTTCTGTATGTGTGTTAATTAAATTTTATCAATTAAGTAAATTTGTCATTTTATCATGTTAAAAAATATGTTACAGAAAACCTGTGGTTTGTCTTTCTGATGATGATTCAATTTGCTTAATGTACTTTCAATATATATCTATCGTTTTTCTGCAAATTTCAGTTTTGTTTGCAATGACCATAATTCCATTGTGTATATAGTATATTTTCATTATCCATTTTTCTGTTGATGGGCATTAAACTATTCCATTTCTCTGTCATCTTGAATAGAGCAGAAGTTTTAATTGATGTGCCAATATCTCTATGACAGGATAAAATCCTTGGTTCTCATAACTTGTAACATATGCATACATGCATGCATGTGTGAATGTATGTATGATGTTATATAAAGGCTTTTTAAAACATGGATGAAACAAAGTTGGAAAGAAAAGCAAGAAATGGTAAAATGAAGTTCTAGAAAAGATAGAGAGGGAGGGCAGAGGGCCATAAGTGGCATAATAAAGAAGCAAGAAGCAGTGAAGATAGTGCCTCAAGGTGGAAGTGATGACTGGAGAAGATAATTTACTAAACTATATTTATTGTAACATGTCTCAATAATGTCTGATATGTTAAATGACAATCATAAAATACATTTTAACATCAACGTCTACCTTTGGTGACTGCACATGGGATGGATATTCAGGTGGAATGGTCTCTAGATGGCCCCTCCTTCAGTTTCTGTCCTGTACTCTGTCTCCATATTTGCTCCCTTGAGTATTTTGTTACTCCTTCTAAGAAGGACTGAAGCACCCCCTATTTGGTCATCATTCTTCATGAGCTTTATGTGGTCTGTGAGTTGAATCTTGGGTATTTCAAGCTTCTGGGCTAAACCCAAAGGTAGACGTTGATGTGGATGTCAGGATGTACATGCTGACAGGAGCCTGATATAGCTGTCTCCTTAGAAGTCTGCAAGAGTCTGACATACACAGAGGCTGATGCTCACAGCTAACCATCAAACTGATCATGGGGTTCTCAATGGAAAAGATAGAGTGAAGGCTGAAGGAGTTGAAAGGATTCATGACACCATGAGGAAAGCAACAATACCAACCAACCAGAGCCCCCAGGGTCTAAACCACCAGCCTAGGAGCGCTTAGGGAGGGACCCATGGCTCCAGCTATATATGCAAGGGAACTATATATAAGTGAGAGAAGAGATCCTTGGTCCCATGAAGGCTGGGCATCGTGGGGGGAAGGGAATATTCGAGGGTGGGGAGGTGAGATATGGGGGGAGGGTGGATGGGGGTACACCAACGTGGAGGCAGGAGGAGGAGGAAGAGAAAGTGAGTTCCTGGGAGGGAGGAGGGGAAATGGGGTAAGGAGAGAACATCTGAAATGTAAATAAAATTTCCAATAAAAAAAAACAAATTTAAAAAAAATAAAATACATTTTAAAATCTTCGGAAGATGGCTCAGTGGGTAATGTCTCTCATTGGCAAAGCAAAGACTTGAGTTAGATCACTCGGATCCACATAATAAAAGGAAAGCACTAACTCTGGAAAGTTGTCCTCTGACACCCAATTGTCATCAGTGTAATGCATAAAATTTGTTGCATAAACAAAATTCTAATGCATAAACTCAAATAAATAAGGAAAAAATTAAATACATTTAAATTATGCCTGAAAAGCACATGTGACTGTGCTTTTCCCTCTACCCTAATTCCCTAATTTAGTAAAGAATGCCATTGTTTAGATACTGAAAGTTAGAATGTTGAATGGCATAAAATATCATGCCATTAACTTATCCAGTATTTCTATCTTTCAAGTGAAAAAACAGAGATTAAATCCACAGTTCCGATCCACCACAACTATCATTAAGTACTGTGACTACTGCTGTCTGCTGGCTTGAGCCAAAGGCAGCAATAAAAGTCACACATGACTCACTATTGATTCAAGGGACATAGAATACTTGATTACTTCTCTACCAAATTACAGCCTACAGACTTCAGCCTCGGAATGCTCCACACAGTGCCCCGAGAAGGCACTTCAAAATCAGTAATCAGCACATCAACGTGAAATATTTAAACATGTAGTACATATTGTAATATGTATAGAGAAATATACAAACCTTTTTTTTAACATATTTACGATAATTCATTCAATTTTGCTATTCCTTCCAAAAGAGCGCTCTCTCTCTCCTCTCTCTCTCTCTCTCTCTCTCTCTCTCTCTCTCTCTTGATGCACACACACATAAATACATATATATATATTGTTTACAAACAGATTCATTTCTGCTTGTATATAAACAGTTAAAATACACTCATTAATAACTCTTTCCAATATCACCATCACCTCCTATTGATTTGTTTAAACTCCTTGGAACATGTATTTAAAATCACCAGGAAATCATAACACTTAAGACTTGCCTATTTTTATTAGCTAATGAAACCACATAATACAACCTTTATGATGTTTAGAATATGAAATTTTTCTAAAATGAATGGGTGATTTTTGGAACTGTGTAGATTTTGTCTGTGCCACATTGGTGCTCTATCATTCTGTAGAATAACTGCAATGGGTATTCTGCATCACCCTTATGGAGAGTCGCAGGGGAAACCAGAAGGCGACTAAGTCAGATTTATGGAATACACAGCAAAGGAGAAATGAAAGCATTTGCCTGAGAAATCAAAGGAGTACAAAAGTCAGGAGGGCAGGACTGCCCATTTACAGGGAAAATGTCTATGGCAGTGTGCTTCATTACACCCGCAGAGGCAGAACATGACATTAAAAAAATTCTTCAGATGGGTTCACATATGAGCTGCTAAACTGGAAAAACGTGTATGGAGGGAAAAAAAATCTCATCTGAGAGGTTAGATAGGGAGAGAATACCTGTTTTTTTTTGTTGTTGTTTTGTTTTTTGTTTTTGCTTTTATCTGTCTGGGCTTACCACTGAGAATATAAATAACAAAATCTCCCATATAGAAACTTTTTTATTAAAAGAATAAAGTAGATTTCTCTAAACTCCCAAATAATAAGCTCAAATTATAAAGTTAAATATAAATATAAAGAGAAATATAAAACTCTCATATACATAAAATTTTAAAACATAGCAAAAGTCTGAAGTTTTACTGTTATTTCAAAATTTAGTCATTTTCAACATCTATATAATATTAGGAAACATTATTAGTGGCTTTTCTTTCAAATTCTGCTTATTTTTGTTAACTTCACATAAACCAGAGAAATTTGTAAGAGGGAACTTCATTTATATCTATCAAATTGGTTTGTGGCCTTGTTTTCAGTAATCTTTTTCATTAGTGATTCATGTGGGAAGCCCCATTTTTTAAGATAATGTCACTTCTGGCCAGATGATCTTGGAATAAAATATGAAAGCAAATCTAGCAAAAAATTAAAATCAAACTAAGAAGCCCTGTTGCTCTGGGGAGTCTACTTCAGCTTCCCTTGATGATGGACTCTTATCCGTAAGCCATTAAAAACTCTTCTCTACCCAAGTTGCTTTTTATTTATCACAGTATTTATCACAACAAAGAACAAAATAGAATGCTCTGTAATAAAACTAATGCAATGATGGTCATATTATTATAGTGCTTATCATCTCAATGATTATTTAATCTCATAAATGCCAGACTATGTTTAGAATGTGTAGTTTAAAAACAGGTTACAGATGACTTAATTAATCAATTAAGGGTACATGGAATTTCACCCTTGTTATTGACCATGAAATTTTTAAATATAATCCGCTTTGAAAGGTGGAGAATTTGATAGCATATGTATAAATCACAAGGTTCTTGGCTTTAGCTTTCTCATCATCACTGCTTTCTGCAAGCATGTTCTTGTTATGTACCATGATTTTGATGACTAGGTGCAGCATCAGTAGGTAAGAGGAAGTGTACTTAAGATAGGGAAGAAAATGGATAATAAGAATTCATACAGAAGAGATTGCTTTTATCTCCTGGATTCTTTGCAGTTTTTATTCAGTCCATTGATGAGGATGTCCTTTGAAGTAGAATGGCTGAACATGAACCCGAAAATAATAAAATATGAGGAATTTTCCCATAATCTCTTGTTCAGTCCCTGTCTCTAGTTTATTGCCTCAGTCTCTTGAACCAGGTCATTATTTTGGTCAGTGTTTTATAGCAGCCACATTAAGCAACATGTTCTATGCCATTGTGGTCAAAAGAATGTTCAACACAGGAAACACTGAAATGAAATGATAGATTGTGACATGACTCCTATAAATCCTAGGTTGAGTGTAATCTCATCTCTATTGACTTATTGACTATCAGGAGGTATTTCAGAGAGTTTCTAGTATAACAGTAAAAGGTTTATCAAGAAAAGAGTCAAGCATCTGGACCTTCGAGCAGAACCTTGCTTCCCAGGGAGGCAATGGTGGCAGCATCACTTACCCACAACATGCTGTTGGGCCACACCCTGGCCTGAGGGTTACAGTGCAGTAATTCCTGGAGGATCTAAACATAGGTGAGTGATTGTACAAACTGACCAGTGAGTCTCGTACCAAAAGAACAGTTGTCAGTCATTCTTCTATACTGGACAGTAGTTCATGATTCTTTTACAAAGTTTTATATCACCCTCCTATTTAAATTATTGGAGGAGGTTTAGAGTTTAAGAGGAAGGAGCTATCTCAAATTCCATGCCAAATATGAATGAATTTGTGTTATTTCTGAAATTTACAATGACAGAGTCTTTATAATTAGGAAAAAGTTTAAAGATACTTTCAGGATATTTGGCATAATTCTAACACCTCTCTGGATGTTTTAACTTTTCATACTGAGGTTATGAATTTAAAAATGCTGTTCTGTTGAGCTTTGATGCTGCAGATACTGCTGATAAAATTATCCAGTGCCTGAGGTCAGCATTTCCATTTTTGTCCAGCTTCAAGAATGGCATATATAGCTTGACCATTCTAGCCCTTTTTGTCCTGGGAATACTTTTATTCCTGCTCATCACATTTAAGCTTGTCTTTAACAACATCAACATGTTGGCAGCCAAAATGCATGGCTGAAGGACCCCCAGACAGAGTAATTCAGTTAACAGGCTGCCAAGCCAAGGACAAGTAAGATTCTGCACAGAGCCTTACCAACCTAAGACATGTATTGCTTTTGATAATGCGTATTCCATGATGGGTAAGGAAGACATTCTTGTCAGAATGACCGAAGACAGTCTTCACTTTTGTTTATGAAATAAAAAGAGGGAGATATGGAGAGATTTTTGGGTTGCTTGGCAGGAATCTGACAATGACCAAGTACAAGGAAATGGACTGCTTGGCAGGAATCTGATATTGACCAAGTACAAGGAATTGGACTGCTTGGCAGGAATCTGATATTGAAGGACAAGGAAATGGGCTTCAGGCAGGAGTCTGACATTAGATTAGAACAAAGAAATAATTTCAGACAGGAATCTAAATCTTAGACTAGAACAAAGAAGTAGGCTTCTGGTATGAAAATGACTTTTGGCTAGGACAGGGAGGTAGGCTCAGATATTTTGGTCATCCTGATAAGCCCTTAGAAACAGTGATCACAGAACTTTATTTATTGCCTTGCTTATTCTTTGACTATTTTGTTTATTTTATTTTTTATTCTTTGACTATTTGCATTGCTATTTCCTCAACTTAGAACTGACCTTAATACTTGCATGTAATCAAAATGTTATAGAAGCAGATTGAGGAAAAAGGGGGAAATGCTTTAATTAATATTTGGTTTAGCTACCCTATAACTTATAAGGCATCTGAAGATAGATGCTGAAGTTATATACTTTATTGTGAACACTAAGGAATTAAAATAAAAATATATATCTGAATGTAATGAATCAATATTATATAGTGAATAAGGTATCTTTGTATAGAACAAAATTCTATTTTCTTTTACCTAATTCTTCCTAACTATAGTCTAGTATCCCTTAAATTAGACCCTTTGCTTAAAAGTTCAATGTTCTAAGATGACAAATCAACAATATAGCAGCCTAGAAATTCAACAATCCCAGTAGTTATGGACCCTGGTGAAAAAATTAGAATTTTAAATGACATAGACTATTTCAAAATTAGAATAAGACATGATAACTAACAAACAAAATTGTACTTTATTTTTTATAAATAAAATATGGATTATGAGAAGTACCATAAATGTGTATGTGAGGGATACTAATTATATACTATAAATTTCATATGTATATGTATATATATGTGTGTGTGTATATTATATATATATAATAGATAAGTAGGTAATCATATACAAATATGTATTTACAGAAAGCTGATTGGCAGGCAGATTGACAAATTATCCATTGTTCATTATATTTTGATTGTATGTATGTATATGTATAGTGTATAAATGACTGTAGATTTGGATGTTTGTGCAGATACATGTATGTGTATATGAGTGTATGTGCCTGTCCTGTGGAGGTCAAAGTTCTGTGCCAGATACATTGCTCTCTCATTCTCCACATTATTTTTTAGATTATCTTTTTATGTCTGGAGTTTTGTGATTAGCTAGAATAATAAGCTCCTTCTTAAAAAAGCAAAAAAGTGATCATAGATTCAATTATATTAAGTGAATTAAGTCAGGCAACCAAAATAACTATCCCATCCCCTTTTCAACATGTGACAAAAGGGAACTGATAGAAGTGCAAGAATAATTGATACTGAGAATCTACCTCCATCTATTTTCTCGAGGGGTTTGAAATTGGATCCTTATGACTGTGTAGCAAATATTTTGCCCACTTAGCCATCTTTCCAGCTTTAAGTTGTAGTACATTTGTCTTTTCTTTATCTTTCCACTATCTTCTATTACTCTTCTTATTTTTATTCAATTGTTTTTTCATGTAGTGAGTAGCTTCTATGTAGTAGGTATTGCTTTAGACAGTAGAAGGAATAATTGGGTAGAAAGAAGTAAAATCAATTTCTTTTTCTTTATTTAATACAGATCTTGGGAAAATAACTTTCAAAATGTGTTTGTATAATTATTTTTATTCAAAATTATTAGTGAAATGCAAATATTCCCATAATAAACAACTCGTAGCTTTACTGAGTTGTGTAGTCATTTTTATTCAAAATTATTAGTGAAATGCAAATATTCCCATAATAAACAACTCGTAGCTTTACTGAGTTGTGTAGTCATTTTCATAATTGAAAATATTTTGATATCCTTTTTAGGTATGTTTTTAGCTGCTCTTTACCCATTTTTGCACAAAACAGCCATAAATTCACATTGTTTCTTTATACTAGTCATATTATTAGGTGTTTCTTTGTATATACAATAGAGAAAATAGCATTATTCTTAAGTATTGGTTATCATATATGTTTGACATATAATCACCAACTCTAAGGAAGAAATTAATTGTAATCTCAAGATCCAAATAGGAGAGAATTATGTAAGAAGTAAATCTTATTGTCTCATATGAATTAAACCAGAAGTTACTTTTATAGATGATTGGAATACATGTTTAAGTGTGTGTGTGTGTGTGTGTGTGTGTGTGTGTGTGTGTGTATGTCAGGTAGTGGGTTATTATAAACCAAAAAGAAGGAAATTCTATTATTTAAAAGCATAAAAATGATCATAAATTCAATTAGATTTAGTGAATTAAGTCAAACAACAAAAATAACTATCCTATCCCTTCTCCAATATGTGACAAAAAGGGAAATGATAGACATAGAAGAAAATTGATATTGAGTTAATGAGGCAAAAAAATTGATATTGAGTTGGGAAGAGCCAAAGGATGCAAATTTTCTGTTCAATAGTACAAATATATTGAAATTATCTATTGTCCAGCATGTTGTCTATGATTGATAATGATAACTAATACACTTGGAAATTTCCAAAATTGTAGATTAAGTGTTCTCAAAACAATTTAATAATTATGTTCAGAAAGCATACATTAGCCATCTTTATTATCCATTCTTTCCTGTATATATTTGAAATGTGTATATCTCTTAACCCAACCATGAGTTAAAACTAATCACAATGAAATATATCACTAATTTTATGAACAATGTCCTAGTCTCAATCAGCTCCTTTCATGAAACAAAATAGAGTAGTCAATTTCCAAGTCTTGATAAATTCAAAAGCATGTCACTGGCTAAAAAATTTTAAAAATGAAAACTTAAAATTACTTCCACATTTATATATCCTTTCCAATAGCAAATAATTACGTGAGGATAGATCATCAAGGATTCATTAAAGTAGGAAATATAAAAGAAACACATTGGAGCAAGCACACAGCTTTTAATTCAATTACTAAATATTTTAGATGTGTGATTATATTAATATTGATGAGTGATCTAGTTCAATCATAATTGATGAATAATCTTATATAAATTACTAAGAATTTGAAGACACTAACAAAGCATTATTTTAGTCTATGTTAAGTGAATCTATTATTTCTCTTGAAAAATATTATTTCATACAATATATTCCAACCTCGATTTCTTCTTCCTCACCTTTTCCCCACATTCCCTTCACATTCTCTCTCCTCCAGGGTACCCCCCTTCACTTACCTTTAGAAAGTTGTACACCTCTAGGAGTCAACAACCAGATATTTCAAAGAAGATATAATAAGACAAAAGAAGCCCTCTTTTTATTTTCAACTACTCATTTTGAATTTTTTGAAGTTCCAAATTAAATAGTTTATCACAAAATTAATAATAGAGAATTTTTATAGACTTTATGATATTTTTAATGTATAATGGCAACAAATTTAATAAATATTGTTACTGTATTGATGTTTGCATGAACATAATGACTTGCTTCTTGTGCATATAATTTCCTTGGATTTATGAACGAAAATATAGAAAATTATTGTGAGAAAGAGATTTTTTTATAGTTTTAATTTGTGTGAAAGAATTACTATCACAAAACAAAAGAATCATTGTTAACAGTGAATAATGAAGCAATATCCACATGTTGCCAGGTACAGTATCATGAGAATAATAAGAAAGTTATTCTCAATATGATTAATAATCTGATCAGATTTATGTGGTCAGCCTGAGACACTTCCTGCCAATAACACAGTAGAAATTAAAGAAACAGCAAGGGGAAGACACAAACATCAATAAAAGAAGTGTTTATGGCATTCATGGAAATATGAGTAACCTTTACATTTCTTCATGTAGTTATGAGGAAAATTATATATATGACATTTACATTAGAAGTCAGAAAAGAAGCTTCCAAGTAACTCTGCAAAGCTAATGAAATCTAAGGCAGGTAGTGGAAAGCCTTCAGCAAGCAGCTCTTCTTAGTAAGTGAGGATTGAAGTGGATGACCTCTACCTATCACATATCAGAAAAATTAAAAACAAACAAATCATAAAAATCCAATTTTTATTCCTGCACATGAATCTCCACCCCTGTTTTATTGCTATAGTAGAATGGAAAGCCCATAAGACTTCAGATTCTACTAAACCACTTGCACTCATTCTTGTCTCCATGGAGGAATGAAATGCTCTTCAATGTGCTCACTCGTGTGTGGGAGAAAAATAAGCCAAAGTCTCCTGGTGGTCATATTCCTTTGTTTCTTTTGAGGATTACTTATGTTTATTAGTGATATTTTAGTTAAAACACAAAGTAATGAGTTTCATGATACATGTGTAACTGAGTATCATTGTACTTTGCTCTTATTGAGATTCTTCCCTGTGACCCCTCCCTCTGTGCCCTTCCTCTGTCACTGCTCCTCATCAACTGGTTCTTTTCCAGTATCTACATAATTTCCTCTCTACTCTTATGTCACACATTCACATATTCACACATACATTTTTGTGTGTATATTCTGATTTTAAACATAAAACACAGATTTTGAATATAAAAGACAGCATGTGATGCTCTGTCTTTATTCCAATCCTGTGGCAATACAAATACTCTGATTATATCCCCTATAGTTTCAGAGACTGGAACTTCTGGTGCTCCTCAAGCCAAAGTTAACCACATATCTTGTGGTCAATTTGGTTTTAAGAACATTTGCCTACTATATACCTATCTAAGTTAGGGTTTGTATATTTGGGACAAAATATCATGACCAAAAAAGCAAGTTCAGGAGGAAAGGGTTTATTCCGCTTATACTTCACATCTGCATTGCTGTTTATCATCAAAGGAATTCAGGACAGAGAAGGAATCTGGAGGCAAGAGCTGATACAGAATCTCTGAGAGATGTCACCTACTAGATTGTTCTTCATGGCTTATTCAGCCTATTTTCTTTACTTCATTAACATATTTATTTATTTTTACATCCCAATTGCATCACCTACTCTCCTCTCCTCCCAGCCCCACCCTCAAATACTCCTTTTCCTATTACCTCCTCCCATTCTCTTCAGGGAAGTGAAGTCGTCATTGGCTACCAACCAGCCTTGCATAGCAAGTACCAGTAAGCCTAAGCTTCTCCTCTTACACTGAGGATCTACAAGAAAGTCCAGCTAGAGTAAGGGTATCCAAAGACAGGTAAAAGAAACCGAAACAGCTCACTCTCCAATTTTGTTGGACCCACATGAAGACCAAGCTGCATGTCTGCTACACATATGTAGAGACCTATGTCCAGCCCTTGCATGCTTTTTGGTTGGTGCTTCAGTCTCTGTGAGCCCCCATGCGTCCAGTTTAGTTAACCCTGTAGATCTTGTGGTGCCTGTGACCTCTCTGGGTTCCTAAATTCTATTTCCCACTCTTTCACAAGCCTTCCCAAGCTCTACCTGGTATTTGGCTGTGTGCCTCTGCGTGTGTTTCCCTCAGCTGCTGGATGAAGCCTCTCAGGAGAAAGTTATGCCAGACTCTTGTCTGCAAGCATAGCAGAATATCATTAGTAGTCTCATGTGTTGGCTCTCTTCCATGGGATGAGTTTCAAGTTGAACCCGTCTTTGGTAGGACATTCCCTCAGTTTCTGCTCCATTTTTATCCCTGTGCATTTTATATGTAGAAAGAACTTTGAGTCAAAGGTTTTGTGAGTGGGTTGGTATCCCTATATTTCTACTGGATAACCCATCTAGCTACAGAAAGTGACACTTTTTATTGAACCTAGGACCATCAGCCCAGGCATGGGAACACCCACAATGGCTGGGCCATCCCCAATTCATCACTAATTGAGAAAAAGCCTTATATCTAGAACTTGTAAAGTACGTTTCAACTGAGATTCCTTCCCCTCTGATGATTCCAGCTTGTGTCAAGTTAACATACACAACTGTGCAATACAGTATTTATAGACTTAAACTTTTTGTTTAACTGGATTTAAGAGAACACTCCAAATACCAATCTTATTTGCCACATGTTTCCAATGTATTCAGTGTTTAAAACCTGAAGTATAGATAGCCGTAATCTTAAATATGTACTCTTCAAGGCTTATAACTCAGATAAGGCATATATACCATTTACTGAAAGCAGTAAATATCAAAGTTGAAGGTAACTGTCTAAAATGTGCCATAAACTTTGAAAGAAATCATTTATCAATCCTGAATGATAAACAATGATATTTTGTTAGTTTGGGATCAATGGCGCCAATGAATTAATCCCTTGTAAAACTCTAAATTTTTTGGTAAAGTATGATATTCCTTTCCACATGAAGCAATTTGTATTGTTCAATAAAAACTTTGTTAGGGAATGACAACATTCATCAATGCATATAGCACATAAGAACATTGCACGGAGACAGACAGAACAGACAAACATGCACACACATAGGGACAGACAAAAGGACAAAAAGATCACAAAAACAAGAGATCAAACTGGTACAGATTCAGGCTCATACAACAGAGAGAAAGAAGATTGAAGATACCAGGAGCATGAAATAGAAAATTTCTCACTCTTCATTAAATAATCAAAAAAGGAAGCAGATGATTTCCTTTTCTTTCTTTAATGCTACACAGATACATTACTGGTAACTTGGAGTTTGAAACAAGTGTATTATATTCTGCATACTCACTATTAGTCTTCCTCTATTTAGATTTTGTACTTTCTCATATGCCTCCTTCTATTGTTACTTAAATATTGATTCTATATATAAGCAAAAGGATATATTATTCTTTTTATGATTTCTGAATGTTTGTTTGAAACTTCTTTCAGAGTGAAGTCACTAGTGATTCATACCAGTCATTAGCACCAAACTTACAAAAGTTTTAATAAAACAAATTCTTAAAATAAAACAAAGTTTCTGTTAGTTGCTAAAAACAAAAATTCATGTTCAAAATATCTATTGTATTTAGAACTATCTATGTATCTATGTATCTATGTATCTATGTATCTATGTTTCTATGTATCTATGTATCTATCTATCTATCTATCTATCTATCTATCTATCTATCTATGTGGAGCTTGTATAGGTGACTCAGGAGTTCAAAAGACGGTGTTAGATTTTCTGAAGCTGGACATATTTGTGATTGTGACCATCCATCCAATATGGGTGCTGGGCATTGAACTCAGGTCCATTCTAAAGGTTGTATATGCTTTTAAGTGTTCAGCCACCTCTATGGAGAAGTGACTGCCAGAATATATAAATGATTCAGTGGATTGATAAATGAGACTTCTTCTGTACTATGTAACAAAAAGATTGTTCTAATTAATTACAAAAATAATTTATATCAAACCAGTTTACCTCTTTAACAGAAGAGTGTTTTTGATTTTAAGATATGGAATTGAGGCTTGAAGAATTGAAGATTTTTTATATTAAGACAGTTTTTAGAAATAACACATTGAACTACTTCCAATATAAATTTATTACTTGTTGGCTTGCTTTGCTATAGATCAGAATATATAAAATTATCATTTATATATACCTTGATTGTCCTAAAAATTTTAGTGTTTATTCTAGACTGTGAAGTTTCAATTACTTTAAATATTTTTCAAGAATCCCCCTTTCAATCTACAGTCCAGGAGTATATCTAAAGCAAATGTCAACAAGAATAATGCAAACTTCAATGTCTACTTGAAATTACCACTATAATTGCCTTGCTTCAACACCTACCTTTTGCATGTTTTTTTTTTTTCTTCCATGACACTGATAGTATAGCTGTAGAGATGTTATTTTGGTGAAAGAAATGAAAAAGAGATCAATGCTGTGAGTCATTTGCCCAAAACTTAATTCAAAATGCGTTGTTTGTGGATGGAAGGATGGTGTAGCCATATAATGCTAGATCTTTGTTGAAAAGATTGTACATATAAATGATTGAGACATTGAATGTCATAAAATGAGTCAAATACACTAAAAGTCAACCAAGGAACATGATTTTGGAAGTTTATTTAGGTTTAGAAAGTTTAATTGGCAATGGAAACAACATATAATCTTATTTATACTGAATGAAAGTAACCATGAATGAAAACTTATTAAGCCTATGATGCCGTTAGCAAGCAATGGTTTGAAGAAATTAAATCTCAGAGAGAATCGGAGGAATGAAATTGTACTTGAATCTGTAGGTCAGTAAATTTTAAGTTGTTTTTTAGGTCATAAGCACCAGCATTGTCTGGGATTTGTTCTAAATGCAAATTCTTAGATTTTACCAATGTCTTGTTGAATTAAAAATGATGTGGATGTCAGGATGTACATGCTGACAGGAGCCTGATATAGCTGTCTCCTTAGAAGTCTGCAAGAGTCAGAGGCAGATGCTCACAGCTAACCATCAAACTGATCATGGGGTTCCCAATGGAGAAGATAGAGTGAAGGCTGAAGGAATTGAAAGGATTCGTGACACCATGAGGAAAGCAACAATATCAACCAACCAGAGCCCCCAGGGTCTAAACCACCAGCCTGGGAGCGCTTAGGGAGGGACCCATGGCTCCAGCTATATATTCAAGGGAGCTATATATAAGTGGAGAAGAGATCTTGGTCCCATGAAGGCTGGGAGTCGTGTGGGGGGGATATTTGAGGGTGGGGAGGTGAGATAAGGGGGAGGGTGGGTGGGGGTACACCAACGTGGAGGTAGGAGGAGGGGGGAAGGGATAGTGAGTTCCTGGGAGGGGGAGGAAATGGGGTAAGGAGGGAACATCTGAAATGTAAATAAAATTTCCAATAAAAAAAAAATGTAGGCCTGAGTATGGAATCTGCCTTTTATCATATTTTCCAGCATTCTCTTTTCTATGATACATTTGGGAATTACTGACCTAGTTGCAATAAATTAAAGTACTCTCAGCATGAGGTCTCATGCTGTTTTCTTCTCAAACTTGATTTTGTACAATCCATATAACTCTTGCTTCTGCAAATTTCTTCACAATATCCTAGTAGTAAGATAGATGGGATAGCTTTTAATGCATCATCAAAATGTCTTTGAAGATAAGTATCATAAAAATAATGTATATACTATATATTCATCTTTTGTATATTTTCCTGGAAAAAATCCACTTAGAAATGATAGAAATAATATTAGAAAAGTATCAAAGCTGACCTAATTTTAGCCCAGTTATGTATGCATGAATAATTAATAGGCCAGCTAATCAATTAGCTTTATTCTTAAGATGTTTTGGGATCTACCTAACTTTGGACACTTCCTTTACAAGCAGATACCATTGTCTGAAAGTACATTCGATAGTTCTTTCATCTTCTATCATATGTTCCTTGCCTATGTATTTGCTATAGGTTTTTTTCTGGGCATCACTAGCCCACTGGTGTTAACTGACCCCATTTCATCTTATTGTGTTCATGCCATGGCACATATTATCTTCCCTAGGTCTTATAGTTTTTAATTTAGGGACATTCACAGACTGTCTAGCTTAAGAGCAGACAAGAAAATACTGAGGAATACACATAAAAGGATGTGTTCAAATAGGAAAAATAAAACGAGTCTATAAAATATGTCACCTGGTGAATCTCAGAAAAGAAATTCTGAGGTTCCCACACTATTTTCAGAATACTCAGAAATAGTTAGTGTCAATTACTCATAGAAAGGGGCAATTCATTCTTACTACTTTAGATTCATTCTCCATCAGTCTGAGTTGCTTTCACATTAATTATCTCTCAAAAACAAATTTCCTATTTACTTGAAAACTAGAAAACTAGAAATGTAAAGGCTTTGTTTCATTTCAAATGGAGAGCTAAATCAAGACATAGAGAATGCATCTACCACACACACACACACACACACACACACACACACATATACAGAGAGAGAGAGAGAGAGAGAGAGAGAGAGAGAGGAGAGAGAGAGAGAGAGAGAGAGAGAGAACTGGAGAAAAATAAAAATCACAATGCCTTTAAAAGTTACACAAGGATTGCAGTACATTGAGCTCCATAGAGACAGCGCCGGGGCAAGCGAGAACCGGACGGGCACTGGGCGACTCTGTGCCTCGCGGAGGAAAATCAACTAAACATAGGCAAAGGAGATCCTAAGAAGCCGAGAGGCAAAATGTCCTCATATGCTTTCTTTGTGCAAACCTGCCGGGAGGAGCATAAGAAGAAGCACCCGATGCTTCTGTCAACTTCTCAGAGTTCTCCAAAAGTGCTCAGAGAGGTGGAAGACTATGTCTGCTAAAGAAAAGGGGAAATTTGAAGATATGGTAAAGGCTGACAAGGCTCGTTATGAAAGAGAAATGAAAACCTACATCCCTCCCAAAGGGGAGACCAAAAAGAAGTTCAAGGACCCCAATGCACCCAAGAGGCCTCCTTCGGCCTTCTTCCTGTTCTGTTCTGAGTACCACCCAAAAATCAAAGGCGAGCATCCTGGCTTATCCATTGGTGATGTTGCAAAGAAACTAGGAGAGATGTGGAACAACACTGCAGCGGATGACAAGCAGCCCTACGAGAAGAAGGCTGCCAAGCTGAAGGAGAAGTATGAGAAGGATATTGCTGCCTACAGAGCTAAAGGAAAACCTGATGCAGCAAAAAAGGGGGTAGTCAAGGCTGAAAAGAGCAAGAAAAAGAAGGAAGAGGAAGATGATGAGGAGGATGAAGAGGATGAGGAAAAGGAGGAAGAAGAGAAAGACGAAGATGAAGAAGAAGATGATGATGATGAATAAGTTGGTTCTAGCGCAGTTTTTTTTTCTTGTCTATAAAGCATTTAACCCCCCTGTACACAACTCACTCCTTTTAAAGAAAAAAATTGAAATGTAAGGCTGTGTAAGATTTGTTTTTAAACTGTACAATGTCTTTTTTTGTATAGTTAACACACTACCGAATGTGTCTTTAGATAGCCCTGTCCTGGTGGTATTTTCAATAGCCACTAACCTTGCCTGGTACAGTCTGGGGGTTGTAAATTGGCATGGAAATTTAAAGCAGGTTCTTGTTCGTGCACAGCACAAACTAGTTATATATGGGGACAGTAGTTTGGTTTTTGTTTTTCTTTTCTTTTGGTTTTATTTTTGGGGTTTTTTTTTCCATCTTCAGTTGTTTCTGATGCAGCTTATATGAAGATAATTGTTGTTCTGTTAACTGAATACCACTCTGTAATTGCAAAAAAATTTCCGGCTGTTTTGTTGACATTCTGAATGCTTCTAAGTAAATACAATTTTTTTTATTAAAAAAAAAAAGTTACACAAGATATGACAGAACATATTTGGTAGAGTCGAGTGTGTAGATCATATGCTTCAATGTCAACATCTTCACTTGAACAGCTTGTACACACAGTGATATCAGAACCCTACATCTGATTTAGTAAATATGTGGGTCTAGGTAGAGCATGGATCATCCACTTTTCTCTCTAAAATTCAGGGTCAAGAGGATGCCTGTTGTATGATGAGAACAGAACAAAGCCCTTAGATTAGGAGGGGAGTATCTGAGAAAGTAGTCAGAGCTGATGTATGGAAAGTAACCAACATATAAAAGAGAATAACAAGGACAAAGATGTTAAACAGTACAAATATTATATAAATAATAACTCATCAACTTGAGCTAAGAGTAGAAGAGTGGATTTGGTCATAGGAACTTGAGAATTAAGGGTCTAGAAAGTGAAGCAGAAAGACAAAATGAGTTTACAGGTACAAGTTCACAGGAGACTAGATAGAGCAGTTAGGGCACTGTAGAATGTAACAAGTTTCCTGAAATAATGATTCTGAGGCTTCTTTTATAGGAATAGATTCCTAGGTCAAAAGCCTTGATCCTTCCCTGACTAATTCACAATTTAATCATCCTGTTATTCTATTCTACTTTCTGCCACTTCCTTTGTTATCTGGTCCTCAATTTTTTGCTACATTCAGGGGTGAATTTCATACCCTGACTTTAGCCTGGTCTCTAGCCCAGAATAAAATCTCTACCAGATGTCCCATCTTCTAATCTTGTCTCAGCTTATTGACCAAAGACTCATTTTTGACAGGTGAAACTTTCCTATATAGCACAACAGAATCCTTCTACCTTTTCTCCTTTCAATCCAGTAAAGACTCTGTCTCTTATAATAAAAAACTAAATACAATAAAATACATCATGAAAACTAACAGGTAAGATTTACATTTACAATGTTTTGTCCATATGCATATGGCATCCTTGCAGAAACTGTTCTTGGAGAAAGATCTGTCAACTTTGATGAATTTACAGTTCTGTACCTAAATATTTGTTTAATTCTAACTTGCATTACCAACCTAAAATCATCTGTTTAGACCTAAAAGCATTTTCTTAAATCCTAAAAAACTTAAGTTTAATATGAGACTATAACTACTAGTCTTCATTCCCATTAGAGACCAGAGAAGCAATAAATATTATCTGGATATGCAGGGCTTAACTGAAGACCTACCTGAAACAGTCTGAGACGCTTGATCAATTAGGGTCAGTCCCATTCTTTGAAGCTGTCCTGGAAGCAGGTTTTGATGAAATAGCTATTAAGGCAGTCTGAAGTTGGATTAGGCAGGATGAGACAGAATAAATATGCCTCAGTGTTTCAGCTCCTTTGAGGGCAAATCTTGTTAGGGATGCTTTAATTGTTGTTTTTCTCTGTGGACATAAAAGCATTTACAGATATTATACATTTTTACATTAAAGCATGTACAGAATGTACAGTGTGCACAATTTAGTTAAAGATATTTTTCTCTCTGCTTGAGCAGGTAAGTAATCTGTGTCTAATTTGTATAAGTTAGTTTGGACTATATAAGAAAACCATCATTTAAAGGATTCTGCAGCTAAAAACATTTTTTGCTATGTATACTTGAAGTTTTAGTTAGAGACATTTTTATGTCTCAGTCTAACTCAGATCTGTTCCCATATAGATAGACCAGCAAAATAATTTCGACTGCTTTGTTGTTTTCTCAATTTCTTTCTTGCTATTTCCAGCCAAGATCTTCAGGGGGTTTTCTTGGTCATATCTGATTTTTATCTGTTTAGAAGGAATCCATTGTTGTTCTTTAGAACAAGAGCATATTGTCTTGTCCAACATAACTCCTTTCCTGTCTTCTCTTCTGAGGCTATATTTATCCTGCTCTAATTCAACAGTCCTTTCTAAAAGCCAGTGTATTGTAGCAGTTGTGTTAACTGTCTTGTTTACATTAAAATTTTTAAGTAAATAAAGGATTATTTACTCTATATTTGGAGTTTTTATATCTCCCTTTTGTTCTATGAGCATTTCCTTTAATGTATAATTAGATCCCCTACAAGTGTTTGACCTATAAAATTGTAAGCTATATAAGTAAATGATTAAAGCCAACAGTCATTAATGGCATCCACCATTGGAATAGAATACTACCTTAGAATGAAAAGATTAAGGCATTAGGCTAGAAGTTCAAGACACAGAAGCTAGACTGGAAATCAGGCAACCAGGCAACAATGCAATGACCACTCATGAGGCCTGTGAGCAGAAGGGGGGGGGGGAAGTGAAGCTTCAACCATCTGCTGCAAGCCAGAACCTTCCCAGGCTGCTGCATAGCTGGAGGTACACAGTGGTTCAAAAGCAGTATCCAGGCCAGCAGGAACACATGTCAACCTGAGAGCTGCAGCAAAACTGAAGACACAATAGGCATGGCACCAGCCAATGCCCATATATGTGAGGCTCAACTCTATCAGCAGGACATAAGGGTCATAGGCAAGTGACAGAATAGGGACCCAACAACTTCACAGAGCCGAGTGGTCAAAACACAGCACATGAAAATGTGACCCAGCTCTAAAGCAGGTAGATCCCTGAAAATGAAGACCTAAAGCTGTGCTTCTGCAGTGGGTCAGAGAGGCCTAGCCAGGCCCAGGAGAATGTGGTACTAGTGAGGCAGCCTGCTGGACCCAGTCAAGAAGGCAGAGTTAGTCAGCATAGACACATGTCTGTCATGTACACACACAAAAGGAATCTTACCAGAAGAAACAGAATGGAAAAGTCCCACCATTTGGCATCATCTGTAATTGTTGGCTTTGCTACCCATGCCATGTTCCCGTAAATAACAACTCTGAGACTTCTTACATATGAGTAAATACCTAGGCCAAAAACATTGGATTGTTCCCCTGGTAGCTTATAACTTTATCATCCCAAAATTACATTCTAAGTACTGTCACATGACTGGTTACCGAGCACCCTATTTTTTCAGCTGTATCCATCAGCATTCCAAGGCAAATTCACCTCCCACCCCCTGACAACCTGTTTCTATCCCAGAAAAAAATTGTCTCTCCACTGTGTGTTCCACCTTCTAATCATGCTGCAGTTCATTGGTCAAAGGCTATTTTATAAATAGGTGAAATTTCCATATATTATACAACAAAAGAGTTCCTCTACAGTAGAGTTTATAAAGAGTTGTATCTTTTTAATGATGAATCACTTATGGTTGAATTAATACAAAAAAGAATTTTCATACATCTATAAAGAGTGCAAGTATTATTATGAAAATTTTGAATTTTCTAGTGCTGCATAGATTATGTAACAGTGTTCTTATTACCATAAAGATGGACATATATTAGCTAGGATCAATTAAGAAATATCTAAAATATCATTAATAAAGTAATTTTTAAGAAGAATGGTAAAGCAGAAGCCTAATAAACTAATTAACATATAACAAATGTGATGGTTAAGAGCTTATAGATTGATTTTGATTAACTGTGTAGCCATGATTTTAGAGTTTCTTTTTCTGTTCCTGCATGGATCTAGATAAGACAAGAGACACCTCTGAAGCTTTGTTGAATACTCCATTGAATGGGATCATATTATCATATGAAATTTGCCTCATAAATGTTTTGATGGAAAATATTTCACTGATCTACCTTATGTAAGTTAATCCAAGATAAGTTTTCAAGTTATAATTTTAATAAGGTCTTTGCAATTATAGTTGTATTTGTTGTCAGGAAATACTTATATATTTTACAAAATAACAACCTGAGGAATGATATAGGAAAAATTGAAGTTTTATAGGATCAGATGTAAAGAATAAGAGGGAATGGAGAACAAGGTAATGTTTAGGGAAAAAATAAGGATGGCAAAGCAGTATTTAATTATTTCCTAGGGTTTTAAACTTTGTCATGGAAAAGTAATGTTGAAATGTGCATATCATTATCAATTTAGATATTCATATATTGAACAATGACACTCAAAAGTGTGTGGTTTGAATAAAAATGACCCCTATAGGCTGATAGGGAGTGACACTATTAGGAGATGAGGCCTTGTGGAGTAGATGTGACCATGTTGAAGGAAGTATGTCACTGTGGGGTGTGATTGTGCTTTCAGAAGCTCAAGAAAGAGCTAGATGTTCGTTTTCTGTTCATATTGCCTGGTATTCCAGATGTAAATCACTTAGAACCTTCTCTAGTATGGTGTCTGCCTTCATGCCCCATGCTTTCTGCCACAATGGTAAAAAGATTAGAGCTATGAAACTTTAAGCCAGACTCCTTAAATGTAACCTTTTTTTTTTTTTTTTTTTTTTTTTTTTTTTTTTTTTGCTTAGAGTAATTTTCTCTGAGGCTCACATCCTCTGTATGCTAACCCCAGGCCTAGTCTGTAAGCTTCTAGCCTTTGTACAATCTTATCTCTGGCTAAAATATGCTTAGCCTCTGAGACTTACTGCTGAATAAACTCACCGTTTCTAGCTCTTTCTGAACTCTGACTGGCTGGTCAACTTATATGTTCAGGATCAAAACTCCTCTGCACTCGAACTGACTCAATCTAACTTCTCTCAGGTCATCCTCAATTGCTCTGCTTGTCTTCATACTAAATTGGCAATATGTTCTAATCTGGCTATTTCTCATTCTCTGGCTTGTTCTGTTTTCACCTGTTTCTATCTTGTTCTTTGTCTGCATGCTGTCTCTATACAACTGTCCAAGTAAAACTGTCTCATCTCTTTGCAATGTTCTCTCTTAAGTAGCTTCCCTCCCTCTCTTTTCTTATGAGAAGTGAGCATATTCTATTCTGACAATCATTCTCTTATTCATCTCTCTGTCTGGCACTCAATTAGACATCACTAACTAGAAATGCAATAACCGTAAACATTTAGAAAATATAAGCCTTTAAATAATAAGTAAAATGGCAGATGTGTCTGAGTGTTGTTTGCTTGTGTGTGTGTATGTATGTATTTGTTTGTGTGTGAGAGAAAGTGAGAAAGAGAGAGACAGAGAGAGAGAGAAAGACAGAGAGAGAGAGAAACATTTATTGAGATAGAGAGTAATTGTGTTATTTTTTCTGTATTGAATTCTTAAAACATTGCAATTAGTGCTAAGAAAATAGACTAAGGTAAAATGCCAGATGTCATATACTTCAAAAATATTATAAAACAGAATTGATATAACTTGAAATCTTGTGTTATTTATAATAAGATGTCATGTAGCATAGATTTTTGCTTTCACTGTTAATAAATGTCTATATATTTCAAATTAAAATTGTCACTGAGATTTTTCATTTTCATGTCTCATGATATTTGACTACTTTCAAAGTATGAGACTTATCAGAAAGCTAATAAGCATCAATTTCTTAATGTATATTTAATGCCATGATACCTATGAAATTAGTGTTCAATATTATTTGCAAACAAAAATTCAATGGAACTGTATTATTTATTATACCTTAAAATCAGAACTCCTCAGCAATATTTACACTTATAGAAAGCTTTATATCTTCATTTTGCTCAGTTGTATTCAGGTTTTAAATATCAGTTAAGTGAAACATCAGTTGTCCTTGGCTTTAAGTACTTATTCTTTCTCAAAATATAATTTAGTAATAATTAAGGTTATTTTAACGTGGCTGTGACAGACACCTGGCTGATCTGCTGAGGAACCACTGCACTCAGAGCAGCAGGATTTCAGGATCCCAGAGGAAGCCAGAGTCCTAGGAGCTCTTCCACCCAGGAGTTCAGGATCACAGGATCACAGAGACATCTGGACTCTGAGGAATTCTGACACAAGCAAGATAACTAGAAAGACAGTCTCCAATCAAAGATTGTGAGTGCAGGTAGTACTGGAGTTAACCAGATGGTGAAAGACAAGCACAAGAATATAAGCAACAGAAATCAAAGTTACCTGGCATCATGAGAACCCAGTTCTCTTAACATAGCAAGTCTTGGACACCCCATCACATTGGAAAAGCAAGATTCAGATTTAAAATCATTTCTCATGAGGATGATAGAGGACTATCCAGGACCTAAAAATGGAAGTAGAAACAATAAAGAAATCTCAAATGTATACTACCCTGGAGATAGAAAAGCTAGGAAAGAAATCAGGAGTCATAGATGCAAGCATCATCAAAAGAATACAAGAGATAGAAGAGAGAATCTCATGTGCAGAACATACCATGCAAAGCATTGACACAACTGTCAACGAAAATGCAAAATGCAAAAAGCTCCTAACCCAAAATATTCAGGAAATCCAGGACACAATGAGAAAACCAAACCTAAGGAAAATAGGTATAGATGAGAATGAAGATTCCCAACTTAAAGGGCCAGTAAATATCTTCAACAAAATTATAGAAGAAAACTTTCCTAACCTATAGAAAGAGATGCTGATGAACATACAAGAAGCCTACAGAATTCCAAATAGACTAGACCAGAAAAGAAATTCCTCCTGTCACCTAATAATCCAAACATCAAGTGCACAAAACAAAGAAAAAATACTAAAAGTATTAAGGAAAAAATGTCAAATAACATATAAAGGCAAACCTACAAAAATGTACCAGACTTCTCACCAGAGACTATAAAAGCCAGAAGATCCTGGAGTTATATCATACAGACCCTAAGAGAACACAAATGCCAGCCCAGACAATTATATCCAGCAAAACTCTCAATCACTATAGATGGAGAAATCAAGATATTACATGACAAAAATCAAATTTACACAATATCTTCCAATAAATCCAGCCCTACAAAGGAATAACAGATGGAAATCTCCAACACAAGGAGGGAAACTATAATATAGAAAAACCAAGAAAGTATTCTTCCAACAAACTCAAAAGAAGATAGCAACACAAAAATAATTCCACCTCTAATAAAAAAAATAACAGGAAGCAATAATCACTTTTCCTTAATATCTCTTAACACCAATGTACACAATTCTCCAATAAAAAGACATAGACTAACAGACTGGATACGTAAATAGGACCCAGAATTTGGTTGCATACAGGAAACACTTCAGTGGCAAAGACAGACACTACCTCAGAGTACAGGGCTGGAAAACAATTTTCCAAGCAAATGATCCCAAGAAACAAACTGGAGTAGCCATTCTAATTTAGAATAAAATAGACTTTCAAT
Organism: Mastomys natalensis; assembly: GCA_021653895.1. Lineage (NCBI taxonomy): Eukaryota > Metazoa > Chordata > Mammalia > Rodentia > Muridae > Mastomys > Mastomys natalensis. The sequence goes on from JAJTUV010001400.1 coordinate 493,109, forward strand.
CAAATGTTATCAAAAGAATAAGGAAGAACATTTCATACTCATCAATGGAAAAATCTACCAAGATGAAGTCTCAATTCTGAACATCTATGCTCCAAATTCATGGGCACCCACATTCATAAAAGAAGCTTTAATACAACTCAAAGCACACATTGCACCTCACACAATAATAGTGGGGGATTTTAACACCCCACTCTCAGCAATTGACAGATCATGGAAACAGAAAATAAACAGAGACACAGTATAATTAATGGAAGTTATGAACCAAATGGATTTAAAGGATATCTATAGAACATTTCATCTTAAAAAAAAAAAAAAGAATATACCATTTTCTCAGCACCTCATGGTACCTTCTCCAAAATAGACCATATAGTTGGTCACAAAGCAGGCCTCAATAGATACAAAATATTGAAATAATCCCATGCATCCTACCAGATCACCATGGATTAAGGCTGGTCTTCAATAACAACGTGTAATGGAAAGCCCACATACACGTGGAAACTGAACAATGCTCTACTCAATGATGACTTGATCAAGGAAGAAATAAAGAAAGAAATTAAAGACTCTTAAGGATGTAATGAGCCCTTGCGCCCGGACCCTGGTCCTCTTGCCTGGGGCGGACCCTTAGCTGGTCTGCTCCTGTGGAAACACCAGATCCTGAGACATCCTAGAGGGACCCACTGCACCCAGAGCAGAGGGTAAGACACTTTGCCCACTACCCCATGCCCCAGAGGTACAACTGGGAGACAAGTGGGGTTAAGGAACTAGCAGGCACCCAAAGCCCAATCCCCCCCATACCACTTCCCTTCTGCCCGGACCCTGGTTCTTTTGCCTGGGGCAGACCCTTAGCTGGTGGAAACACTTGATCCTGAGACAACCTAGAAGACCTACTGCATCCAGAGCAGAGGGAGCTTAGGATCACAGGAACACAGAGACATCTGGGTTAAACAACTTCAGCAAAGTGGCTGGTTAGAAAATCAACTCAAACAAATCAGTAGCCTTCCTCTACTCAAAAGATAACAGACTGATTCTTTATCTTAAAGATAAAGAAATTAGGAAGATGACACCCTTTACAATAGTCACAAATAATATAAAATACATTAATACGAATCTAACCAAACAAGTGAAAGATCTGTATGACAAGAACTTCAAGTCTCTGAAGAAAGAAATCAAAGAAAATCTCAGAAGTTGGAAAGATCTCCCATGCTCATGAATTGGAAGGATTAATATAGTAAAAATGGCCATCTTGCTGAAAGCAATCTACAGATTTAATGCAATCCCCATTAAAATCCCAACTCAATTCTTCACACAGTTAGAAAGAGAAATTCTCAACTTCATTTGGAATAGCAAAAAAAAAAGGATAGCTTCGTTTACTCTGTTGATCTTCCTGTGCAGTTCCTATCTCCTTAGGGCCCACAATCCTTCCACCTATTCTTCTATAACAGTTATTCAGTTATTCATGCAATATTATTTTTTTATATATCTCTTGTTTCAGTTTGCAACTACTTCATTGAGAATTTTTGTATGTATACTCATGAGGGATACTGGACTATTATTTATATATTTTTGTTGGGTTTACACTTGATTTCACTATTTCAATATTATTTGCTTTGTGAAGGAGCTTATTGTGGTTCTGAATTTTTTTAAACATAACTCAAAAAGTATTGCTTGTTTGAAGGCTCTATAGAATTCTTGTATAAGTATATCTGACCCTTGGTATTTTGCTTGTTTGTTTCTTTTCATTTTATTCTGTTTGAATGCTTTTTAAATTTTTTTGATTTGCTGAAAAAAAAATTAAAAATAAAAATTAAAAAAAAAAAAAAACAGGATAGCAAAAACAAACTACATGATATTGGCACAGAGATAGGCAGGAAGATCAAGGGAATAGAATTGAAGACCCAGAAATGAACTCACACACCTATGGTCACTTGATATTTGACAAAGGACCTAAGATTGTCTAGTGGAAAATGACAACATTTTCAACAAATAGGTGCTGGTTCAACTGGAGGACAACATGTCGAAGAATGCAAATTGATCCATTCTTATCTCCTTGTACAAAGCTAAAGTCCAAGTGGATCAAGGACTTCCACATATTGCCAGATACATTGAAATTAATAGAAGAGAAGTTGGGAAAGAACTTTGAATACTTGGGAATAGGGGAAACGTTCCTGAACAGAACACCAATGTCTTATACCTAAGATCAAGAACTGACAAATGGAACCTTACAAAACTGCAAATTTCTGCAAGGCAAAGGACAAGGTCAATAGGTTGAAATGGCCATCAACAGTTTGGGAAAAGTCTTTACCAATCCCATATCCGATAAGAGGGCTAATATCCAATATATTCGAAGAACTCAAGAAATTAGACTCCAGACAACCAAATAACCCTACTAAAAATGGGGTACAGAGCTAAATAAAGAATTCTCACCTGATGAAACTCGAATGGCAGAGACGCACCTAAAGACATGTTCAACATCCTTAGTCATCATGGAAATGCAAATGAAAACAACTCTGAGATTCCACCTCACACCAGTCAGAATGGCTAAGATAAAAAACTCAGGTGATAGCAGATGCTGGCAAAGATGTGGAGAAAGAGGAATACTCCTCCATTGTTGGTGGGATTGCAAGATGTCACAACCACTCTGGAAATCAGTCTGGTAGTTCCTCTGAAATTGGACTTAGCAGTACCTGAGGACCCAGCTATACCATTCCTGGGCATATACCCAGAAGATGCTGCAACATATAAGAAGGAGATATACTTCTATGTTCATAGCAGCCTTATTTATAATAGCCAGAACTGGAAGAAACCCAGTTGTCTTTCAACAGAGGAATGGATACAAAATTGTGGTACATTTACACAATGGAGTATTATTCAGCTATTAAAAACAATGAATTCTAGAAATTCTTAGGTAAATGGATGGAACTAGAAAATATCATCTGAGTGAGGTAACCAATCACAAAGGAACACACATGGTAGGCACTCACTGATAATTTAGTATTATCCCAGAAGCTCGCAATACCGAGATATAACTCACAGACCACATGAATCTCATGAAGAAGGAAAACCAAGTGTAGGTGCTTCGGTCTGTCTTAGAAGGAGTAACAAAATACTTAAGGGAGCAAATATGGAGACAAAGTATGGCACAGAAACTGAAGGAGGGGCTGTCTGGAGACCATTCCACCTGGGTATCCATTCCATGTGCAGTCACCAAAGGTAGATTCTGATGTGAATGTCATTATGTGCATGGTGACAGGAGCCTGATACAGCTTTTTCCTTAGAGGTCCTCCAGAATCTTACCTATTCAGAGGCGGATGCTCACAGCTAACCATTGAACTGATCAAGCGGTTCCCAATGGAGTATTTAGAGAAAAGGAGCTTAAAGAGCTGATAGGATTTGTAGTCCCATGAGGAGAGTACCAATACCAACCAATCAGAGTTACTAGGGTCTAAACCAGCAGCCTGGTAGCACATAGAGAGGGACCCATAGCTCTAGCTATAAAGGTGGGGGAGGATGGCCTTGTCGGGTATAAGTGGGAGAAGAGATTCTTGGTCCCATGAAGGCTGGAAGCCAGGTGTGGTAGAATTCGATGGTGGGGAGGTTGGAGTGGGGGAATAGGGGCACATCCTCATAGAAGCAGGAGGAGGGAGGATGGGATAGGGGATTCCTGGGTGCAGGGGGAATGGGGTAAGGGGATAATATCTGAAATGTAAATCAAATATCCAATAAAAAATTTATTATAACTACACAAAACACTTAAGATTGGACATTTCTCCTCACAGAAACATCTTTAGGTCTCTCATCCTTCACTCCTTTTCCTACAAAGTAAATCTACATAGCTACAGTCATTTTTCACTCCTCCAGGAAAAATCTTTTCAGAACAAACACCTCAGATGAATCATGTTTAGGAATCCAACTGAGATCTTCTTAATAAAGAATAGTTCTAAATAATAAATAATTAATAAATAAATAAATAATAAAATAGTTCTAAAACATAAAATCAGGACATCTAGAAATACTATGAATAGCCTTTATGTGACAGATAATCTCATTTGTGGGGTCTATTGTCTGAAGTTTGAAGGTGGGTTGATGGTAGGAGGGAGAAAATGAACTGGTTCTGTGTAGAAGCCCTTGCATTGAACTTTCATCCACTTGAAAGTTAAAACAGACAAATAAGCTCAAAATAGCATGCTCATTGAACACTTTTGCTGGAATATCTCCTAAATAATTGAAAAAAAATAAAGAATATTAAGAATTAAATACTTATACTACTAAAAACAGAAAAATTGTTTAATAAAAGTAAAAGTAGTTGCTCTACTCTCCTCCCATGTAGTCACAATTAATAAGATATCTTTTCTGCATTGGACCTCCTTTAGAGTTTTCAAAATGTTCATGGCTATTTTTAAATGATTGCAATTATTTACTCATATTTAAATATTATTTATATTCATAAATAGACTTCTGTGAGAACTTGACTTTTCCCCCCATGTTAATAGCAAGACTTGATCTACAGCAGTGCTAAAAGTCTCACTCAAGATTGGAGAGAAAATCATCTTGTTGGACTGTCTGGAGTGGCTTCTCTGAGCCCAAAAAGATCATTCCATCTCAGTTCCTTATTCTTTGTCTCCATGTTGCTGCAGTTTGACCAATCAACATGGGGTAAAACAAATCAGAATAAAATGCTTGACATGTGGAAAGTATGAGTTTATTACAGATATATGCTTTTACACAAGACTGTCTGGGAAAAAGAATACTTCTTGATGAAAGAGAGGGGGTGGGAAGTACAAACAAAATTCAGTGGTCATAAAGATACTGCTGTTTGAACCACAAAAAATCACAAAGAATCAAAATAAATATTTAGATTGTAAATGTTGTAGATGGAAGAATAATAAACTCTGCAGACAAATCTGTTGTCTGCTTATGAATTACACCTGATGTATAGATACAAAGTATGAATAAAACAACTCTTCTCACATGTAGCTGCCACTAAGAAGACATCTGTTACTGCTTTATGACCCTTTGAATATTTCAAAGTGTTAATGACTATTTTAAAATTATTACATACAAATTTTAATTTTGGCATTGAGATTGTATCCCCATTTTGTAATCAGAAATACAAACAAAAGCATGTGAAGATTTAAAATTTGGGTAAAGTAGAAGCTATCAATTTCCATAAAATGTGAAAATATATACCTTCATATTATTTTAATTTTATGCATAAAAATTCATTTTAGTCTTAAAGTGAAATGTATATTCTATGTATTAAAGAGAAACATGATTCAATGATGAATACTAGCAAGACACAACTTTTTGATCATAAATGAGTAGACTACCTTTGAAAATATGTTATGCAATTGTAACATTTGCTAAATTGAGCTTGTAAGTTCATATGGAGAAAGCTGTAATCATAGACATAGTAAAGTGAGTTTTTAAAATGATCACAGTTGTTGATCTAGGACTACTAGAATGCTGGAGAAAATAAAACTTTCATTTTAATTCCTTACGTTTTCCCTAGGTTTTCCATTTCCATTTTCAGGGTTGCTTCCATTTGTGTTTTCTTTATTGTTTCTACTTCTACTTTTAGGTCTTGGACTGATTTGTTCAATTCCTTCACCTGTTTGATTGTACTTTCCCATATTTCTTACGGGATTCATTTGGTTCTCCTTTAAGGGCTTCTACCTGTTTACCTGTGTTTTCCTGTATTTCTTTCAGTGAGTTATTTATATCCTATATTCTATCTCAGGAATTTCTTTTCTCAATCATTACTTATTGGCATCTATTTGAAGTGTAATCTGTAATCATGAGCATGGAACCTTATTAAATGCTCTAAATTATTCTAGTGGGCTTCCAATGAGAAAGATGGTTATGTGTAAGTCCATGTTACAGTTAGCTAGTGAAAAATAGGAATGAACTTGGGGATTCATTAGTTGTAAATTTATCTGATGTCTTATCTAAATATGGCTCCCTATAAATTGTGTATCTAATCTTATATTTGGCCAGCTAGAGTCAATGTCATTTACTTAAGACTCACTCTATTATTCAAAGGATGCATTTAATAATGAGAGCATATTTTCATTGTTGTCAGCCAGCAATGATGTCCTCCTCTGACTCATCCATACGTCTTTACTATCTAACAAAAATTACTACCAGCATAACATGCATTATGAATTAGGACCGATCCTTTGCGCCAAAGGGGATAGCAGAAGAGAATCATGGTATATAACAGCTCAAAAGTTGTGTCTTGAATCACCAGATCCATGGACAGACAGGTATCTTGGCATGGGGTTGCATAAACATCTTTCAATGAGCCTTACTGGGGCAAGCAGTTATATTTGTGGTCTAAAAGCCAACACTGCCTTGCCAAGACCATTACTGAGACATGTTGTTTGTGGAGGATCTCTCAGTTCTGCCAGAAGATTATGGGTCAAGTGTACTCGATGGCAGCCACAGAAGAGGCCTGAACATGAATTGGCCACCTAAACCTTGCCTGAATTTATGACATCCAGATTCCATAAGATTAACAAATATTTTATGCTTTTATTTTCAGTGGTAATGTATAACACAGCATTCACTAAACAATGTGGCCACTTCCTATACTTCAGTTCTTATAATTTAAAAATGACTCTTTTGGATTGTTACTATTAACCCTAATTTATTGATAACACTAAAACTCTCTGTAGACACATATTTATGACATGGATTTTATTTTGTTTAAGCTCTCAATAATATTCACAATCATTTCTATCTTGCCTCTCTAGACTCACCAAATATCTTCTAGAGTTAATATATGTATGTTCTTGTAAATTGTTTAATTTTGAGGGTTTTCCTTTTCTGTCTGAACTCTGATTTTCAAATATCTTCTTTGGTATATTTTCATTGATTTCATGGGCATGTTGCCCTGTGTCAAGAATCTAATTATGATGTTTCCCATTATGTATTTTGTATCTGTGGCTTTACTCATGACCCAACCATCATACATTCAAATATTCAGTTGCATGTATAATGAGTTTTTGATGATCAAATTGGTAAATATAAAAATAATTATTAATAAACTTCTGCCCTATAGAAACTTTGCCATTTTTTATATTTATTATTTTGAATGGTGATCCAAAATCATATCATAGTTTTGCATCTAAATTTATCCTAAAAATGAGACTTAATTCTCATTTTATCATAAATCACATTTAGTTTATCGGAAAATTTTTACTGATTTTTTTCTAAATATATCCCATACCATAACCACCAGTTTCACTCTAGACTTCATAGAATCAAAAGAATCAGTGTCTCTCACTGTTACTAGAACAACTAGGAACTAACTATATCTTCTTTCTTCTCTTAAATATAATACCTTTTTATTCTTATTTTTTTTTTTTTATTTCTGAGATGGGGTCCATATTGGTTTGGAAATATATAGATGATCTAAACTAACCTCTAATTCACCACAATACACCTGTATAAACTTATGAGCTCTTTGATTACAAGCATGTACTACTCAGCTGGCACAATTTTTTCTTTTAGAGTCATGTATATACCCATATATATAAGAACTCTACAACATAAATATGTATTTTGAAGTACGCAGTCACCATAGGATGGCCAAAGATATTACTTATAGTGCAAAAAATTTCATAATAATTATAAGTTGTGGTAAAACTAGTTTACAGTTTTTCTCTCCTTGCTTTCATCCTTTCCTAAATTTAGCCTATTTCTTCACACAATAGCCAAAAATTGAAAATTAATTAATAAAAAATGAAAATTAGTGGCATTACTGCCAATTTAAACAATTGTCATTCCTTCACCTAGAACTTACAGGAAATCTCATAATTCATAGTGATAAATTCCGTAAAGTCAGATATTGGTTGGCTTCAAATATCATGACTTAATGTCACTTGTGATTTATTGTGAAATCATTACACTGTGTAAGCTTTCTCACTTGATAAGGTTATTCCCACTTTAAGACTTTATAGTTTTCTTAAATCAAATACAACCTACTTTTATAAGATTATCACACAGATGATTAATTCTAACCAGACACTAAACAGTTATCCAATATATTTTTACTAGCCCCACTATTTAAATTTTCTACCCTATTTTAAATATAAGTTTACCCTTTTATCCACTTATTATCTATTTAAGTATTTTTTTAAATTTAATAATTTAATTGTGGTACTTCATAAAAATTCATAATATATCTTTAATTTGCTCACTCCATGCTTTTCTATCTTATAGCACTGTCAGTTTCCTGATGCCAGAAGTTAGGTGACAGAGTTTCCATAGTATTTCTTGTGATTGTGTTTAGTTACTGAAAAATATTTTATCAAAATAAACCAATTATTAAGGGGTCTCAGGGCTGAAGTAACTTTGCCAAAATCACATTCATAGTAATTATGATTCTAAATATATTGACCTGCAAAAAATTCTAATTGTGTGATGACAATACATCTACATAGAAAATTGTTTATATTGTTAAAAGTAGTTTTGATAATATTCACCACAGGACATCAGCTGAGGACTTTTACTTGCTTCTGTTTTATCCCTAAGCCTGAGAGTGTAGGATACCCCTTTCTAATTAATGACTTAACCTTAAGCAAATTATTGAACTCGTAACCTCTACCAATGATAGTCCTAATGAGACTTACTAGAGATAAAAGCCAAAGGTTACAAAGTAGCAAGTACTGAAAATGAAAAAATGTAGAGAAAAAAATTGTGTCCTTAAAAGCTGGAAAGAATGAAATGTAAACATTTTTTCTTGAGTAATACTCCAATAAAACTTTCATATACCCTATCTTATCCCTCATCATGTTTCCTATAAATCCTAGTTTCTATGCTATCACCTTTTTCCTACTTCCAGTATTACCAATGATAGAAAAAAATCCTGGCATACACTATGATATACAATTTAAACAGGTGCAGGAATTAAAATAAAAATTGGATGTGGACGTATTTGTAATTTTAGGGCTGGAGAGGCAGAGACGAACAGTTCTCTGAGTCTCACTGATTTACAACCTATCCAAAATGGCAAATTCTAGGGCAATGAGATTAGTTAGTTCATAATACAAGGTGAATAAACAATGAGTGATGATCCTGAAGACTTTTGCCTGGTCTCTGTACTCACTTGTACCATGTCAACACATACACCCCCACATATAACCCAGAATGCACATGCACTTCAACAACAAACACAATAATAAATGTAGAAATGGTAAAAAAATTACACTTAATAGTTTAGATGTGGCATCAATGGAAGTGAGCATTGATGGCTCAAGTAATAATCTGGGATTTTATAATATTTAGTAAAACTGACAACTGTTAATTAAAAATATTAGTCAAGGAATGGCACCCTCAGACTTTTATTATTCCTCCACTGAATACCTTCAGCACACTACCCTATTTAAAATGACTCAACACTCACACACATCTGTCCATTTGTCTTCAAATATTTTTGGCTTTTTTCTCCATTAAGATTGTCTACATTACTGATTGACTGTTTCATTTCTACAATCCAAAATGGCTGCTTTGTCATCAAGGTGACTGATGTCACCTTGATTACACCTCATCTTGTACTGAGGTTTAATTGACAAAGTTGTTTTTGTCATTGTTGTTGTTGTTTGCTTTGTTTCTTTGTTTCTTTGTTTGTTTGTTTCTTTCTTTCTTTCCTTTTTCTTTTCTCTCAAAAGATAGGATATTATTTTTTCTTTTGGCATCAGCAAGTCACTAATTATTTTAGCTGTAAATTAAATGTCCTGATGGGTGTAATGTGGTGATTTATCACCCAAGAAAGCAGAGGTTTTGTTTTGTAATGGATTTAAGCTATGGATTTCAGAATTCAGTGGACATAGATAAGTGAAATTCTCAACTGTGCACACACTAAGTGCACATATTTTACGGATGTTCTTGGCAAGACAAAAACTGCCTTTTTGACTACAGAGAATACTTAAAAATCTTACTTACCATGTTTTGCATTTCATTGCTGTTTTATATTTTCTTGAGATGCATTCAGAAGCAATGATTCTTAAGCTTCCTAATGCTCTGACACTTTCAGACAGTTCTTCATGTTGTGGTGACCCTCAACCTTAATATTATTTACTGTTAATTTATAAATGCAATATTACTACTGTTCTGAGTCACTATGTAAATACTTGCTATGTAGGATATATGATATATGACTCCAAAATGTTCCTGACCCAGAAGTTGAGAAGACATCAAGAGGACATGTTCTTGTCAGTTTTCCCAGAGTATCCTTCACATCAGTCTTGAGATACAAGTTGATCTATTTCACATTGTCTCAACCACTGAACATTTGGACAAGTCAGATATTTTGATTAAAATTGCCAAAAGAAAGCTGTCTTTAAATTATTTTACAAAATAGAATTCTATGGTTTTAATTCTGAATACCACAACCCAACCACAAATACAATATTATTCTGGTTAGTTTTATATCAACTTGACACAAGCTATATTCATCTGAGAGAAAAAATGTCAGACATATAATGAATCCATAAGGTCATTTAAGATCAAGATCTTCATGATCAAGCCTGAAGGTCATTTTTAAATTAGTAATTGCTGGAAGAAAGCTCAGTACATTCTGGGTGGTGATACTTTTGGGTTCATTAAGGAAGCAGGATGAGAAGTCATATAGAGTAAGCTAGTAAGCAGCATTCATCCGTGGCTTCTGCATCAGCCCTCTGGGTTCTTGTACTGTTTGAGTTCCTGTTCTGACTTCCATTATTTTGAACAGCAATATAGAAGTGAAAAACAAATAATCATTTTCTTCTCACGTTTCTTTAGGTCATGATCTGTTTTCACAGCAATGTTAACCCTAGCTGAAACACAATTATATTGGAAGAAGAGAACAGGGTGGTTTTCTATCTCATCTTTATCACTGCCAAAAATGATTGATATCTCATTTCTATACTGGTCAGGAAAATATTTATTATTTTAAAAATTATCATACTTCAAATGAAAGATGTTGTGCTTGAGAACAAGAAACATCTGTATGTAGGAGAAATTTTATTTTTATTCCTTGCATTCATTTGCTATGATTTTGACAACATATACCATAAGCTAGGTTGCCTAGACAACAGAAATTTATTGTCCTACATTTCTGAGCCTCAAAATAATGCATCAGCAGGGTTTCTTCTTTCAAAAGTCAGTGCACAAAACATCTGCTAAAGGTCTATCCTCTCTCTGTTCTAAACATCAATCTTTGCATGTGTACGTCCCAATTTTCTTTCTTATATAACAACTCCAATCAAACTAATGTCATCCCTTATGTCCTCATTTTGACTTGATAATCTCTGTATGATGTCCTTTTAATTTATGGATTTAACATATAAGTCTAAAAGGAAAAAGTCCACCTATAGCATCATCTTTTTCCATGAAGCCCAGAAAGGTGTGAAACTTAAAGAAAGGTAGTCATGTCTCCCCTCCAGAAGTGTCTGGTGTGAGTGATATTTTCTGATGTATTTGTCTAAAGGAGTGTGTGTGTGTGTGTGTGTGTGTGTGTGTGTGTGTTCATGTTCACATATGTCACAGCCAGCATGTAAATGGTAAAGGAAAACTTTTAGAAAATTATTCTGTCTTTCCACCCTGTAGGCTCTGTGAATAGAATACAAGTAGTTTAGTCTTGGATGTCAAGTACCTTTACCCAATGAACTATTCTACTTATGTCTTTAAGCATTACACGGTTTTGGAGCTAGTCTCTATGTTGTTTTAAAACTAAAATCCCAGTCTTTCGATTTTACCCATTGAAGACCCAGGAGTCCAACACTGTGGTGAAAACTTGATAGCTCAGAGAGTCAGAGAAAGCACCCAGCAGAATGTCCCACTCCACAGATGTCTGCTAAGGAATCAGATTCTTCCTAGGCTGTCTTGAAAATACCTTCTACTCAGAGACCCTCCTTTCTGTTGATTTGTGTTTACTAACCATGAGTTGGTTTCTTTCTCAGTCTCTTAACCTATGATTGACTTTATTTAGCTCTTGGATTAAAGGTGTGTACTAGCTTGCCTTAGGCAGGCACCTAGCAGGTCTGCTCCCATGAAGACACTATATCCTGAACCTTCCTAGAGCAGCAGAGCAGTGGTGGGGCCACTACAGCAGCTGAGGAAGATTTCAGGATCCCAGAGGAAGCTTGAGTCCCAAGAGTTCTTGCACCAAGGAGCTTAGGATCACAGGATCACAGAAACATCTGGACTCTGAGAAATTCTGACACAAGCAAGATAACTGGAAAGACAGTCTCCAGTCAGAGATAGTGAGTGCAGGTAACAATAGAGTTTACCAGATAGATAAAGGCAAGAGCAAGAATATAAGCAACAGAAATCAAAGTTACCTGGCATCATGAGAACCCAGTTCTCTTAACATAGCAAATCTTGGACACCCCATCACACCTGAAAAGCAGGATTCAGATATAAAATCTCTTCTCATGAGGATGATAGAGGACTTTAAGAAGGACATAAATAACTCTCTTAAAGAAATACAGAAGAACACAGGTAAACGGAAGAAGCCTTAAAGAGGAAACACAAAAATCCTTTAAAGAATTGCAAAAAAACACAAACAAATGGGTGAAGGAATTAAACAAAACTATCCAAACTATAACAAAAGGATCTAAAAATGGAAGTAGAAACATAAAGAAATCTCAAAGGTATACTACCCTGGAGATAGAAAAGCTAGGAAAGAAATCAGGAGTCATAGATGCAAGCATCATCAACAGAATACAAGAGATAGAAGAGAGAATCTCATTTGCAGAAGATACCATGCAAAGCATTGACACAACTGTCAAAGAAAATGCAAAATGAAAAAAGCTCCTAACCCAAAATATTCAGGAAATCTAGGACACAATGAGAAAACCAAACCTAAGGAAAATAGGTATAGATGAGAATGAAGATTCCCAACTTAAAGGGCCAGTAAATATCTTCAACAAAATTATAGAGGAAAACTTTCCTAACCTAAAGAAAGAGATGCTGATGAACATACAAGAAGCCTACAGAACTGCAATTAGACTAGATCAGAATAGAAATTCCTCCTGTCTCATAATAATTAAAACATCAAATATACAAAACAGGAAAAAATACTAAAAGTAGTAAAGGAAAAAGTCAAGTAACATATAAAGACAGACCTATAAAAATTACACCAGACTTCTCACCAGAGACTATAAAAGCCAGAAGATCCTGGACAGATGTCATAGAGACCCTAAGAGGACACAAATGCCAGCCCAAACTTCTATACCCAGCGAAACTCTCTACAGATGGAGAAACCAAGATATTCCATGACAAAACCAAATTTACACAATATCTTCCCATAAATCTAGTCCTACAAAGGATAATAAAATGGAAAACTCCAACATAAGGAGAGAAACTACAACATAGAAAAAGCAGGAAAGTAATCTTCCAACAAATCCAAAAAGAAGATAGCTACACAAACATAATTACATCTCTAAAAACTAAAATAACAGGAAGAAACAATCACTTTTCCTTAATATCTCTTATTATCAATGGACTCAATTCCCCAATAAAAAGACATAGACTAACAGACTGAATACTTAAATAGAACCCGGAATTTTGCTGCATACAGGAAACACACTTCAGTGGCAAAGACAGACACTATCTCAGAGTTAAGGACTGGAAAACAAATTTCCAAGCAAATGGTCCCAAGAAACAAGCTAGAGTAGCCATTCTAATTTAGAATAAAATTGACTTTCAACCAAAAGTTATCAAAAACGATAAGGAAGGACACTTCATACTTGTCATTGGAAAAATCTACCTGATTAAGTCTCAATTCTGAACATCTATGCTCCAAATGCAAGGGCACCCACATTCATGAAAGAATTTTTAATAAAACTTAGAGCACACATTGCACCTCACAGAATAATAGTGGAGGATTTCAACACCCCACTCTCAGCCATGGACAGATCATGGAAACAAAAAGTAAACAGAGACACATTGGAATTAATGGAAGTTATGAACCAAGTGGATTTAAAGGATATCTATAGAACATTTCATCCTAAAACAAAAAGAATATAACTTTTTCTCAGCACCTCATGGCACCTTCTCCAAAATAGACCATATAATTGGTCACAAAGCAGGCTTCAACAGATTTAAAACAATTGAAATAGTTTCAGAGAATGAAATATTCTCAATTTTGATAATGACTAGCTTAGTGTAAAACTACCAATGATATGCATTGATATTTACTTATTACAAAACAAAAGGATATTCATCGAATCCGGATAAATATGTCGTAAAATTCCTATTTCAATTACCTTGTGTGAATGTTTGTGTTTGTACCTCCAGCAGCGAAGATGCTATGACAGGAGGTACACAAATAGTTGGATGTCATATCAAGTATTCTAACTATTCTAAACATTTAAGGCACAGTAGGAAGTTAATTATCAATAAGCCAATCAAACAACCAACAGACAAAACTGTATTTTATCATATGTGTTCATCTATTTATGAGTTTATTCTTTTCCTTTTCCTAATGTTTAGAGTTCTTACTTTGTAGTACTTTCCTCATCTCATATCTGAGACCACATATGGAGAGCAAATATAAGAAAAGAGGAAAATAAAATAAGATTTGTTTACTTTTCCTCCTACTCCTAGTGTGTAGTAATAAAGTCCAAGTTAGGAAAAGCACAACTATAGAAATGCATGAGTAGATCTCCTCACATCATGAGAATTCTGGAAATCACAGAGAGATAAATTCTGTTGCTCATCTTGCTTTCTTTTTTTCTCCTTTATATTCAGTCTTGAACCCAGCACATAGATGTTCTCATTCACATTGAGCAGGGTCTTCCTTCTTCAGTTAATTCTCACTGCAATTTCCATAATAGAAATCCAGATTGTATATTCTGTCAAATTGACAATGAAAATTAACTGTGACAGTCACTAATTACAAGAGAGGTGAGATTCATCTAGAGGTAATGGAGCATTCATGATAAGAGCCTACTTATTTCAGGATTCATTATATTTTGGGTTTTCTATGACAGATTCTAGCTCTAAATTTCAGTCTAGTCTTGACCTTATCACAAATCCTGTATTGTCTTGGAGCTAATCACCACATCCCTGCTTCAGTTTTGTGACATTTTGTGCTTACAGGCTTCTACCATCCTTCGTGTCAATTCTATACTCCCATTATCCCTTTCAGCATGCTTGGAGGCTTCTCTTTTTTGTCATTTTTGAATTAATTTTATTATTTATTTACATTTCAGATGTTGCTCCCATCCCAGTACCCCTACCACAGTTCCTCATCCCATTTCCCCTCCTATTGGCTCTGAGACTGTGTTCCTACCTACCTCGGGTATCCCTGTTCCCTAGGGCCTCAGTCTTTCCAGGATTAGGTTCGTAATCTTCAACTGAGGCTACAGAGGCAGTCCTCTGTTATGTATGTGCCAGGGACCTTGGACCAGAACTTGTATGCTCCCTGAACGGTGGCTCTGGCTCTAGGGTCTCCCAGGAGTCCGTGTTTGTTGAGATTTTTTGACTTTCTATGGAGTTCCTATCCCCTTCAGGTTCTTCAATTCTTCCCCTGATATCCCAGCCCCCCCACCCCCAGAGCCCTGGCTTCAATCCAAAGGTTGGGATAAATATGTGCATCTGTCTCAGTCAGCTGCTGGTAGGGCCAATAAGAGGATAGCCACACTAGGCTCCTGTCTGTAAGCAATAACCCCTGTGTGAATAAGTAAATTATGGTGTGATTTAAATAATTAAATTAATTAATTAAAAAAAGAATCAGGGCTTGGTGCTTTCCCCATTATATAGATCCTAAGTTGGGCCAGTCACTAGTCAGCCTTTCCTTCAGTCTCTTTGCTACTTTTGCCTCTACAGTTCTTTTAGACATGAACAATTCTGTGTCAAATATTTTGACAGTGTGCTGGTAGCCCCATCTCTCCTCTTGGGGCCCGTCTGTCTACTTGAAGATACGTGGTATCTTCAAGATTCCTCTCCTCACTGTTGGGTATTTTTGCTAAGATCACTCCTGCTGAGCCCTGGGAGTCTCTCACATCCTAAGTCTCTGGAACTTTAAAGAGAGTCACCCCACCTCCCACCCCAGAAGCAGCATATTTCCATTCACTCTCCTGACACTCTGGGATTTTCTTCTGTCCCAACTCAATACCTGATCTTCCTCCCCTTTCCCCTTCTTCCCCTCTCCCACCCAGGTCGCTCCCTCCCTTAGCCTTTCATGAATATTTTGTTCCTGTTTCCAAGTGGGACTGAAGCATCCTCACTTGGGTCCTTCTGACTTGTTAAACTTCTTACAGTCTGTGGGTTGTACCCTGGGTACTCTATACATTTTGGCTAATATCTACTTATCAGTGAGTACATACCATGCATGTCCTTTTGGGTCTTGGTAGCTCACTCAGGATGATATTTTCTAGTTCCAACCATTTGCCAGTAAAATTCCTGATGTCCTTGTTTTAATAATAGTATTCCACTGTGTAAATTAACCACATTTTCCATATCCATTCTTTGTTTCAGGACATCTGGGTTGTTTCTAGCTTTTGTGTAATACAAATAAGACTTCTATGAAAATAGTGGAGCACATTATCCTTGTGGGACATCTTTTGGGTATATACCGAAGAGTGGTATTGTTGAGTCTTCAGGTAGCTCTATTTCCAATTTTCTGAGGAGCTTCTAGACTGATTATCAGAGTGGTTGTACCAGTTTGTGATCCTACCAGCAATGGAGGAGTGTTCTTCTTTCTCCACATTGTTACCAGCAACTGCTGTTGCCTGAACCTTTGGTCTTAGCCATTCTGACTGGCTTGAGGTAGAATCTGAGGGTCATTTTCATTTGCATATATCTGATGTCTACAGACTTTGAACATTTATTTAAGTGCTTCTGTGACATTCAAGATTCTTCTATTGTGAATTCTGTTTAGCTCTGTACAATATTTTTAATGCGATTTTTTTTGTGTGTTATTGTTTTGTTTTTTGGAGGTTAAATTCTTGTGTTCTTTCATATTGTTGGTCTAAGAGCCTGAGGCACTGATGTTCTGTTCAGGAAATTTCACCCTCTGCCAATGAGTTTGAGGCTCTTCCCCACTTTCTCCTCTATTATATTCAGTTTATGTGGTTTTATATTGAGATCTTTGAGCCACTTGGACTTGAGCTTTGTGCTAGGTGATAAATATGGATCTATTTTTATTTCTCTACATATACACTGACACTTAGATGAGCACCATTTATTGAAAATGTTTTCTTTCATCGCCTATAAGTTTTTGAATTCTTTGTCAAAATTGAATGTCCACAGGTGTGTGGGTTTATTTCTTGGTTTTAAATTATATTCCATTGATGAACCTGTCTATCTCTGTACCAATACCATGCTGTCTTTATCTCTATTGCATTGTAGTACAGCTTGGTGTCAGAGATGGCTATTCCTCCAGAAGATCTTCTTGTTGAGAATTGTTTTGGCTATCCTGGGTTTTTTTCTTTTTGCATATGTAGTTGAGAATTGCTCTTTCCATGTCTGTGAAGAATTGTGTTGGAATTTTGATGGGGATTTTAGTGAATCTGTAGATTGCTTTTGATAAGATGGCCATTTTCAATATGTTAATCCTACCAATCCATGAGCATGGAACAGCTTTCCTTCTTCTGAGGAATTCTTTGAATTCTTTCTGCGGGAATTTGAAGTTCTTGTCATACAAAACATTCACTTGCTCAGAAAGAGTTACACCAAGGTATTTTATACGATTTGTGGCTAGTGTAAAGGGTATAGTTTCCCTAATTTGTTTCCCAGCCTGGTTGTTTTTTTGTTTTTTTTTTTTTTTTTCATTTTACATCAGTATTTTTTATTGGAAATTTTATTTAATTTTAGATGTGATCCCCTTTCCCCATTTCCCCACACACACCCAGGAACACCCTATCCCATCCCCCCTATACCTGCTTCTATGAGGATGTGCCCACACACACCCACCAACTACCAATTCCCTAACTTTAAATTCCCCCAAACTGGGGCATTTACATTGTATACAATTTTATGCAAGTAGTGTTTGTTGATATTTTAGCGCACAGCAGCTTGGACAGAAGATGCCAGGCCAGAGGGTTCCACGAGGGGAAGTTTTATTTAGGGCAGAGGGAAGAGAGTAGAGGGAGAGGGAGAGCGGAGAGAGAGATGGAGGTGGTGGCCGGCCATGACCACGTGGAGAGAGAGAGGGAAAGGAAGGGGAAAGGGTCAGAGACAACCTGCAGGTGCATAGGTCAAGGGGCAAAAGAGGAAGAGGAGGGGCCAGACAGCCCCTTTTATAACTGTAGGGAGGAGCATACCTGGGCATTGCCAGGTAACTATGGAGGTGGAGTTTGACAGAATGCTGACAGTGTTACATGTAAAATATCTGTCTAAAATGTCATCTCTCTCACTCTTCCATTGGGAACTACTTGACCAGTTCAATGGTTAGCTATGAGCATCTGCCTCTGTATATGACAGACTCTAACAGACCTCTAAGGAGACAGCTATATCAGGCTCCTGTCAGCATACACTTCCTGGCATCCACATCAGCAACAACCTATGGTGACTGCACATGGGATGGATACCCAGGTAGAACAATCTACAGACTCCCCCTCCTTCAGATTGTGTCCCACACTTTGTCTCCATATTGGCTCCAATGAGTATTTTGTTACTCCTTCTAAGAAGGATCAAAGCACCCACACTTTGGTCTTTCTTCTTCATGTGATTAATGTTGTCTGTGAGTTGTATCTTGGGTATTGCTAGCTTTTGGGCTAATATCCAATTATCAGTGAGTGTATATCATGTGTATTCTTTTGTGATTGGGTTACCCCACTCAGGATGATATTTTCTAGTTCCATCCATTTACCTAAGAATTTCTCTAATTCACTGTTTTTAATAGCTGAGTAATATTCCATTGTATAAATGTACCACATATTCTTTTTCTATTCCTCTGTTGAAGAACATCTGGGTTCTTTCCAGCTTCTGACTTTTATAAATTAGGCTCCTATGAATATAGTGGAGCATATGTCCTTGTTATATTTTGGAGCATCTTCTGGGTATAAGCCAGGAATGGTATATCTGGGTACTCAGGTAATGCTATGTCCAATTTTCTGAGGAACTGCTAGACTGATTTTCAGAGTGGTTGTGCCATCTTGCAATCCCACCAACAATGGAGGAGTATTCCTCTTTCTCCACATCCTCACCAGAATCTGCTATCACCTGATGTTTTTGATCTTAGCCATTCTGACAGGTGTGAGGTGAATCTCAGGGTTGTTTGATTGGCATTTTCATGATGACTAAGGATGTTGAACATTTCTTTAGGTGATACTCAGCCATTTGGGTTTCATCAGGTGAGAATTCTTTATTTAGCTCTGTACCCTAATTTTTAATTGGGTTATTTGGTTGTCTGGAATATAATTCCTTGTGTTCTTAGTATATATTGGTTATTAGGCAACTATTGGATGTAGGATTGATAAAGATTTTTCCCAATCTGTTGGTTACCATTTTGTCCTAATGACAGTGCCCTTTGCCTTACAGAAGCTTTACAGTTTTATGAGGCCCATTTGTCAATTCTTGATCTTTGAGCATAAACCATTGTTGTTCTGTACAGGAACTTTTCCCCTGTACCCAGGTATTTCAAGGATCTTCCCTACCTTCTCTTCTATTAGTTTTAGTATATCTGGTTTTATGTGAAGGTTTTTTACCCACTTGGAGTTGAGCTTTGTACAAGGAGATAAGAATGGGTCTATTTGCATTCTTCTACATGTTGTCCTCCAGTTGAACCAGCACCATTTGTTGAAAATGCTATCCATTTTCCACTGGATAGTTTTAGCTCCCTTTTGAAAGATCAAGTGACCATAGGTGTGTGGATTCATTTCTGGGTCTTCAATTCTATTCCGTTGATCTTTCTGCCTGTCTCTGTGCCAATTCCATGGAGTTTTTATCACTATTGCTTTGTAGTAGAGCTTGAGATCAGGGATGGTGATTCCCCCATAATTTCTTTTATTTTTGAAAATTGTTCTCCCTATCCTAGGTTTTTCGTTATTCAAAATGAATTTGCAAATTGCTCTTTCTATATCTATGAAGAATTGAGTTGAAATTTTGATGGGGATTGTATTGAATCTGTAGATAAAACAAAAGAATATAACTTTTTCTTATACCTTCTTTTATGCCTTCTCCAAAATAGACCATATAATTGGTCACAAGACAGGCTTCAATAGCTACATAATGATTGAAATAATCCCTTGCATCCTTTCAGATCACCGTGGACTAAGGCTGGTCTTCAATAATAACAATAACAATGGAAAGCCCATATATACATGGAAACTGAACAATGCTCTACTCAATGATGACTTGGTCAAGGAAGAAATACAGAAATAAATTAAAGAATATTTAGAATTTAATGAAAATGTGGACACATTGTACCAAAATTTGTGGGAAACAATGAAAGCAGTGCTAAGAGGAAAAAATCATAGCTCTGAGTGCCTACAAAAAGAAACTGGAGAGAGCACACACTAACAACTTGACAGCACACCTGCAAGCTTTAGAACAAAAGAAGCAAATATACACAAGAGGAGTAGACAGCAGGAAATAATCAAACTCAGGACAGAAATGAACCAAGTAGAAACAAAAAGAACTATACAAAGAATCAACAAAACCAGGAGCTGGTTTGTTGAGAAAATCAACAAGATAGATAAACTTACCCAGACTAACCAGAGGGCACAGAGACAGTATCCAAATTAATAAAATTAGAATTGAAAAGATAAATATAACAACAGAAACTGAGGAAATTCAAAAAATCATCAGGTCCTACTACAAAAGTCTATACTCAACAAACTGAAATCTGGATGAAATGGACAATTTTCTAGACAGATACCAGGTACCAAAGTTAAATCAGGAGCAGATAAACCATCTAAACAGTCCCATAACGCATAAAGAAATAGTAGTAGTCATTAACAGTCTCCCCACCAAAAAAAGCCCAGGACCAGTGGTTTTAGTGCAGAACTCTATCAGACCTTCAAGGAAGACCTAATACTAATTCTCTTCAAACTCCTCCACAAAATAGAAACAGAAGCAACACTATCCAATTCATTCTAAGAAGCCACAATTACGCTCATACCTAAATCTCAGCCTGTTTTTAATTTTTATAAAATATGGCTACTGACTTGTTTGAGTTAATTTTATGTCCTGCCACTTTGCTGAAGTTGTTTATCTGCTGTGGGAATTCCCTGATGAAAATTTGGGTGTTGCTTATTTATGCTATCATATCATCTGCAAATAGTGATATTTTGACTTCTTCCTTTCCAACTTATATCCTTTTGACTTGCTTTTGTTGTCTAATTACTCTGGCTATAACTTTCAGTACTATACTGAATAGATAGAGAGTGGGCAACCTTGTTTTGGCCCTAATTTATTGTAATTGCTTCTAGTTTCCATTTAATTTGATGTTTCCTGTTGACTTGAGATTTATTTCTTTTATTATGTTTAGATATGTGTTATGAATTTCTGATCTCTTCAAGACTTTTAAGATGAAGGGGTGTTGTATTTTTTGAAGGCTCTTTCAGCATCTAATGAGATGATCTTGTGAAATTTCACTTGAGTTTGTTTTTATAGTGTATTACTTTGATGGAAATTTATATATTGATACACCCCTGTGTTCTTGGAATGAAGTCTACTTGATCATTTAGATCATTTTAAATTAGGTTTTGATATGTTCCTGGATTTAGTTTGTGAGAGAATTTTATTGAATAGATTTACATTGATATTCAAAAGTGAAATTGGCCTGATGTGTTCTTTCTTTCTTTGGTCTTTGTGTGATTTACAAATCACAGTAACTATGACTTCATAGAATAAATTAGGTAGTGTTCCTTCTGTTTCTATTTCATGGAATAGTTTGAAGAGTACTGATATTAGTATATTAGCTCTTTGAATGTATGGTAAATTCTGCACTAAAAACTATAAGTTGTTTGTTGAGAGGTTTTTAATAACTATTTCTATTTCTTTAGAGATTATCAGACTGTTTAAATAATTTACCTGATCTTGATTTAACTTTCAAAGTTGAAAGTCTGTGTCAAAAATCATTCATTTTTATCTAGATTTTCCAGTTTTGTTGAACATAGGGTTTTATAGTAGGTGCTAATGATTTTTTGATTTCCTCAGTTGTGTTGCTATGTCTCCCCATTCACTTCTGATTTTGTTAATTTCAATAATGTCTCTATGTCCTTTAGTTAATTTTGATAAGGGTTTATGTAATTTGTTGATTTTGTCAAAGAACCAGCTCTTCTTTTTGTTGATTCTTTGTATCATTCTCTTTGTTTCTGACTTGTTGATTTTACCTTTGAGCTTGACCAATTCCTGCCTTTTACTCCTCTTGGGTGTGTTTGCTTCTTTCTGTTCTAGAGCTTTCATTTATGCTGTTAAATTATTTGTATGGGATCTCTCCAGTTTCCTTATGAAAGCACTTGGTGCCATGAATTTTCCACTTGAGAGGTTTTTAATAACTATTTCTATTTCTTTAGGGGTTATTTCATTGTATCCCATAAGTTTAGGTATGTTGTGTCTTCATTTTCAAAGAATTCTATAAAGTCTTTGATTGATTTATTTCTTTATTTCTTCTCTGACTACTTTATCATTGAGCAGATAGTTGTTCAGTTTTCCTGAATATCTGGTTTTCTGTTGTTTTTGTTGTTATTCAACTCCAACCTTAGTCTGTGGTGATCTGATAGAATTCCTGGGATTATTTCAATCTATTATTATCTGTTGAGCCTTGTTTTGTTTCAAATTATGTGATCAATTTCAGACAAGGTTTCATGAGTTGCTAAAAAGAAGGTATATTCTCTTGTTTTTGAGTGAACTGTTTTGTATATATCTGTTAAATCCATTTGGTTCATAACTTCTGTTAGTTTCATCGTGTCTCTGTTTCATTTCGTTTCAAATGGCCTGTGCATTGGTCAGAATGTGGTGTTGAAGACTCCTGCTATTATTGTGTGAGGTTAAATATGTGTTTGAGCTTGAGTAAAGTTTCTTTAATAAATACGAGTGCACGTGCATTTGGTGCATAGTATTCAGAATTGAGACTACTTTTCGGTAGATTTTTTTTCTTTTGATGAATATGAATTGACCTCCCCCATCTCATTTGATAAGTTTGGTTGAACGTTTATTTTATCAGATACTAGAATTCCCAATTCATCTTGTTTCTTGTTTCCATTTGCTTGGAAAACTCTTTTTCATTGTATTCCGATGAAGTGTCTTGCTTTGTCTTTGAGCTGACACTTTGAGTTTCTTGTATGTAGCAAAATTTTGGATCCTGTTTATATATCCAGTATGTTAATCTGTTTTTGTTTGTTTGTTTGTTTTGTTTTGTTTTGTTTTTTTATAATTGAGGAATTGAGTCCATTGATGTTGAGAGATATTAAGTTGGTAGTTCCTGTTATTTTTGTTGCTGGAGGTAATATTGTGTGTATGTAATTCCCTTCTTGGGTTTGTTGCAAAATGTTTCATTTCTTATATTTTTTTGGATGCAGTTATCATCTTTGAATTGGAGATTTCCTTCTAGAATCCTCTATAAGGTGTGATTAGAAGAAAGATATTGTGTAAATTTGGATTTGTCATGGAATATCTTGGTTTTTCCGTTTATGGTGATTTAAAATTTTGCTGGGTATAGTATCCTGGCCTGGAACTTCTGTTCTCTTAGGGTCTGGATGACATCTGTCCAGTATCTTCTGGATTTTAGAGTCTCTGTTGAGTAGTCTGGTGTGATTCTGACAGGTCTGCCTTTATATATTCTTGTGTTTTTTTTTCCCTTACAGCTTTCTATTTGTTTTTGTTGTTGTTGCTGTTGTTCTTGAATTTAGCATTTTTATTATTATGTGACAGGAGGATTTTCTTTTCTACTACAGTCTATGGTGATCTTTAGGCTTCGTGTACATTTCTGGTCATCTCCTTCTTGAAGTTAGAAAAGTTTTCTTCTATGATTTTGTTGAAAGATGTTTTCTGGCTGTTTGAACTAGGATTCTTCACCCTCTTCTATTCCTACTATTCAAAAGTTTGATCTTTTCATTGTGTCCTGAATTTCCTGGATATTTTGGGTTGAGATTTTTACACTTTGTATTTTCTTTGATTAATGTGTCAATATCCTCTATAGTACTTTCTATGCCGAGATTCTTTCTTTCTATTTCTTGTATTCTGTTGGTAATCTTGTCACTGTAGTTCCTGATCTCTTTCCTAAGTTATCCATCTCCTGGGTTGCTTCCATTTGTGTTTTCTTTATTGTTGCTTCCATTTCCCTTTTTAGTTCTTGGATGATTTTACTCATTCTTTCACCTTATTGATTATATTTTCCTGTATTTCTTAAAGGGCTTTATTTTTCCTCTTTAAGTGCTTCTACTTATTTGCTTGTGTTTTCCTACATTACTTTGAGTAATTTATATCCTTCTAAATACCTCTATTATCTTCATAAGAGGGAATTTTAGGTCATTATCTAACTTATTGGTCTTGTTAGGTCATCCAGAACTTGTTAGTGTAGCCAGGTGGGAGAACTTGGTTGTGATGGTGTTGAATTCCATTGAATTCTTTCACTGATGGTCTTGAACTTGCCTCTTGCCATGTGTATATCTCTGATGTTAACTGGCCTACGTGTCTCTGATTGGAGCTGGCCTCCTTGGAGATAGGTAGAGCTCTTTGACCCATGTTAGAGCTGGTCTTCTGGAAGCAGGCAATGCTGTCTCTGGTTAGGGTGAGCTTCCTATGTCTCTTGTTAGAGTAGGCCTCCCATGTCCTTGGTTACTGAGGACCTCCTGGGAGTCAGGCAGGCTATGTTCCTGGTTATTGCAAACCTCCTGAGAGGCAGATAGGCTATAGGGTATGAGAGGATATCAGGCTGCTGATCTGGCCTGAGTGGGAAGAAGACTGGAAGACTAAAATTTCTTGTCACACAGATATTTCACTTGCTTAGTAGATTTCTAGACATAGTGTGATTTTACTTTTGTCTAGAGAATTAAATTAAAGACTCTAGGCATGCTAACAAAAGATAATGGAGGCTGGCTCAAATATTCACTTACTGGTTTGCTTGGTGTAACCATTGTGAAACATACTCATACAGTAATTTTCTTTACTTTTTAGCCCCTTTCTCTCCACATCTTTGTGCTCGTATTATTATCAGCTACATAGAATGATTATCCTCTCACTAACTGTAGGCTATTCTTTCATGTTTTATTTACTTGTAAATCCTTTGGTATTAGGAAGGTTTCTCGACTGCATTTGTATTGGTTATTTCTATTTATCAGAATACAGTTTAATACCTTTATTCTCATGAATATTTCTGATTTTCTGTGTAAGCCTCTAGCATACTTTTGGGTTTCTTTTCTTCTGAGCTTCAATAAGGAATATTACCTACTTGTATTTCTAGAAAACATGTCAAGTATAACTCTAGTTATTGAATTAGAAACTATTAATATGGATCTTTATGTTTCTATTTTTAGTATTTACTACTTTGCCTATATGTTACAAATACCAGTTTATACTTTCTAAACCTTTATGTTCATAGCCATATATTTGTACTGTGATCAAACTTAGTCAGAGAAGGCAGTTTTTTCCATTGGGCAATTATTAGTGCAGAAATTCTTTTCTGGTCAAAATGTTGATAATAAATGACTATGAGTATTAATTCTTGGCTGGCACATCTACTCCTACTTCTCTCTCTTTCTCTGGCTTGAGAAATACCTTGTCAAAGAGAACAAAACATAGCTAAGATCTGGAAGGTGGGAAGGAGTACTGTGAAATGCTGTTTTTAAATATGACATGGTTGGTGTACACATGAACTCATAGCAGCTATAGTTACTTGTATAATATCAAGCAGATTAAAATTACAGTAGGAATAGGGTTGGGTTCCCCAAGTCTCTAGCCCTTGCTAGAGAATCTTTTGTAGATGATGGCTTTTTTGATTAGAGAAAGTCAATTTTCCTCATGAGTGTTGTCTCTGTGGTTAGTAACATGAATATAAGGGCAGTGCTAACAGCACACAGTAGGATATGCTAAGAAAGAATGAACAAAGAACATGAAATTAGATGTGAGATATACTTAGTGGTTAAAAGATTCAACACTCTTTAAAGGGAAAAGTGAGGGATGGATTTGATCAAGATACTTTTTATGTATTAAAAATTCCAAGAATAAATATAAGATCTTAAAGTAAATTAATAACAAGTACAAGTTTATAAATTCATATTATACTCTGAAAAATAATTTATTAAATTGTATGATTTCTATCTTCTAATAAAGCATTTACTTTCCTGAAATTATGTTCACTGGTATATGCTCAACTAAGTTGAAAGCTAGTATGTATTTTTAGATTGTATTTTTGTCTGTCTATAATACCATACTGGGACTCACTATATAGCTTAATGTAGACTCATATTCTTTGATGATCTCCTTCCTTTGCATCCCATGTACTAGGAAAGTTAATCAAGATAGCAATTTCATCCTCTGGTTGGCAAACTTTTCTACACACAGGAACTTTATATGTTGTTATTAATAGTGCTTTTATTCATAGTGTCTAATAGTCAAAAACAACAAGTACTCTTATGGTAGATGAATAGACAAATAAATGGTGACAATGGAATATTAATTAGTGACTTTAAAAACTGATAGGAAATTGGAAGGCTAAAGCACCTAAATGTATAGTACTAAGGAATGCATCTGCAAGAGCAGTACCCTGTATGTTCAAACTATATATCACCCTGGAACAGGGTAAACGATGAAACATTAAATAAACACTGGTGAGATGCAGAGATAGTTCAGTGATTAGGAGTATGTCCTGCTTGCAGAAGACACGGGTTCAAATATTTTTTTATAACACAACAGGTGACTTACAAGTGTCTATAAGTTTCTGGAGTCCAGTAACTTTTCCTGGCCTCTTCAGCTACCTGGTACACAAATGGCACATGTACTCACATTCAGATACATGCACATACAATAAGTATATGTTTTTTTTTAAATAGAATGTTAATGTTTGTAGGTGGTTATTAAGAGAAAGTCATGGATAACTAAAGAGAATATTTAAATCAGTAAATTATTTTTTATATTATACATCAACAGTGCATATATGGTTATAAGAATCTATCAAACTCATAGGCAGTGCAGTGCAGAACCCAAAAAAACTCTATGGAATTAGGCTACCTCTCTGTATTAAATTGCATATGAATCGCAACAAGAGTTCTACTCTGGTAACTGATGAGCATTATAGAAAATATCATATGTATAGCAGAGAGTAGTAGATACTATTGTTTACTGAGAACCAAAAAAACTTATCTTAAAATTTATTTCAAATAATTGTTCAAAATGCATAGACTTGTGAAATGTAATGTATTTTAATTATTACTCTAAATAGGATATGCTTACTCACATCTCATCATTGTTATGTGTTATAGTCTATGTTGCCCAGAATAACCTTGAATTCCAAATATTCTTTTTTACTAACACATTTCAAGTGTTAGAATAACATACCTCTATCAAGATATCTGGATATGAATTAATTTTATAAAAGAAAAATTTAAGTTTTCCTTCTTTATTAATTCTAAATATTTTGTGACAAAATGAAAAAAAGTGGTGGGAAAATTAAAGATAATTTTAAGACAGCAGTGGCAAGAAAATTGCCTCAAACTCAAGGTCAACTTAGACTGCATAGAAAGTTCAAGACTAAGTTGGGGCTATAATTAAAAACATGGTCTCAAACAAAAAGAAACCACAATCATACAAGAGCAAAAATAATGAAAACAAACATATACAACTATATTTTTTATTATAGTGATTTCATTTTTAGCTTTCATAATATTAAGGATCCTTCAAAGTATGACATAAAATTATAAAAGTGGAATACTCTTTTGAGACTTTAAGAAACTTCTAGTACATGCAAGATATTTTTTGCTGTGCTTTGTGAAAATTCACTTCCATTCTCTATTTAGTAACAGTGGAGGTTGAATAAGTTCACAATGAAGATAATTACCTTCAAAGTGTTGCTCTCAAGGTATAAAATTCAATTATTAAATACAATAAATTATAAAGAAGTATAATCATATTTAGGATTTTGTAGTGTTTCTAGCAATTTCATTTTGTGATTATTACAAATTAGATAATTTTACCCTTTATGTTCAGGCCATTTTTCCCTAATTTGTCTACTCAATCCTAGTATAAAATGGACAATACAGATGGTATGAATAGGGAAAGGAGAACAATCTGTTTGGGAAGGTTAAGTCAAGAAGTAAATGGAAGGACAGGATATAGATAGGAAAATGGAGAAGGAGAATTAACACTAAAGACCTTTTACAATGCCATAAATTGTTTCAATGGATTTTACCATACAAATCTAGAAATCACAGAATGTCAAACAAGAACCCTGTGCTGGATGTGGGTTAATTCTCTTTAAATTGTATTCAGTGGGATATTATTTAACCCTCAAATAATACAAACAATGAAAAATTTCAATGAAACTGGTTACCCTCTAGAACATGATAATATGAACTTCAGGAATAGATATCATACACGTGAGTCATTAATCAAGAAAAAAAAATTGATACAGACATGGAAGTTTCAATCCTACTGGCTAGCACTCATACTTTCTTATATTTCTGTGCATGCAACTGGAAAAGAACATTATCAGTAGTCTTGTATTGTGTGATCAAGTTGAACTGCAAGAACTGCAGGCCTGTAAAGATATGCTCATTGTTACAATAATAACCTGTGTATTCTGGGAGTAAATAGCTACAGTCATATTAGATTGTGGTCAGCTCCACAAGACCAGATTCATTCTTTGTATGGTTAACTGCATGAGAACTAGTTTTTAGGTGACTTGTAGGATACTGGGAAGAACTTCCTGATATTACTCAGCTAATTGGTATAGTACTAAATGTATGATGAATAATTATTTATATATTTTATGTATAAATTATATCATCTTTTAATCATCACCAAAGACACATATTTTTTATAGAAAATAGTGATTAACACAGAGACTAACTACAGGTTAATACTCAGTAAATAATAGACAGTAAAGTCCTCAGTTCTACGTAGAACATCAATATTACAATTCCTTTCCTCTAGAATAAAGGATGGTGGAGGGATATACTCATAGAAAAGGACATAAAATTGGAATTAAAGGTGGATATAAGAAGGAGACTTGGTGAGAAAGGGTATGGGGAGGGCAATGGACAGGGGATCAGGTATAGGGGGTGGGGAGGTGAAAACAGAAATTTGTGTCAGTCAGGGACCATTTATAGGAGGTGCCAAAGACCTGGGATGGGTTGGGAAGGCACCGGGGAATCTATAGGGATGATTCTAATTGAGACTTCTATCAATCGGAGATATGGAGTCTTAAGTAGCCAACTCCTGTGGCTAGGAAGGCCCTAGTAGATGGATGTGGACACCAACCCATCCACAAAACCTTCACCCAAAAATGTACAAGGACAAAGATGAAGAAGAGACAGAGTATGGCCAACCAATGACTGACCGAAATTTATACCCAAGTGCAAGAAACAATCCTAGCACTATTAATGATACTGCTTTGCTTGCAGAGAGGAGCCTAGCATAATTGATCTTTGAGACCTCCATTCAGAAGCCCATGGAAACAGATAGATGCAGAGACCCACAGCCAAACATTGGAAGGAGCTCAGAGAGTTTTATGGAACAGTTGAGGGAAGGATTGAGGGACTCGAAAAGGAAAGGTACTCCACAAGAAGACCAACAGAATCAACGAACCTGAATCCATGGGGTTTCCGCAGACTGAAATACCAACCAAAGTGCAAGCATAGGCTGGACCTAGGCACACTAAACATAGGAAATGGATGTATAACTTCCTCTTTGTGCAGGACCCCTAACAACTAGAGCAGGGGCTGTAGCTTAATCAGTTGACTTTTTGTGAATCCTGTTCCCCTTCCTAAGCTGCCTTGTCTGGCCTCAGTGGAGAGGATGTATCTAATCCTATAGTGATTTGATGTGCCTTCTCTGAGGAGAAGGGGAAGGGGATGGGAGAAGAGCTTTGTGCGGGGGTGGGGTGGGTGGGTGGGGGCTGTGATCAGGAAGCAAAGTAAATTAATTAATTAATGAATTAGTTAACTGATTAATTGAAAACCAAAAGTCAGTAGTAGCAGGGTGGTAGTGACACATGCCTTTTATCCTAGCATAGTTCAAGGCCAGATATGCTTCCACAAAAGCCATGGCTGCACAGAGAAAACAAACAAACAAACAAACATACGAGTCAGTACAAAGGGACTGCTGTGTAAAATTGAATTTCCATGAAGACATGACAGAGGTGTTGCAGGCATGAACTTAAGTACTGCTGTATGCACAAGACCTAAACAGTTAAGCTAGTCAAAATGCCAGTTAAGTATGGAGAGGAAACTCAGGAAGTTCCATCCCTAGATGGATTAACTATTGACAATTAGTGATTGCTGAGACACAGACAGACAGACAGAACAACACACACACACACACACACACACACAGAGAGAGAGAGAGAAGAGAGAGAGGAGAGAGAGAGAGAGAGAAGGAGAGAGAGAGAGAGAGGAGAAGAGAGAGAAGAAGAGAGAGAAACAGAGAGGACGACAGAAAACAGACAACAGAAAAGAGACATAAGAAGACATATAGACATAGACACAGACAGACAGAGACAGCTATAGATACAAAGATAAAGACAAAGAGATTTTACCTTGACATGGTCACAGATAAACTACTTATAATCTAGTGGATTACTCCATGCATCTCATACGTAAATACTACATGGACTGAGAGGATCAATAACCCACATAAATCTGTGAGGGAAATGATCAGGAATATGGCTATTTTATTGATAGCTTCATTATTTTTCCTATTTATGTCTCCCTCTCTGTTTTTAAAGCTACTTATTAATGCATTCAGAACATTGAGTAAGAAGGCCATAAATAGTCAAAACATCTTACTAAAATATTTTAAATCTTATTGGCCATCTTAAGCTTTAAGGTTTGATATGTGTTATGCTATTTGAAATATTCAAAATAGCTACTGGGTAAATGTTTTTTTTTTATTAATTTTTTATTAGATATTTTTATTTCTATTTCTTTTTCTTTTTTTAAATTTAATTTAATTTTATTGGATATTTTCTTTACTTACATTTTAAATGTTATCTCCTTTCCTGGATCCCCCTGAAAACCCTCATCTCAGCTCCTTTCCCTGCTTCTATGATGTGTTCCCCCACCCACCAACCCACCCACTCCTGCCTCCCCAGCCTTGAATTTCCCTACACTGGGTTATTGAGCCTTCACAGGACCAAGGGCCTCTTCTCCATTGATGCCCAACAAGACCTTCCTCTGCTACGTATGCCATGGGTCCCTCCACGTATACTCCTTGGTTGGTGGTTTTGTCACTAGGAGCTCTGAGAGGTTTAGTTGATATTACAATAATTGCTGTGGATTAACTCCCAAAACCTCTAGAGCAGATAAGAAATGTTCATCCTTTTCTTTGTTAATCCTTAATAAAAACACACTATGTAAAGTTTTTAAAACAATTGTCAGAATTGGGATCATACATATTCTTACACATTATACTTTCATGTTTTTAATGACACTTCTTAATTTAACATAACAAACATGTTACCATGCAAGACAAAGTTGCTTAATAATACACTAAAAAAAACTTGTAGTTTTCAAACATGAACCTTCCTATAATATAAGAAAAAACTCAACATTAAACATGCAGCCTGTATATGGAGTTTGGTCTTCAAAAAAAAAAAACATTTTGCATGGACCATTCTTATGTTCAGGAATAAATCTCATTAGTAGTGAGCCATTGTAATCTTCTTACTGTTTCTTTTCAAATTTCTTATGTATTTCCATTTTCTCTGACCGATTCATTTTTTTCATTTAAAGGAAATTGAATTATGTATTTTTTTTGTAACAGTGGCCATTAACTACAGACATCAATTATAATTACTAGTCATGGCATTTTTTGATTCTGGTAGAGGTTATATGACAAAAGAATAAACCAAACCCAATGGCCATCAGTCATTCTTTGTGCTCATTATTACAGCAGACATTTATTTATTAGAGAAAAATAACATTTTCCAAGTAACCAATAAGTCTCTGCCACTCTTATATTAGGATACTATAGAAAAATACTACCTGTACATCATTATTAAGACTGTCAGGGAATGTAGTGATGTTCTACTGATTATAAGTCACAGATTCCTAGTATTTATCTCATTTAACCCCAATGTCCCTTTAAGCAACTCTTAAATACACTTGAAAAAGTGAATTTCACATTCTTCCAAAAAATTCTTATCAGACTCTCTCTTCTCTATCCTCTCATGTCTCTCTCTCTCTCTCTCTTCTCTCTCTCTCTCTCTCTCTCTCTCTCTCTCTCTCTTTCTTAAAGGCTTACAAGATTTCTACTCAACTATTAATGCATTGTTTTTCTGCTAAGGTTGGTCCTTCAATATCTAGGAGGATGCTATAAAAATTATGTAGCTAATGAAGGACTATTTTCTCATTCTCTCCTGTAGAAGTGGGCATCTTAGAAAAGGTATGAAAAAATACATGTAAAACAGGTTTATAATGTGATCTATTTTAGAGATCATTCCATGAGTAGATAAGTATATATATTCTTTACCTGTTAGGTGGAGTTTTCTGCTATTATCCTTTTTTAAATTAAAGGTTTATTTTTAAATAAAAACTTACAAACAATAGTCTTTGCTCGTCTCTCTCTCTCTCGTGTCTCGCTGTCGTTGCTGCTCCTCTTGTGTGTGTGTGGTGTGTGTGTGTGTGTGTGTGTGTCTCTCTCATTTAATTTTGTTAATCCTTGGTTTCTCTGTGTAGCCATGCTGTCCTGGAACTCACTCTGTAGATAAGGCTGGCTTTGAACTCAGAAATCTATTTGCATCTGTCTCTCAAGTGTTAAGATTAAAAGCATGAGTCAATCAACACACAGGACTAGTTTGGAGCACATGCTCACAACCTTACATTTATATAGTTAAGGTATGTGTGTTCTCAACCATAGATTCAATGTGAAAGCATCAGCAACAAACTAACTGCCAAGAGGCCTGTATAGTTGCTTAGGGAATAATTTGTACTGAACTACAGATATCATGGGAGTGGCATCTTACTTCTCTTGATGGTCTCTATTTATGAGAAATGTGGTCCACTTTGCACCATGTACAGTATATCACACAAGTATATGATCAATTGGAAAAGAAAATCCCTGCTGATCACAATAGCTTCAGTGTACAACAATCCACAATGAATGATATTTGTATTGACTTGTAATACTCAGTTATTTGTTGCTTGTGTTACATATTGGTGACTGTGATTACTGTTGTCATTCTAACCTTCTATGTCTTGACTCCATGGTCAGGAAAAAATCACTTTTCTTTTTTCTGATATTATTTTACTTGACAACAGAATAACAAATAATACAAACAAATAAATGGATATTTTCTTTATTTACATTTCAAATGTTACGCCCTTTCCGGTTTCCACCACCACCACCAGGAAAATCCCTATTCCATTCCTCTTCCACCTGCATCTATGAGGATGTTCCCCACCCACCCACCCACCCACACACTTCTGCCTCCCCACCTTCTCATCCTACACTGGGCATTGAATCTTCACAGAACCAAAGGCCTTTTCTGTCATTGATGCTCAACACAGCCATCCTCTGCTACATATGCGGCTGGAGCCATAGATCCCTCCATATATAGTCTTTGGTTGGTGCTTTAGTCCCTGGGAGCTCTGGGGGGGTGTCTGGTTGGTTGATATTGTTGTTCTTCCTATGGGTTTGTAAACCCCTTCAGCTCCTTCAGTCCTTTCTCTAGCTCTTCCATGGGGACCCCATGCTCAGTCCAATGGTTGGCTGTGAGAATCTGCCTCTGTATTTGTCAGGCTTTGGCAGAGCCTCTCAGGAGACAGTTGTATCAGGCTCCTGTCAACATGCCCAAGATTCTTGACAGTGAAGGAGTAAAACAAATATATGGAAGGCAAGGGACATCTGCTGATCTATGCAGTGAAGATGCTGGGGAGGTACCCTGACCGTCGCAGTGAACTTTTGTCCAATCAGAAGAATATATTCTGAGTGGAAGTAATCATCTCTTGAAATCAATTTATCTCCTCCAATAATAGCTAGAATGCTTAGAACCAAAATTGAGATAAAGATCAAAGAGATAACATCTTCAGCAGACGTTAAAAGTTTGAATTTAAAAATTTATATTAATAAAGATAGATTTAGGACCATTAGTCATCTATATTTGTTTTACTTCTTTTGATTAATTTGTGTATTCACATTACATCTCAATCAGAGCTTCCACACCCTCCTACTTTCCCAGTCCTTTTCTTGCCCCTCTATTCCTGTTACCTCCTTCCCTTTCAGAGAAGGGGAGACCTCCTGTGGCATATAAAGTTCTAGTAAGATTGGGTACATTTCCTCCTTTGAGGCTGGACAAGGTCATCCAGTAGAGGAAACAGATCCAAAGACAGGCAACAGTGCCAGATATACCGTCTTCTCCTGCTGTTCAATGTCCCACATGAATTTGTTCCATATGTGTAGGTTACCTAGGTCTGTCCCTTGCATGCTTTCTGGTTGCAGGTTCAGTCTTTGAGCCCCTATGTGGCTAGGTTAGTTGATTCTGTAGATGCCCTTGTGATGTCCTTGACCTCTGTGACTCTTTCAATCCTACCTCCCCATCTTCCACAAGATTTCCCATGTTCTATTTAATGTTTGGCTGAGGGTGCTACATCTGTTTTCATCAGTGAAGCCACTCAGATGACTATTATGCCTCCTATATCCAAGTATAGTAGAATATTATTTATTAATATTGTCAGAAGTGGGCTCTTTTTCACAACATGAGACTCATGTTGGGCCAGTCATTGGTTGGACACTCCCTTGCTTTCTGCTCTTCTTTATACCTGAACCTCTTATAGGCAAAAAAAAACCAAAAACAAACAAACAGAACAAAAACACACACGCAAAAAAATTGTAGGTAGAAAGTTTTGTGGCTGAGTTTGTATCTGTATCCCTCCACTGGAAGTCTTTACTGGTTATAAGAGGTAACTACTTCATGTTCCAATCCTCTGTTGCTAGGAGTCTTAGCTAGGGTCACTCTCTTAAATTCCTGGGAGTGTCCATTGTCCTGGAATATCTAGCTTGTCCCAGAGATACTTCCCACTACTGATTCTAGTCCTCTCTCCCAGTTCACTCTCCTATCCTCCCCACACTTCAACCTTCCTTTTCTCCTTCCCATTCCCTCTCTCACCCAGTTCCCTTCCTCTATCTACTCCAGATGTCTATGTTACTTTCCATCCTCAATGAGATTCAGGCATCCTCACTTGGGCCCTACTATTTATTGTGCTTCTTTAGGTCTGTGAATTGTGACATGGTTGTCTTTACTTTAGAGTTAATATCTGTATATAAGAGAGTATATACCACATTGGTGTTTGTGGGTCTGGGATACCTCACTCAGGATAATCTTTTCCAGTTTCCTCTATTTTCTTCCAAATTTCATGATGTCATTGTTCTTAATAGCTGAACAATAGTTCATTATGAGAATGTACCATTTTTTAATCCATTTTTCCATTGAAGGACATCTAGATTGTTTGCAGTGTCTGACAATTACAAATAAAGCTGCTATGTTGAGCAACTCTCCTTGTGGTATGATGTAGCATTTTGGGGGTATATGCCCAAGAGTGGTATAGCTGGGACTTGAGGTAGAACTATTTCCAATTTCTGAGAATCCAAGATTGTTTTATTTCCATGGTCTTATGGAATAAATATTTCTTTATGTCTTATCATCATTTTATTTCATAAACTTTTAGTTTTATTATGAATAAAATATACCAGGGACAAGTTAATAACCTTAGTTTACATAAATATTTATATCTAAGCTAATTTAAAGATAAATACATGTTGTAAAATTACATTTTCTCATAATCATACATAATTTTATGTATATAGCTTATATATATAAACATACATAAGATATATTTTAATAAATGAAAAATTTGAACATTAGTATTTTGGGGGATTATATTTTCTGGAATCTTCATTATGAAGAAAAAACATACAGAATGTCATTAAACACAGATACTAATTTATATATAGTCCATCCTTAATAAAAAAAAAAAAACATTAGATTTAACATTTTATGTTACATTCCTTTGGAATAACTCATAGAATTTTATATTAACTATTAAATAATAAAATAAAATTATATGAGTCTATATTTAGCATGTAGTTTGAAAGGAAATATATAGATATAGATATAGATATAGATATAGATATAGATATAGATATAGATATAGTATAGATATAGCATTAAAGTTTATGAAAATTTAATATTCTAAGAGATTTTATTTTAATAGGTTTTAAGATGTTCAGAGAACTTGAATTTATAAATTAGTATGCATTTATCTGACCTTAATATATAATCACACTATTTAAATTTGTGAAAGTTCATATGAATTTTAATTCAGTATGCCAAATCTAATTTTAGCACTAACAAAAATGAATTTTAAAAGGGGAACAGATGTGGCTCTATTAGGCTAAAGAGAATGTTCTCAATAAGTAGAACATATAATGTACATGTCCTGCACAGGTGTAAACCAAATAAGGACCCGGAGCAGAGAGTAGAAGTGGACCCAAGACCCATTTCTAACCCAGAGTCTGTTTCTAATTGAAAACTAGTCACAAAAGACAAATTAATTTTCTCCAAGGTACTCTCACTGGGTATATCAACCTCACTTAAGGACAGGCCCATGTCCAGCAGTAGGTGGTCAACACAAAACTATCTTAATATTATTTTTAGAGTATTTTTGTTTCATCATTCTATTTTATATTTATTTTATTTGACTTTTTAAGTCCTTTGTTATATAATGTAGTTCAGACTTTTTATTGAATTTATTTATTTACTCACTTTACATCCCAATACATTCCCTTCTCCTGTTCCCACCCTCACACAGATCCTCCTGCCATTCCACACCCCCTTGACTTTTCAAAAGGGGAGCCCCATATGGGAGTTTGCCACTCATACTACATATGCTGTTGCATACCAATCACTGCAGGAGTAAAAGAATCTTCTCCCGCTGAGGCCAGACAAGGCTGATCATATACTAGGGATCAGATCCACAAGTCGAATTAAGATGGCCAACAGCTTTCTCTTTCAGCTTATAAAAGCTAAAACTACAAAAAACCAGTGTGCTCATTTGAAAGTGCAGGACGTGCTGCCTGGTGGTCTGCTCTGACTCAAGCAATTTTAGATGTAACAGTTCATATTGACCATTAATTTGTTGGGTCTCATATAAAGCTTTGTGGAAATTCTTAAGACTAGCAAACCTCATGTAAACCCTAACAGTATATTTGAAAAGCATGACTTTGTGATGTGAATCAAGTGATGTTTCTGTGTCAATGATTGGCATGCATATTACAGCAACAATATGAAATAACTGGGAGGCATGGAACAAATGACTACAGCTATCCTGGGGGTCAGAGGTAGGCCTCAACAGTAATTATGTGTATCCTTCAAAATTAGCTGAGGTTTGTTTTATAGTGCAAATGGAGTCTACTTTGGTAAGTATTCCACATGAATTTGAGAAGAAGGTGTTTTACTATTTTGAGGTAGAAACTTCCACAATTTAACTAAGCCAGCAAGAATAAAAATACTGTTTAATATATATCCTGGTTAATTGTTTTACTTTTCCTATTAGTTATAGAGTGTTATAGTATATATAATATATTATATATTTTAAAAGATTACATATTACTTTAAATATGTATATATACATGTATATATAAATATATATGTGATGATTTTAGTTTTATGTATTTTTAATCTTATAAAATAAAAAAATATTTTAGACAGTAAGATTCTATTAAGAAATTTATTTCTAAATGATTTTTTATCTGATATTTTATTTATTTACATTTCAGATGCCATCCCCTTTCCCCATTTCCCATCCCTAGAAAACCCCTATCCCATCCTACTCCTCATGTTTGCTTTTATATCATTTTAATTAAATGCAAGTATTAAGGTCAGTTCTAGGTTGAGGAACTAGCAATTTAATAGATTCAAATAGTCAAGGAACAATCAAGAAAATAAACATAACTAGTCAAAGAGTAAGCAAGGCAATAAACAAAGTTCCTTGAACACTCCCATGATCACTGTTTCTAAGGGCTTATCAGGATGACCAAAATATCTGAGCTTACTTTCCTGTACTAGCCCAAAGTCATTTTCATGTCTGAAGCTTACTTCCTTGATCCTAAAAAATTTAGATTCCTGTCTGAAATTACTTCTTTGTTCTAGCATAATGTAAATTCCTGCCAGAAGTCTACTTCCTTGTCCTTGGCCAATGTCATATTCCTGACAAGCAGCTCATTTCCTTGTCCTGGGCCCATGTCAGATTCTTGTCAAACAGCCCCAAAGGCTCTCTACCTCTCCCCCTTTTTTATTTCATTAACAAGAGAGAACCTGTCTTAGGTAATTCTGACAAGAATGCCTTTCTTACCCATCATGGCATATGCATTATTAAAATAAGCACTGATGTCTTAGGTTGGATAAGGCTCTGTGTAGAATCTTACCCATCCATGACTCTCCAGCCTGTTAATTTAGTAACTCTGTCTGGGGGGGGTCCATTTTCAGATTCTAGCCATGTACTTTGGCTGCTAATATGTTGATGTTGTTAAAGACAAGCTTTAACATGATGGGCAGAAATAAAAGTATTCCCAGGACAAAAGGGCTAGTATGATTAAGCTATATATGCCCTATTTGAGGCTTCACCAAAGTAGATATACTGACCTCAGTCCATGGATAATTTATCAGCAGTATCTGCCATATCAATGCCCAGCAGAGCAGCATTCTTTAAATTCATAAGCTCACTATGTAAAGTTAAAACATCTAGAGAAGTGTTAGAATTCTGCCAAATACACTACAAGTGTCTTTAAACTTTTTTCTAATTATAATAACTACCACTGTAAATTTTAGAACTAACATGAATCTAGTGGTATTTGGCATGACACTTGAGATGGTTCCTTACTCTTTAACTCTGAACATCCTTCCAATAATTTGAATAGGATAAAAGGCATCAATCCGTTGTTCCAAATACCTATCTAAATCTTCTTGTATATTCACCAAATTAGTAACATTTTTTGCTAAATGATTAACTTAATCATAATGATGTCTTAACTTCTTGTGTCAAAGTGATTGCAGAAGCAATAGTGCTAGCAATTAATGTAATTAAAGCTGTTATAACCAGCAATAATCAAGCCCACTACCCTCTTACTTCTGCTTCAAGCCTGACTCACTTCTTCCAGTACTTGGAAGCTTTTTTCAGAAGACCAAGATTCTGTGATACTCAGGGAAATAAAACAAAAGCTGGCAGATGGACCTCCGTAACTGACATGCTGAATTTCAACACACTAACACAATTAGAAAGTGTACAATCAATATAACTTACATTAAATACTGTAGAAGAAACAAAAGCATTTTTAACTTTACAATTAAAAGAGCCTTAACACATATACTAACACTTGTTTGAAATCCAGATCTTGTGCCAACTTTATCTTTTACTGTCATAACACAATAGAGAACTGCAGCTAACTTCTAAATATGTCTCTGAAAATGTCCAGAACCAGCCTTCCAAATGAAGACTGTTATTTCCAATATTGGATTTCTAGACCTGTACATGATTGAATAACTGATCACATTTAAGAAAAATACAAGAGTCATTATAACTTCCCTTTTTGATTCTCTGTTCCACGAGGTCTAAAACCTTGAGGCAAGGGCAACTTTTCCCATCAGGGATATAGGTAAGCAAAGGTGGGTTGGTAACATATATCCAATACAGCTTCCCAGTCACCATTGTCAAGGCACACATCAAGCTCATAGGTCAGCATCATTGATTTTTGAAATGAGGCTATCATTAGATGTTTTTTTTTTTTTTATGTGAACATATGTATAAATGAACATATTTTAAAGATTTTCTTTTTTATGATTACTACCTCTTTAAATACAAACAAATGAATTAACTGGAATTTGAAGTTTAGTTTGTGTAGAAAGAAATGTCTACTTTGGCTTTAGTATCTCTCTATATAAATATATATATAATATATATATATTATATAATAAATTATATTGTAAGATTTGTGTGTGTGTATGTGTATTTGTATATATATGTACATTGACTGATCTTCCATTCTCTGCTTGTTTTACTCTCTATATAACTTCTCTGGTTATGTTTTCTGTAGAGTGCTTATTAAAGACTTAACAGCTAACATCCACCATCCACATATAAGAGAATAAGTATCATATTTGTCCTTCTGGGTTTGAATTACTTCCCTCAGGATGACTTTTATAGCTCCATGAATTTACCCACTGATTCTTTTGAACCTGAAGTATATTCTTTATGAACTGTACCATATTTTTATTATTCACCACTTCTTGATAGATAGCTACTGTTTTCTGGGTATTATGAATAGGGCAACAATGACGTATTAGTAATTGTCTCTGTACTGGAATGTATACTTATTTGGCAAATGCCCAAGCATGTTATTGATGGATTTTGAGGTATAATTTTCAAGGTATTTATTTGAGCCAGGCATATCTAAAAGATTCACTAAATTGCAATTTTAAAACATATTTTCAGTCTTACAGAGACATTTTTGAGTTATGGGTCATCATGATCTTTTATACTGTAATAATTTATTTTAAAAGTTTCATCCATTTTTGGTTGATTTAATATTAATAAAGCTATAGTTGACTGTTTATTCTTTTCTGGATGTATTATTTTACTTTTAATGTCTCATAAATTGTAAAATAAATATTTTTAAAACACAAAAATAAGGCATTTATTATTATTTAACAAATAGTTTATTTAAAGTTTGTTTAGAAAAGAAAAAGTATAAAAGTAGTTTACCAGTATTTATAACTGTTACATTTCTAAGATATCATGTTTTTGCTATAGCAAGATGAAGATTATTTGAAATTACCTCATGGAAATTGTTTTTTGCATTTTGTATTGACAATAGTAATGGTAAGAATACTGTGTGTTACAAAATATTATTTAAAAGTGAATATGGTTGTACCTACACTAGAAAATATAAAAAAATAAGTTTATTAAATAGTTTTAGATAAAATTGATATGTGATTTTCTACAACACTATTTTATTATGTATTAATTTTTTCTTAGAATCCCTTTACTAAAGGGACATTTAGAACTATGATTTTGTTTGTTTTTTTGGATAGTCAGTCATCATGAAAGAAAATTCTGTTTGTAGAGTGATATATTTCAAATAAATTACACACCATTTATAAAACCTTTTAATGGACAGTAATCTATTAAACTTCTTAAATAAACAAATAACACATATTATTATAAAACATTTACTATATAAAACACTTACCTATGATTACTAAAATTGAAAATGAGTTGCAGATTCGACTTCAAAAGATAAATAACCCAATATTTTTAAGTAGAGAGAGTAAAAGAGACTAAAAGATCAACATACACTAGAAGGTCAGTATGTATCCTGGTGCCTCTAACTCAGTCTTTGACTAGGTTATGTTGGATTTTCTCCAGTTGTATGACAATATATGCATATGGCTTTGAAAATGGTTTTGCTTCATATCTTCAATATCACTGAAAATTGAATTCTCAAAAAACTGAATATTTTTCTCATTTTTATTTCTATAGTTGTTATATATTAAAAATTATTTTATGATATTTATTATTCCACTTGGCATATTTCTGATAAAATATATTAATCTTGGTTTTGATAAAGTTATAATTAAAATATCATGTCATTTCATCTCATCACACCTGTTTATTATGACTGTTTATTTACTCAAAACCCCTCACTTATTTAAAAATAATGTTTAAAAGGCACAGGGTTTTGTCCAATGTCTTTATGCATAATATATATATATATATATATACAGACATTCATACGCAAACAAACACAGATACATATACACACACATATTGCATCATTCAGTAAAGTTTGGATAAAAGTAAAAAATTAATTTTTCCAAATAGAAATACTGTAAGAGAACTATCCTATGTAAATGATAAAAAAACACATCAATGTATAATAACAACAGCATTCATGATGGTTTATATCTAAACTAATTTTACTTCTTGATTCAATTGTATTTAAAGTGTCCTATAACCTAGTTAGCTGAGGTTAAAAAGTAATTAAACAATATTTTTATTTCACAAATAATAAGTTCAATTTTACCACTTAAATATCATAGTTCATTGAGTACAAAATAGCTTTTAAATAAAGGATAAAAATATAGATAATATTGCTAAATTATGTAAATTTTGATTATTTTAAATTCACCTTTTTAAATCTATTACCTTTACTCTAATAGATTAAAATGTATTTTTAATGGCTTCATGTAAGTAAAGTAATCTATATTCAAGTAAATATATCATATTTAGAGGAAGTTTACAAAAGAAATTCATGCTTAAAATTGATTAATAGTTTTGATATGATCCATGATTATTTTTTCATTAATGTCTTTTACTTTAAGACCACTGTCCTGCCCACTATTCAGCCTCATATATATCAAATCCTAGAAATGAATAAGTTAACTATGAGAAAATTTATAAAATTTGATTAAAAAATACATGGCCCCCATGCCAAAAAATATTCATGTTTCCTAGAAAGAATTTCTGTTTACAGAGACTAATTGACTAATTAGAACTGCAATACTTGTGGTGGTATTAGAATGATTCAGGTCCAGAAGCTAATTAGCTTATTTTAGCATGACTTTAGCCCTCAAGAACAGTCATTCATTGCCAGCATCCATGTCTGAACTAATACCGTTTGATGAATAGATTAAAACATTTTAGAACCCATTTACACAGTGAAGCAGTTACTTCCACAAAACCAAAAGCTAAGAATGTTATCCAATAGTATCTTGGAACTACAAAAATACTTCATCATCATGAATTACCCAACAGTATATTTATACTTGCCTTGATTTATGACTTTCTCTTTTTTTTGTAAAACTATAAAGTTTATCATTTATTTTGGTGCATGACATTTTATATAATCTAAATCTGTGTCACTAGTCCATAATCACAAGGTAGCCCCATAATAATTGCTTATTTTTCATAAGGTTATTATAGGCATGGATATGTTTCTTCAAAACAATAAAATATTTTAGTAAGATGATGAAAGTACCAATAAGATATCTAATGTTAGAAGATGCACAAAGAAGGTATTCAATAGAAATCTGTGTATTTATAGTGGGATTCTAGGGAGAAAATCTTAGGTGCTCATATACCTAATGAAAGGTAATATAGTAGAGGCTCTGATATCAAGAAAGTGAGACTTTTATATGTAGAAAGAATATTTTGTTACCAACATATTTACATTATCAAACTAGGTACTGTAGAATAAAAAGTTCCATATATCAGTGCATAAATTTATCAAGAAAACTGGTTTAAGTACAAAAATTATTAGTATTCAGAAATAGAAAATATCAATATCCTATTATGAGAAGCAAAAAGGATAGAATGAGAGAAAATTATGTTATGACATCTTTCAAACACAGAAAGATGAACAATGTGTGTTCTTTCTCATGTAGCTGTGAAAAAATATTGAGTAGAATACAATGAACAATTATTTTGGCCTCATAAGATGCATGAATGACAGGTGCCACTATCAAGATGCACAGAAATAGTAGGTTCTAGCATTTTATTTTGTGAGTTTACTGGTTATCTCAGTTTGTAATGAATTGGAACCAATATTTTATTTCAACGCAGTATATTGGTTTCATTATCAAAAATCTATTGCATAGCACATGAATTAGTAGAATATAGATACCTCTATGATCAAAACATTAAGTATGCAAACGGAAATACTATAAAT
This sequence comes from Mastomys natalensis, assembly GCA_021653895.1. NCBI lineage: Eukaryota > Metazoa > Chordata > Mammalia > Rodentia > Muridae > Mastomys > Mastomys natalensis. The sequence continues at coordinate 536,924 of JAJTUV010001400.1, forward strand.
TGTTCAAAACAACACAAAACTATTTTTAATGTATTCCTCCTATCATATATTATATTCTCACTGAAGTTTCTTTTCCCTCTGCTTTTCACAGCCCCCACCCCCACTTCCTCAAATCTCTTCTCCTAATTTCCCATCAAAAATGGTCAGGCTTCCCAGAAGTATCAACTTCTTGTGATATATCAACTTACAATAAGACTCTGGCCCGAACCCATATATCAACTCTGAAAGGGGCAATTTCTGAGAAGGAAAAGTGTCCCAAGAGTTGGCAAACAAATTTTTATATGAATGTGCTTAGTGTGTGTGTGTGTGTGTGTTTGACAGAAATCAAACTCAGATCTTGTTCAGGCAGATGCTCACAGCTAACCATTAAACTGAGCATGGGGTTCCCAATGGAGAAGATAGAGTGAAGGCTGAAGGAGTTGAGAGGATTCGCTACACCATGAGGAAAGCAACAATCCCAACCAACCAGAGCCCCCAGGGTCTAAACCACCAGCCTGGGAGCGCTAAGGGAGGGACCCATGGCTCCAGCTATATATGCAAGGGAGCTATATATAAGTGAGAGAAAAAATCCTTGGTCCCATGAAGGTTGGACGTCGTGGGGGGGGGGATACTCGAGGGTGGGGAGGTGAGGTACAGGGGAGGGTGGGTGGGGTACACCAACGTGGAGGCAGGAGGAGGGGGGAAGGGATAGTGAGTTCCTGGGAGGGAGGGGGGAAATGGGGTAAGGAGAGAACATCTGAAATGTAAAAAAAAATTTTCCAATAAAAAATTTCCAATAAAAAAAAAAGAGCTTTTTACCCTTACAATAAAAAAAAAAAAAAAAAAAAAAAAGAATCCACCACATTGAGTTTTGTGTTGGAATCTCTCACTGTACTTGATACTCACAAACTAGGATAGGATGGCCAGTCAGTCTCTACCTACTCTCCTACTCTGTGCTCATGTTCAAGGACAAGTGAGAGGCAATGTACTTAAATCTCTCTCTCTCTCTCTCTCTGTCTCTCTGTCTCTCTGTCTCTGTCTCTCTGTCTCTCTGTCTCTCTGTCTCTTCTCTCTCTCTCTCTGTGTGTGTGTGTGTGTGTGTGTATGCGTGTATTTGTATGTACCATAATATCAAATTTCAGACTTAGGTCTTAAGGCTTGGTAAGCAAATGCATTACTGAATACAACATTTCTCTTACATTTCCAACATTAAGTGCCATGTAAGATAACTCCCTGTATGTTTATTGTCTTGCTTGTTCCTTGACTATTTGCATCTATTGTATAGCTAGTTCCTCAACTTGAACTGATCTTAATACTTGCATGTAGTTAAAATGGCAAAAAAGCAAAAAGGAGGATGGGGGATTGGATAGGGGGATTCTAGCGATGGGAAATGGGGAAAGGGATGGCATCTGAAATATAAATAAATAAAGTATCTAATAAAAAAGACAAAAGAAAGAAAGAAAGAAAGAAAGAAAGAAAGAAAGAAAGAAAGAAAGAAAGAAAGAAAGAAAGAAATTTGAAACACTGCTACCTGGCTGTGAAGTTGTCTTCATTATATGAAGCCTTTGGTTGTTTTGGAAAAAATACACAAGAGCAATACTTATTTATATAGTAGCTCTGCTCTCAATTTTTTAGGGAACAGATTTACTAAAATATTTTTTTAAATTATATATAGGGACTTTAAAAGAATGTTATCTATTCTTTTTTTCTTAAGCCATTATATAATTTCATGTGTTTATTATTTTTGCAGAATGATGAAAATGTTATGTAATATTTGGAGGATAGTGGGTTTGAAAATTCCATAACATGTTTATGGCCACTCACTTCTCTGAACCTTACATTTTATATGGCAACATAACATTCGACCTTTGGTAAAACCCAAGACTGTTTCTTCAAGAAAGCAGATCATCTGTCAAGCAGGATATCCAAACTATACCAGCTTTGCAATGCTCTGTTCAGCTCCATTATTCCAGCCTGAAATAAAAAGCAAAATCCTTTACTCTTTAAGCTGCAGTGATAAGAGATAGTACTAAGCCTGAAGAAGTATGAAAAATGTTTCTACTTACCAATAGAAATATTGCATGTTTTATGTCAAATGGCAGTAATTAAATGATTTTTATCTGAATAAAATTAAAGATGCTTCTAATAAAATAGCAAAATACAAATAATCTCTAATAATAAATGACATTGAACAGTATATGCTTTCACGAATATCCCAAGTAAGTTACCGCAGCTCTAGTCCCAGTCTTGCTTGTAGAAACATGACTTTTTTCCATCTGCAAAACTGACATTCATTCAGGTTTGGCTTCAGTTCTTATTGTTGAAGTGAGATGGACCCACAATCTCAGGCATGGCTAGAACAGCTGTGAGTCTAGGAGACAGATGCTCAGATTCTCAGGAGAAAGCTTCAATAAGTCAGCTTGTTGAATGGCAGAGGGGTGCACATGACAAAGGCTACTTAAACCTTTAGGCAGTGAGAAAGGGCTTTAAGGGTGAGTGTATATCATTAGCTGTGGCTAGTCACTGCGGATGCTTCATTTGCATAACAAGGAATTACAGGTGCTACCTGACATGACCTTAAAAGGAAAGAGGAAGTTTAGCATGGCTACTGGCTACATAACTTCCTCCAAGGGTCAAAGGTTGGGCTTCAGGGCTACATGTGCTAGGCACACAGGCCTGGGCCATGGGTGGATCAATCCTACTCCTGCCAAGATGTCCAGGGTTTGGACACACCTAGTCCCCACTCTTGCTATAGGTTGAATCCCAGTACAAATGGTCCCTGACTCCACAAGTTTCTATGAAAGAACAGAAAATCAAACATACTAAGTAAGCTAAAATGCCATAAAAATTATGCTAGTATACTTTCATGTTGATGGCCACGATAGACATTTTGTATTTATTCTAACCAAGACATGGTGGGGTCATACTTACTAATTTTTACTTATTTTATTATTGGATATTTTATCTACATTTCAGATATTATCCCCTTTCCCCATCTCCCCTCCCATCCCATCCTCCTTTCTCCTATTTCTATGAGGGTATGCTCCTATCCATTCACCCACTCCCACTCAAGGTCATACTTATTATCTAGTGCTGAATTGAAGGAAACAGAAGTATGGTCAGAGAGGAGAGTTTCTGGAGCTTTCTGGCTTTCAGACTATCCCCAGGTTCAAGAAGAGATCCTGTCTCTATGATGTAAAACAGTGATAGATCAGGATACTTGACATATTCCATTGGTCTCCATATATACATACACACCTACATACATATATACGTATACATGTACATACACACACACTCACACACACTCATACTTGCACTCATACATGTACACATGCAAACACATGAATGTAAGTACACACACATAAGCTACACACCCAGATATGTACACGATTAATTAATTAAAAATTAAAGCAATCGTATTTAAACAATAATACTAGTTTTATTGTTAGTTTCTGTAGCAGGAAATTTTCCCCACAGGTTGGGAGCAGCTAGGGTGGGAGGAGTAAGGAGAGGAAGAGGAGGAGTAAGGAGAGGATGAGGAGAAGGAGAGGAGGTAAAAGGGGACAGAGATATAGGATCCATGGACAACCACTCATGTACTGAGAACGGTCCTGAGTAACAACTTATATCTAGGTTAGTTAATTGGTTAACACTTCCAACTATGTGGGCATCTTGATATTTAAGCATTACCAAATATATAAAGCTATTGGATAATCTTTAATCATTAGAGTCTCATTTCTATCAGGTACTGTGTGGATGGCAGGATGGTTTGGGCTCAAGTATGCTTGCTATGAATGGCTCTTCAAAAGGGTTCTGGGTTATTATGCTTACACAGAAGTACTCTTATTTCTAAGTTTTTTCCACACCTATATATTATGAATTTTGAATTATATTTTATATATGTAAAACCAGAAATTAAACATGGGGTATTAAACAATTTAATAAATTCAGAAGAAGACTTCACTGCAATTTTGATGATTTCTTAATTTGCAATGGAGATTATCTTAGTTCACTTTGAAATTTCCAGAGTCACTCTTAGTGGGTAATGCACTCCTATCAGAGTTTTCACATATGGTTTTGGAGACGATGAGTAGATCCAAGCCAGGAGTATAGAGTTCCTGATTCTATATTTGGTGTAATTTAAATATTTTTACATATTTTTATAGTTCATATATGTTTATATTTCATATATGTTATTTCATATATGACAAAACAGACTTCTTTTTTTTCATCAGAACTGAGTTCATTGGAGGAATATGTGATATCTCAATAGTATAACATTTTACAGAAAGGTAATGCTATAGCTTCTGTTTTTTATTTTGCAACATACTTCAGTGTTGGCAGGCTAATAATTTTTCATAATTATTCTACCGAAGAGGATTATCTATAGTGAATAAATAATTATTGGGATATTTGAAAACCAAAAAGAAAGGAAACATGAGCAGTAGTTTGCTTTTGGTAAAGAGAATGGTATTTTTATGAAGGTAACATTGAGAAAGATTTCAAAGCATAGTTATAAAATGATGATTGCTGGGAGATATGACAAGTAATTTCAATTATTCTTTCTGGTAACAAGAGAGTAACTAATTTTTCTAAGAATTTTGTACTTCAATACAATGAAATATAACCACAACTACTCCTATTTCTTGCTGTCAACTTCCCTGAGGTCTCCCAACACACTCTCCTCAGATCATCTTGTCCTTTTTATCCCACTCTTGTTGATAAACTCCTAAGTTCAGTAAGTGCTGCCCATAAGTACATAAATGTGGGTCAAGTCAATGAGCATGCAAAATCAATAAATGATCAAATCATCAAAAATATGATTTTTCCCTTCCCAAGAGTTATCTACTACCAGTAGCTTCACAAACACAGCCTGGAGATTGTCTATACTATTCATGTTTTAACTTTGGCTGGCTTCATGTTCTACAGGTCTTGGAAGGCAACCATTGCTGTTATAAGGTCATTTGTGGAAGCTGTGTTATGTCCAAAGAAGAACATCTTTATTATTTATCCCCAAATCCCTTCTCTTATATTCTGTCTTCTTGATGTTCTCTGAGCTTTCTGATGGTTGGTTAAAATAAATGGATCAGTTAGGAACTAACATTCACTCTCTTATTTTCAGCACTTTGACAAATTATATAGGTCTCCATTGATGGCTGACTCAGAAGTAAGTTACTCTTACTACAGTTGAGAATATCTTGGTTCTATGAATATCTGTATGAATATCTAGAAGGTAATTCTATAGTTAGACTGTGCAGCAAGATAAAAAATAATAGGCTTTTCAACGGGCTTGTACCATCCTTTGACCAGTTACATTACCCAGCATGAAACTCTCTCCTGTGGAGCAGTCTGCATATTCAGTTGGTAAATGATTAGCAGTCCCATATGGTTGAGCCACTATTGCATCAGAAAGCATAATTTGCATGACAGGTTTGCATTTTAACATGAAGTTTCTTGCTCTGGGTAGAGAATTGCTATCATTTCTCACCAAGCAGCCTACATAGCACTATAAAAGATACCCAGTTGTGAGAATTTTTGGTCAGTTTTAGATTTATTACTACCTTTAAAAAATTAAATTTGTTATTAGTTCTTTGAGAGTTTTTTTAACAATGTATTTTGACTATATTTATTCAGTTTTGAGTGTGTATGTGCATTTTTAGGTTTATTGCTCAAATATGTATAATTATAAGATTTGATTCTGTTACAAAAAAAGGCACCTAAATCTGAAGTAAATACATCATTTGGAAAATTATGTTTCTGATCCACCACCTCCCACACCCATTCAATTTTGTGTCATTTTTATTTTTTATATGCTCTCTAGTCAAGTATGGAGTACCTTCAAAGGTAGATTTATTACTATGTAATTATGGTATGTCAGCAAAGAAATTACTATAGCATATGTGGTTATGGAGACCTTAAGGGTCTACCTGATCCATAACTCACATGAACACATTTTGTGTCTTACACTGAAAATTCCTTTAATAACTCATGTTGTCTTGGAGCAACAATGTCTTACCATGTAAGAAATTTATCTTTGAGCTCATTTTTTAATTGTTTTGAAATTAGCTTGAAACCTAGTTAGATTCTATAAGGCTTTTCCATAACTTTTAACTTTTGGTTAATGTACCCACTATTTTCTACTTTAATCTATTTGCCTTCTCCATATATACTTGGTTATTTAAACATAGTATTCCTGGACATTTATTTTCTATTTCACATATATTCTAAGACACTTCCACTTACTGATCTTTAAGGTGGATTATAAAATAGCATCCATATGGGTCTCCATCGTCCATTCCTTCCATAGTAGTTAGCTTTCTTTTCACCTGTTAGTTTCCACCATATCTGAACTTACTTTCTTGCCTAAGAAATTTTACTCCCAGCATTCTACCTTACAAAATTTATGGTACTTTTCCCTCAAAATGTCATTCCATGGCTGCTGGATAATTTTCTTTCTTGTATCTGTGCACAAGTTAAAAAAACAAAGACAATTTATGGCTAGTGCCATTGTATGAAGCATACTTGCTTACCTTTCTGAGCTTCATTTAATGCACTTAGTATTTTATTCCAGTATCATCATTTTAATGTTCCATAATTTTTTTTCCTTTATTAGATAGTACTTTATTATAAGCATGTACCACATTTCCCCCATTATCAGTAGATTAGATCTAAGCTGATTTCCTTTTCTGGCCAATTTTAATTGAGTTATTTATTTTTTTTTTTATTTTTATTTTTTTTTTTTTTTTTTTTTTTTTTTTTTTGTTTCGAACGGTTCTCTGTAGCGGCCTGACTCACTCTGACAGTGGCTCGACAAAATCCTGTGCTCATGTGATAAGGCTGCGACACCTGGTAGTTTTTTCTAATCTTTAGATGTTATTTTTTGTAGATACTAAGCCTTGTCAAATTAATAGCTGGCAAAGATATTCTTCTCCTATTCTGCATGTGACCTAGACATTTACTTTGGTTTCCTTTTCTGTACAGAAGCATTTAGTTTCATGAACACCATTTGTTGGTTGTTGATGTTATTCCTTGTGCTCCCTGAATTTTATTTACAAAACCCTTGCTTGTGCTTATAGGATGAAATTTGTCCTTCATGTTTTTATTTCTAGCAGTTTCAGAGTATCAAGCCTTATGTTGATGATCTTAATCCATTTGAATCTAACCCCAAATGTGCAAGTAGTTCAATGACAGAGACTCCAGTGCTTCACTATAACAAATAGATCTGATGGTGCAAAGTAAAAAAAGCAATATAGATGGAAAATGGATTTAAAATCAAGGGATTTCACAGACACTCTAAAGAATAATTTGAAAGTTTCTCCTTGTGTTTGTCAATTACCAATATATCATTTTATTGTGTCATTTGTGATGATAAAGATAACAGATAAAGCAAGCATTTAATTAGAGGCTTGATTACAGTTTCAGAAGATTGGTTCATGTTCATTATGGCATGGTGCAGACATACATGGCAACAGAGAAGTAGCTGAGAGCTTTATTATCCTTATTAGTAGGAAGTAGGCAGAGATAAAGAAGACTGGGTCTATCATGGGCTTTAAAACCTCAAAGTCTCCCCCACAATGACCCACTGCCTTCAACAATGCCATACTCATTTCAACAAGACTACACGTACGAATCTTTACCAAAGAGCTCTGTTGAGGACCATGCATTCAAGCCTATGAGCCTATAGCTACCATTATTATTCAAACAACCATAAAAATCATAATAATAAAAACAGATTTGTACTGCTGAAAACATAAACTATCAAACAACATACATAAGCATGAATTAATGGAAGTAAATTGTTCACATAGATATGAGTCTAAAAACCTATATTTTCCTCTTTTTGCCAAAGATACCAAGCATATACACTGCGAAAATGATAGTATCTTAAAGCAAATGGTGTTGAATCAACTGGATCTCAATAAAATAAATAGATAAAAATAAAGAAATAAAAATAAAGAAATAAAGAAATAAAAAACGATGTTTCTCTCTTACTACACAAAACTACAAGTGGCTGCACAGGAGCTTTCATTATACTAATAATATCTAACTCCGATAACTCACAATCTTAAATATTTTTAATATGATTATTATTAATTGTTGTATAGTATATCAAACAGCTTTCATATACATATAGCAATTTTTTATTTTTAAGTTTTTTGACTATAAATATTTAACTTTTTACATGAAATCTTACATGCCTATGGAGAGAAGATTAAAAAAATAAAGAAAATGAATATTCAATTTTATGATTTGTTTTTCTGACTAAATTATTTTCCTAATCTACTAGGAAACTTGGAGTCCATACTTATTTATAAACTTAAATTGGTGTATTTTTATTTGTGTGTGTGTTGTGTGTGTGTTGTGTGTGTGTGTGTGCATGTGCATGTACGCACATGTTTGTGCATGTGCCTATTTGTGGGTTTGAGATTTGAATTTGGCATAGTGCTCAAATTGACAATAATTAATTTTATACATTATTTAATTCTTTGTTCATTTCTTCTACATCAAATATTTTCAAATAAGATATACATATATTGAGGAAAACCTAGATAAATAAATTCAAGTTTTATTTCTAGTAATTGTTTCTTTTTAAAATTAAAAGAAATATGGACATGAAAATATCTTGATTATGTCAACTTTATGATCAATGAATCATGATGCTACATAAGAATTATAAAATGCAAAATCTTCCACATTCATATTGGTGTTTACAAGTATCAGGAACTATATGTTATAAATTGGGTATATTTCAATTATATGTGGGTAGATTTCCTAAGATGTTATGTCATTTTTATTAATGAATGAAAAGTCATTGACTCATGCCAATATTTATTTACAATTGTACCACACATAGATTAGAGATCACACTATTCTGAAACTCAAGTTCTTCACAGGTATGTTACATATCAGATCAGAATTAATTTCTTTCTTTCTACAATATTTATTTACAATAGTAAGACATATAAAAACTGAGGATCACAATATTTCTAGACTTGGATACTTCACAGATATGTTACCTAGCAGATCAAAAGCAATGATTTCTACAATTTTATTTATTGATTTATTTATTATTATATGTAAGTACACTGTAGCTGTCTTCAGACACCCCCTAAGAGGGTATCAGATCTCATCAGGGATGGTTGTGAGCCACATGTGGTTGCTGGGATTTGAAATCATTACCTCTGGAAGAACAGTCAGTGCTATTAACCACAGAGCCATCTCATCAGCCTTTCTACAATTTTGAAAAAACAAAAATGCTTACATTTTACAACAATATTGGACAATAGGTTTTTAATCTCATTTGAACAATTATCAAACTGGATGTTAAAAACTATAGATATATATCGGCTACATTATTTATATTCTTCTTAGAGGACAGATAAAAGTAGTTCAACAATAGACCACCAAATTTACAAAGTGGTATTATCTCAGCTGTTTTAGAAATAAGACTTTAAAGATGTTAGTGCTTTACCATGTGCATTAAAACAACCAAGGTCAAAATAGAAGAATATAAAATATTGACAAGGCAGAGCTTTTTATATTATAGAAATAGTCATGTGTATTAGCAAGTTTCACTTCTATTGCAAAATGAGAGTTTGTAAAATAAAATACTTCATGAGCAGTTAAAATAGGTAATGAACTGGAAAAATTATCATAATAAAGAGTAGGCTTTTATTTAGCCTTGATGCCTCTGGAAAACATTCTAAGATTATATGTTAAGTGAGAAGTTAATTTAAAATTAAAATAGAGATTTAACAACGAAGCTTGGATATTTGTGGTAGTAATCACCAGCATTTAGTTATAGATTTTCACATGAAGTTAGTCTGTTTATCTTAAACTTATAAAAGAAGAAACAAAAAAGAAAAGTTCTTAGTTTTAACTTGTGGATAATGAAGAAGTTGTACATTATTATACCAAATTCTCTTATAAATAAGAGCTAAACATATGAATATTAAGATACTTGAAATAAATAAGATATTACTCATTAAAATAGACACAATGTTGGAAACAGGTCACTTTAAGCAACATTAGTAAAAGGTTATCTTGCAAATGAACATTTAGTTTCCTCCAAGGGAGTCTCACTGTGGAAACAAACTCTTCTTAAGTGTAGAATGCATACCAAGCAGTAGATGATCGATAGAAAATGAACTGCTTTATATTTTTGCATTAATTTATTTATTCAATTTCATCCTGTTCATTGCCTCCCCTCTTCCCAATCCCCCCATTCACATGGTTCCTCTCCCTATATTCCCTCCCATTCTTCTCAAGAGGGTGGAGCATCCTCTTCTCTCCTTGGAGCATAAAGTCCCTGCAGAGCTAGGTATAACCTCTTCCATTGAGGCTAGACAAAACAGCCCAGTTAGGGAAATGGGATCAAAAAACAGGTAACAGCTTTAGGTACAGCTCCTGTTCCAGTTGTTGGGAGACACACTTGAAGACCGAGATGTACATCTTCTACATATGTGCAGTGGCCTAGGTCCAGCCCATGTATGCTCCTTGGTTGATGATTTAGTCTCTGAAAGTCTCCAAGGGTCCAGATTAGTTGACTTTGTTAACCTTCCTGTGGTGTTCCTAAACCCCTCTGGAGCCCCTGATCCTTCTCCCAATTCTTCTATTAGATTCCTCGAAATTAGTTTAATATTTGGCTATGGGTCTTTGCATCTATTTCAATCAACTGTTGTGTAGAGCCTCTCAGAGAACAGTACTGAGCCTGTCAGGGATTGGTCCTTGTCCTTTGAATGAGTCTCAATTTGAGCCAGTTATTTGTTGGTTGTTCCCTCAGTCTCTGCTCCATCTTTTTCCTTACATTTCTTGTAGACAGCACAAATTTGGGCTCAACGTTTAAACACACCTCAGCAACAAAGATAGATAATATCTCAAATTAAAGGAGGGAAAAAAGTTTACTAAGCAAATGGACCCAACAAACAAGTTGGAGTAGCCATTCTAAGATCTACAACCAAAAATAATCAAAAGAAATGAGAAAGGACAATTCATAGTCATCAAAACAGAAGTCTACCAAGATGTCTTCTTAATTCTGAACATTTGTGCACCAAATGCAAGGGCAATAATTAGTAAAAGAACAATTACTAAAGCTTAAATCACACATCAAACCCCAAACATAAATAATGAAAGACTTTATGAGACTCCCAAGTGTGTGAATGAGTGGGTATCTATATCTTATTATATTTTCCTTCTGTTTATTTGTTTTGTCCAATTCTGATGACTTGCTTCTGCTTTTGTTTTATCTTACTCTATTTTTTCTTACTATTATTCCACAGGCTCATGCTTGTTTTCTAATTTGTGACAGAAAGGGTATATTTTCACATGGGAAGTAAAGTAGGAAGGAACCAGGAGGAATAGAGGAAAGGCAACCATAATCAGGATATATCATCTGTGGAAAAGAACTATTTTCAATTAAAATTGTTATAAAAATAAAAGTAAATTAAAAATAAGTTAACGGAATTTTGTACCTTATTTATTTCCTTCTTTCTCATACTTGAAAAAGAGTCATTTTACCATGATATTATTTCAAATCTTTGTTTATTAATAATCTATTCCAAACTGACTTTTCTGGAGTCATTGTCACACCATTTTTTTTTTCATTTGCAGGTCTTTTACTCATCTGAAATACATGGAAGTTTACTTCAGTTGTCAGAGATTAAAAAAAAAAAAATCAGTTAAACTCCAACTTTCCTTTAGTCCAGGAAACTTGGGTATGTGTACATGAGTTTAGCTGTGAGTTTGCTTGTAGTTACTGTGTTTTACACAGTATTTGTAACTGGAATAGACAGAAAGTTTAGTGAAGCTAATGTGCCATACTGTGTAGAAGCAGTCATTGGACTTCTGGCATATGGTTGCTTAGTAATGAGCCTGGAGAGGTGATTATGTCTCAGAATTTATTGTAAACCATCCTTATTCTTACCTCTCGTTCCTCAAATGAAGTAGATTCTCTTAGTAAACTGAATTGACTTACACAATTTTTGTTTTCTTGAAGAATTTGAAGCAAGACCCAACACTAAGATATTGTGGAGCATAGGCACAAGACATAAATGAGCATATCTGAGAAAGAAACAAAGGGAGAGTTGATGTCTGAATTAATGACATATCTGTAGTGAAGACCTTAGCAGCCAAGATACTAATTATATCTATCATTGGGGATCCAGAAACTTACATAATATGGCATGTTTTAGAAATTATAATGTAGAACATGGGGCATATTTGTAAAGAAGGAAACAACATGTTTTAAATAAATCAGTAAGTTAAGGTTTATAATAAGTGCATGGTTTTCATTTGAATCTATTTCATTAGCTTATCTATGAGCTATTCAAGGATAGTAGTAGCTCGAATTAATATCTTTCCTTTTATCTGGCTCATCATATCCTTAATTTGAGTCTTGTGCTTGTTGTCCTACTGCATTTGTCTGAGATAAATTGAAGTTATAGTCAATACAAGTATGAGCTCTACTGAAGATGTAAACTGCTTTACAAAGAGATAAATATGCATATTCATATTGTGCTATAATAACTCACTAGACTCAGAGCATCTCTTTAGCTTATTTATTCGTCTATTCATTATTAACTCATTTTTCAACTTAACCATTTTGTAATATTGTTTTCTATGGACTGAGACAAAATGATTTTTTACTGATACTTACAAAATATTTTCAAAATTTGTAAGAAGGACAACTAATTTTATGGTATTTTACTTTTAACCTGAGAAACAGCATGTACTAGTATTTCATTTTACATAATTTTTTCTTTAGGTGTGTTTAAAATGAATAAACTAAAGAGGGTTGATTGAAATTTATATGTATTTCTAGATAAAGAAATCTAACATAAATCTGGCCTTTGAGTCTCAGAATTTTCTTTTTGTACAATATATATGGATTTTCAAAGCCATTTTCCTTGACTGGAGATATTGTTCTAGCACAACTCATTCTTTGTAAACTATGTTGTATTAAGATCAGAGTCCCAAAACTCATGAAAAATCTGGGACAGCATAGCCACCATACTTTATTCCCTGTAATTAAGAGACAGAGTGAATATTCTTTGTCTTACCAAAACAGACCAACTCAATGTACATCTGATTCAGGAGACACTCTGTCCCTATACTTAAGGTAACATGATATGGAGGAATATAACTAGTGTAAATAGTGTAAACAGAACTCTCATGCATTTTTTACATACACATGATTTATTATATAAATAATAATTATATATATATATATATATATATATATATATATATATATATATAATGTTTTTCTTTGTGGAATATTCTTGTATAAAATTAGACTTTGCAAGAAAACCTAGCAATTAAAATTACTATCTGGCTCTCTTGATTCTTGACCTGCTCGCCTGCAGGCTGTAGCCGACCCTCTCCCCTTCCCCTCTCCACATGGTCATGGCTGGCCACCTCTCTCTCTCTCTCTCTCTCCCTTCTGCCCTAAGTAAACTCCCTTCGTGGAACCCTCAAAAAATTACTTTCTGAACTATAATATTCCTTTATTTTTGTTTTTGTTTTTTTTAGGTCTGACAGCCATTTAAAAGGTTATGACATCTATTATAGATATGGTATGATCCCCTTATTTCTTTTATGATCTCATTACGCCTCATGTATACATGATAAGTAAATGATAAATGCTAACAAAAATGTATCCATCATACACAATATATATCGTGACTAAACTTTAGTAAATTATCTTAAACATATATTTACTGTGTGTATACTTTATACAAGTTAATTTTTTATATTAAATTTAAGGAGAGTAATAATGAGTGAACAATAAACTCTTTGTTCACATTAATTTGACATTGCACTGGGAGGGAGACAAAAGTAAAGAGCTAAAATTTAACAAGCAACATTTCATACAATGATTAATGTATTGGAAGAAACTTAACACATTGTCTGCTGGTTCCAGCCATTCTGAGTTTTATCCTTTGGTGCTTATTAAATTTCATGTGAAAACATAACTTTTTCTTATCTTCACATAACTAAGGATTTATACATAACAGATAACCCAATAATTTTATGTGGATGGTATGTTGAAAGTTCAAGAGCAAAATATACATTTCTTTTACTGTGAGAAGATGAAACCGTCTTTCTCATATATTATTCAAATGTTAAAAAAGAAAACTATACCCATGAATGAATTAGGTAATGGCACAATACTTGCCAAATTGAAGATACTGGGAGAGATGGATACTTCCTTATTGCATTATCTTTATTGGTGTAGGCAATTCTTTCCTGACACACCAGTTTGCTGAAGGATGCTCTATGAAAGTTCCTTAGCAATACTGCCCTTCCCATATGAAGAAGGTTGAATTACATTTTATGTTTCCCGCCTTTTCATGTTAATTTACCATTATAACTCCCAAAAGCACACTTTACTCGATTGATGTTTTATTATTCAAGAGTAGTGCAAAGGGTGAGAAGTAGGTCTTACAAGATCCAGCTGTCAGAATAATCACCCAGCTGTGATTGATTAATGGGAGAGAGACTCTGATTGTGTAATGTGGAACCCGATTGCAGTTGTTTAATATGATGCTGTCAGCAAAACCTCTGCGGCTGACAATCTTTATGAAACAGCCATCTGTTTTTGAGGATTACAAATACTTTATCACAATATTTATGACATGTTTCCTCTGAAAGATGATATCTTATCCCTTTCAATAGATTAATGCCTTGAGGGTAACAACAAACCTAAGCAGAGAGGAAAAACTTAACTTTAAAATTAATCTCAGTCAAAAGCAAATGCAGTCCCTTTCTTCCCTACTGTCACAAGCTTACTAAATTAATATCAACTTGAGTTGGTTCCAATTTTATTCACATATTTAAAGCGAGAATGAATTAAGAAGTAGCCTATATTGAAATTCCTATCTTGAGGTTCATTAGCTTTTCTGTGTTATCAATTGTGTGTGCCTATATAAAATATGTGAAATTAATGGTCAATTTAAAATGAGAATATGGGAAATTACATGATATGCTTCTTAATTTGCATGGAATATATTAGTTGATTTGAATTTTTTTTTCTGTTCTACTAAAATGTTAAATGAGATTTATTAATCTTATAACATAGTTGAAGAGAAATAAACTTTTACTTTAGTTTGAAATATATAACTACATTTTTCCAGATGAAAGGAGTAAGGAAATTGATATTTTTGTGGTAATAACAAATACAAGAAATATTTCATAGGAGTCTGCCAAAAACCTCTATTTATAGATTAAAAGATTATTATTTTCTGTATATACTAAGTGATGGAAATTAATATGGCAGCAGTTATTCCTTAATCAGATTTTTTCCCAAAATAATGACACAAAGACTTGTTAATATTTCAAAGCACTAGACCTTAGCTAAGCAGACACTCACCTAGCTCATCTAAGTTAACCTGACCACCTAGTCCCACCCAGCCACATGGCTGGATAGCTATACCTTAGATGCCTGTGATTATGTCAGTCTTTTCCCATGACTCATGTTAAAAGGTTCTCTTCCTTCTTCTTCCCAGGGTTCCTTTCTTATTCCCAGGAAGTCCAACCTTCAACTTGCCAAAATAATTGACCATCATATTTTCATTAAAGCCAACTAGAGAATGGGTTAGGTAGGTGAATAAAGACACAGTTTCACAAAGCATACACCCAACATCTTCCACTTTTAATCCAATAAAAGCTCTTTCTCTTACAGTGAGAAAAATGACAAGAATTGTAGTTAGCAATCTTTGGCGAGAGAACTCTATTATCTGTCCTATCTTGATGAGGTCAGAATTCATATTTAATTTGCATTACCAACCAAAAATCATCTGGTGATAATTTCCTCTGATTGTCACAAAGCATGTTGTGGACCCTCTAACCTTCATTTATTTATTCTAAAATATCTCCTCAGATATAAAACATTTTTTTAATCCTTCTAAACTGAATCTTATATTAAGACTATG
The DNA here is from genome assembly GCA_021653895.1 of Mastomys natalensis. Lineage (NCBI taxonomy): Eukaryota > Metazoa > Chordata > Mammalia > Rodentia > Muridae > Mastomys > Mastomys natalensis. The sequence continues at coordinate 552,838 of JAJTUV010001400.1, forward strand.
ATTTTATAGTCTTCAATGCCATCAAAGTCTTGAGAAGGAAAAAAATATTATCTGAGTATTCAAGAAGTGCAGGCAAACACTTTCAAAATTATAGAAATGACACACAGTTGGCTGCTTATTTAACTACACAGTATTTTAAAACAGTGTATGTCATCTTCAGTCTTCTGGCACAGATTATTATGAAGTAGAAATTATAAAGGACTTGGTTTACTCAGTATCGGCAGAGGTTCGTAGTTGCCTGCCCTCTGTCAGTTTGTCCTTTCTGGTCAATATTCTGTCTGCAAATAAAGTTAGGACATTTTCTTTGCCAGTGGTTAGCTCATGACAATTGAGGCCATCTCCAAACAGAGGTCCTTTGATGCTCATTATCTTCTTCCAAGTTGAACGGGTCTATGAGGAGTTGACATGTCTCAATGTCAAAAGTAAAATCTTAAATTAATAAAAACATGTTTAAATGCCATACACTGTAAGTCTCTGATGTTTTGAAGACCATCTATCTACTTATAGCCTATAGAAACAAGAAAATGATACCCATTTCTAGCTATTTATTATCTGTTTAACCTAGGATAAACACTTATTTAATAATCCAATATAGTATGGGACATAACCATGAGTTTGATTCTCTGACTATCAATTTTGTTTCTTAACTATTCTAAACAGATTGTAATAGCAGCTTTTAAAGGACTGGAACTAAAATTTGCATTTTTAAGTGAGTTGCAAATGCTCACCTTATTCAAGAGTTGAAATCATATATACATAGTATATTGTTACAAAAAGTAACCTTAAATTTTGCATCAATATATAAATATTTGTACTAGTGAAAACCTTAAATGTGCATCAACATAAAATAATCCATATAAATGTAAGCAAAAAATTAAACAATAACCTTATCTATGTTGAACAGCAGATAGAATAGTCTACCCTTTATCCTATTATTTCCATGATATGTCTATATTCCTCCATCTTTCTTTTAAGCCTCCTTTCCTTTATCTAAAAAAGAAACTAGAATAGAACAAACAAAAGGAAAAACAGAAATTCCTGAGTCTCAGCTTTGAATTTTTTTCCTTGTTCAAAACCAAACTTATTTGTAATCATCCTCTAAAATCACAACATATACTCTTAAAATGACCAGAATCATCTACCCCAACTTAAGGGCCTGGGGTGAGTATATTATAATACATTACTCAAACTGATTTGGAAGCACAGAATTTATTTTGGGGGGACTAGAGGAAATTGGGAAAATGGTGAACTCCAAAGTAAGCTGTCTGGCATCATTGCTGTCCAGATCTATATGCTGCGAATGTTCAGGTTTAACTGAAGTACTTACTGGATCAGTCTATAAAGCTGGAGGAATTAAGGTCATCTGGCCCTGATTGTCTTTTTTTTTCCTTTTTGTAACCATAAACGTTTCTAGGTAATGCATAATTCTGTATCAACAATATATGGAATGTTTAAGGAGCCAGTTTAAGAAAAGATGACTTTCTGCTCTCCATTTGAGATGGTGAAAGGCATCTGTCTTTCTGTTTGAGTTAATATGATTATATAATCAAACTATAAAATAATTCTCCATTCATTACATCTGAAAAGATGGTTTGTAAGAATAAGCATTGAGAATTCTGTAGCCAACAATATTTACTTGTCATGTAATGTGAAGTCTGACTGATGACATTTATATGTCCCAGTCAGTTTCAGTGTTATTTCAATAGATGGTAAACAATATACACTATTCTTTTAGTTCTTTTTATTTATTTTTCTTCTATTGTATTCAGAATATTCAGGAGATTTCTGTCTTTGAAATATGATTCTTATTATGGTGCATGGAATCCAATTTTTTTCTTTCCTGTTGACAATAACACAAATTATCTCTACCAACACATTTTTTTTTTGTCCAGCAGTTTGAAGGCATCATAAATATAAATTGATTTAGTACAGCAGCCCCTTTTCTATTTGCTCCATTTTGACCTCTCTCAAAGAGGATGTGCAATGCCACCATTACCATTGACCATACAACCTTTTTCCTGTTGATAATTCAAAACAAGATTGTACATATTCCTAATATCGTCTCCCAGGCTATCTTGCATTTGCTCTGTAAATCGGCTGGCCTTGAACTCACAAGAAAACTATACTTTGTCTCCCAAGTTCTGGGATTAAAGAAATTAGGATTTTTTAGCATCTATGTACACTTGAAAATATTTGTATTACTTTTTATCTTCTTTCTTTTCTTTGGAGATTGCTTTTTATATGAGTATATCTAGCCTTCTAATTTTTATTTTAACATATATGTTCAACTTTATTTAAACTTCTTTCCATTTTATTGCCCAAGTACACCTCAAGCATATTGCACTTGCTTAGATGTTTTGGCCTGGTTTCTTTATTTTTCCATTAGGTTGAGTTGACGTCAGTTCTCACAAAGAGCCCCACTTTCCAAGGAGACTGGCTGGCTGTTCAGAGTAGTGAGACACCTTACTTTATGTTAGATCTCATAAGCTGCCATTAGGTCTCCTGTGACAGCCCTGCATTCCAAGGAGACAAACTGACTGTTCAGAGAAGCATGACATTTTACTTCATATTAGCTCTGAATTTAGTTTTTCTTTTTGTGTTGGATAAAAGCAAAACAACTGTGCCCCAAATTCAATTCTGGGTCGTTATATTGACTAGAACAATATATATTAACTAGCACAAAATGTTTTTTGGCAACAGAAAAGGCATTATCTTTCAAATTGACTATTTGAGTTCATTGTCTTGCTTGTTCCTATTTGTGTCTATTGTATGGCTTCACCCTCAACCTAGAACTGATCTTAATACATGCATGTAATTAAAATAGTACAAAAGCAAAAAGGAGGAGGGGGGATGGGATAGGGAGTTCTAGGGAGGAGAAATTGGGAAAGGGGATGACATCTAAATGTAAATAAATAAAATATTCAATTAAAAAAAGAAATTAAAATTATACCTTACATGGATAAATAAACCTATATTCTACTTTCTCCTTATAAAAAATTAGCATTGACATGCATTTGCCTTTTAAATTACTAAGAACATTTCTATTTATTATTAGGCAAAAACTTATTATATAATATTTTTAAGGAAAAAAATGTGTCATTTTGGATTTTAGGCTCTCCTTTGCAAGCAGCTTTATCTTATCGCAGAGTTCCCACACTGACTTCATCATGTAGCCCATGCTGGTCTAGAATTTACAGAAATCTTTCTGTCTCTGTCTCCTTTGTGCTGGAATTAAAGGTATATGCTTCCACTGCCATGTTCAAATATTTCACCTCAATTCCAAATCACTGTAATGTCTTAATTTTGAAAGCAACAATTTTGAACTGGAGGCACATTCTGAATTAACTTAAAATCGTTAAGAATTTCCTGTTTTAGTAATGCCAAACAATAAAATTATCCTTTCTATTTCCCAGTGTTATGGAAAACCAAGAACATTCAAATAAAATTCGAGCAAAGTAACAAGAAGATTCTAATTTTGGGAGTAGTTGTGTTATCTCATGTAAGGCCTTGTAATTAGTCTTTGGAATTTAGGGTTGCTGCATTGTATTGGTGGACCCAAAGCAGAAAGAGCTGACAAGTATCTCACAGCTAGAGAGCTCTCAGTTCCAGGAAGAACCCCTTTCTTTCCTCTTCTTTTACAGCTTGTAATTTACCATTCCATCTTTCTGCTCTCTCCTTACCTAAGTCTATTTAATTTTGAACTTTCTTAGAGAGGGCACAGAAAACTGTAATCAATAATGAACATAATGTAGCATGTTGTTTTATTTGTTTTTTTTTTTTATGAATGAAAATGATTAGTTCTGTTCTCATGTAAAATGATTCTGGAGATAAAAATAGAGTTTTTTAAATTTTAAAAATGGATTTATGGTCGATTTTAAAGAATATGTCGTACCACAGTTAGAATGCAGACACCACTCCATAGATATTTACTATTTACTGGGAAAATGTGTTCATGGAGTAGGTGGGTATATATCAATGTTATTGGCTTGCCTGAGCTGTTAAAGTCCTTGGGTTTAATGATCAGCAATTCCACTCATAAGTAATCAAGAAGCAAATATTTGACTTTAAACAACATACAGGGTAAAGAAAAACCTTTAATAGAAACTTAGAGACAACAATTCAAAGGTAGATATGGAAAAAATTGTGTTTACAATGATACCAAGATAATTTTACTGCATTTTGAAACACTGTCCCTAACTTTGTTTTGATTTTATATTAACTACAACAGATTAGAACCTAGGTCATAATGTTAATGCTGAAATTTAACAATAAAATGTAGATTATTTAAACAATGAAATCAGTAGAATGATTGTACATCAAATGTCCAACATAATGACTTATTTATTTTCCTAGAGCAAGTAAAATTAGTGATTGTTACCAAAAGATAGACAAGAAATGAGTGAGGAAAAGTTAATTGGATTATAGAATTCTAGAAAGCAATAATTCCTACATTCTAATCTTTATATGTGCTGAACAATCAATGATAGGTTTAGCTGCAATTGCTACCAACATTTATTTGACATTAATAAGTATATAAATTCTTTTCAATTTTATTCAAAAGTGCTACTACTCTATGCTTAATAGAGACTGAGTTTTAGACAAAAAAGATGGGTGTACTAAATATATAATGTTTCTATCTTTTTTCAATAAGAGAGCAATTAAACTGAAATGAGAATTGAACTGAATTTTATCCTGTGTGATAGAAGTTAAATTCAATAGAATACAAGTTGATCCTGTTTCTTCTGAAATTACAAAGGCAGAATAACAAAGTACAAAACTTTTGCATAGATAACATTATACTGTCTATAGAAAAAATTGATAAAACTGAGGTCATCATAATAAGCAAAGTAAGTCAGACCACAAAAGTCACATAGTGCATGGCTAAATATATAGGCATACATCAGTATATAGGAATATTGATATAGACATAGTTAAATGTTCCACGTGTATATACTTTAACTACATAGTATGAGGTATCAGATAACAATATGCAATTCAAATATTTAGATAGCCTTAAATTGTCTAACCCATAATTATTTTCAAGATTCTCTAAGAATCTTGACTTTTGCTTTATTTTTTCATTTTAGTTTCAATTGTGAACATACACTCCCAATAACATATTTTCCCATTTATTTCATATTACAAAATCCTTGAGATTGTTTACTTAGTAGGTGCCAAAATTTTATTGTATATTTTATGGTGTTTCATGTACCTTTGTTTGTTGATTTTAGTGTCCATTCATCTTATCTGAAATTTCTAACTTTTAGCAACAAGGACATACTAATGTGAAAGAACTTCAAACAGTGGTTTCCAGGAAAAGAAAAAAATCAAGATTCTATTTTCATTAATATTCCACACAAATTTTTATTCTAGTAATTAGTTTTCCTTTGAATAAAGTATTTTGTTCTAAAAGTCTCTCCATGGTTATGATCAAGGTATAATTTATTAGCATATGTTAGAAAAATCCAAGGATGGATACACACACCACACACAAAAATTCTATCATATTAGAATATAATAATTCATAATTATATTACAACTACATGGAAAAAAACTTGCTATTGTCTTACAGAACTCTTCTTACCTAACTTTTTTTGATTGTTAGTGACAGGAATTGAGCTGTAGTTGGAGACAGTGGATCCAGGAAATCTCACCAAAATGATTGTGTAAACATGACTTGAGTAAGAACACTAGGAAAACTATTAACATAGATACAGGAAACTGAGGAGGTCTCAAGCCCAACCAATAACTAAGGACAACTACAAAATGTGAAGAATGTGAGATATAGTCTGCCCCACAGATGGTTATTAAATACCAAATGATCAGACCTGAAAATTTATCAATTAAAAGAACATTATACAGAGTGAGGATAATATATATATTGTGTGTGTGTGTGGTGTGTGTGTGTGTGTGTGTTGTGAAATAGGGAATGAACTTGAATGAAAATAAAAAGATGAGGATTTGTATCTGTGAGGTTTTAGAGGGAGAAAAGGGGAGGGAATGTTGGAATGTTACTTATTCTCAAAAATGTAAAAAAAAAAAATCTTCAAAAACTTAGTCTTACTGACAGAAAGCAGTCACTCTCAAGTGTTAATATAATTGGGAATATAAGACCAAATAAAAATTTTCACATTAATCTTCCTAGAAATGCTTCTTATTTATCTCTTTAAGAGAAAAGTCTACCAAACTATGAAAAATAATCAGGGTTATTGAATGCATAATTTCATGGGCAAAACATGAGTGTGTAAAAGTACATGTTACAAAATGTCAAGTATGTGATTTTTTTTTTTCGAAGCAAACCAACATATTTTACTGTGGCTTAGACTACCTCAGACTTTACTTATTCCATCCCAAGAACTATAATCCTTTAAGGACTTGACTAGCTTGGACAGGCATCTGCTCTGATCCAGACCTCTGCAAATCGTGACATAGAAGGGTTCTCTGAAAAGTCTACTACAGGAACTGTGTTGTCAGTACATTCTAAGCTGAGTTTTCCCACTGCCCACAGGGGAGGCTGAGCCCTGTAGTCAGGCATTGTCACCGGCTCTCTTCTACACCACTGCAGGACTGGACAGAACCTGCTCTTGAAGCTGCTGTACCACCTCCTCTATGTAGACCTTTAACATGGGTACAGGGTCCTTTTCCTCCAGAAGCCTCTGTTTCTCCAGGGCTTCCTCCACCATCAGGCCAACCCACTCATCCTCGGCCTCTGGGATGACCCAGCTCCTGTACTTGTGATAGGTGGCTCCTCTCCGCTAGGAGGTATCAGGGTGTAGTTGGAGGTCCTGGCGAGCAAGCCTCAACAGCGTCTCTAGCTTTAGGTCCATGCCAAACTTGGAGCATAGATTCTCCTTAGGGGTTTTGAAAATATAGAAGTTGAATCCATAGGCCTCATCAATGAGATCTAGTGTCTGCATGGTCACAGTCACAGTGAATTTCTTGTCTAGGATTTTACTGCAAAGCTCCCAAGTGAACAGCTGAGGTTCCCATACCTTCTTTATCCTCTTGGAGAGCTTTTCATCCTTGGCGTTATCTTTAGCCCCAAATCAAGCTCTCTCCACCCTACAGTCCCTGCTCGGACTCTAGAGGGTAGTTAACTGGAACAGGTGCATCTTCAATAAGCTCATGCTGCCCATTCTTGGGGTTGATCTTGAATTAGGCCTCGTGAGATTTGTAGTGTATCAGGTCAGCATCTGTACTTTTCCCAGTGAGCACAAGAAGTGGACAGGCAAGTGCACATAGATGCCTTGCTGCAGCCGCAGCTTCTGTCACAGGTGAACAGGATACCTGTGCAGCAGCATCACACAATCCTCTACTTCTTGGTATGTGATATTTTTGAATATTCAAATTAAGACAATATTGAAGGATGCTAGAGAAAGGAGGGCTTGGTCTTGATATGTTTGAATAAGAGATTTTGTAGAGCAGTGAAGCCCCGTATAATAGTATATAAATTATTTTTATTCATTTTCAAAACTAATAGGATAGACAATATAACAAAAGATGAGATCATCATATAAATTATGGTCTTTAATATTCAGTGTTAGCTTTAAAATAAGCAAAATTGAGGAAAATTTGAATATAAATAAGATTAGTTTTAATAATCATAAGATAATGAAAAACTATAGCAGATGAGAATTATGATACAATGCAATTTTAGAACGAGTATCAAAAGATTCAACCAGAGCTCCCAGGATCTAAACCTCCAGCCTGAGAACAGACAGGGGCAAGCTGTCCTCTGAGAGGCTCTAACCAGCAGCTGACTCAGACAGATACAGACATCCAGAGCCAAACAGTGGATGGAGCTTGAGGACTCTTATAGAAGAATAGGGGGAAGGATTGTGGGCCCTAAGGAGATAGGAACTGCACAGGAAGATCAACAGAGTAAACCAACCTGAACCCTTGGAGCTCTCAGAGACTGAATCACCAACCGTGGAGCATACCTAGTCTACACAGATCTACCTCCATGGGCTGGACCTAGGCCTCCCTGCACATATGTTGTAAATGTGCAACTTGCTTTTCATGCAGGTCTCAAACATCTGGAGTGGGGGCTATCCAAAACATGCAGCCTGTATATGGAGTATGGTCTTCTAGCTGGGTGCCTCATCTGGCCTCAATGGGAGAGGAAGCACCTAGCCTCTCAGAGACTTAAAGTGGCAGGGTGGGGGATACAGGAGGAGGGGGTACTCAGAAAACAAGAGATGGGGAAGGATTGTGGGAGGGGGTGACTGGGACGGGTTATAAAGTGAATAAGCAAAAAAATAAAATTAAAAAAGGAAAAAAAAATAAAGTAAAAAGAGAGAGAATAAAAAAAATAAAATAAAATGAAGTGGAAAACCTAAGGGTTCATTGGAAAGCCAGTTGTATAAGAAGGTGTTTTGCTGGGGCAAATACATGAAGGAACATTTATCTGAAGTAGACATAGGTAAAAGGATAAGGCAGACTTGAAGGAACATTTCACTCAAGAAGACACAGGTTAAAGGATGTTCTGCTAAAGTAAACATGTAAAAGGATACATGATAAAGGATTCTTTGCTAACAATATGTATGTATGGGTCTGCCTTACATTGTGTAGTTGAACTGCATTTGTCTGGACTCTATAGAGAGAAATGCACTAAAATCTTCTGGTGGTGTGCTGCAGTTTCTTTCCTTATCTGTGGACTGGGACTGAGTAGCAGAGTGATGTCAGCTGAGTCAGACACATGTGCTGAAGTAAGATCCATGCTGAAGGGGAAGGGAAGATAGGTAATGTTTGAAGGGATATAAATAGGACTCGATGGACCATGATAAAGACTGACATAAGTTTGCTTGTAGATCTAGGTCTTGAGTCTTCACTGGTCTTTGCTTCACTGAGGGAGGCACAGTTGAGAATTTCCCTTGAAGTGTTTACGAGTGGATCAAGCTGCTGCTCATGACCTGTGAACTGAACTGCTGATTTCCAGATAACACAGATGGAAGTTGCTCAAAAGAACCTTTGTAAACAGCTCTACTTCCTTAGTCTCCTTTCTTTTATACTACATCTGTTGGGTGGTGGGTTACAAGGGTGGTCAAAGCATTGAAGAACCATCATTAAAAATAGGTTTTGAGAAAATAAAAGTTACATTAAAATTTGTGACTAAAGAGATAGATCATATACCAGATGCTCTTTGCTCCGAGTTAATGAAAGTGTTCACATGAAAACATCATCTTTATTCTCAACATTAGTGTAGCATACAGAAGTCAATGTTACAGGTTTAATTAAAAACATCCTTGCTCTCCACAGACTGATTTTTATTACACATTTCTATAAGCTACACAACAAAGTATAGGGTCTATCAGTAAACTACTAGTATATATTTCTACAAAAGTATCAAAATGCCTAATATATTAACACTTCAGAAACTATAGAAGTATTGTTTTATTTATAGTACTTTGACTTTCTTATATTCTTAAGATATAAAAATATTGCAATCATTTTATGAATAGTAAGATAGCCCTGTTATCCAAAGCATTAAAAAATAATCATACTATTTTTTCAGCATTCTTCCTTTTTACACATGGCTTTTTGAGACACGTCATTTTAGATTGTGATAGAATAACAGTATGACTTTCATTAACTCGGAGCAAAGAGCAAGATGAGGTAAGATTCTGATGCTTAGATCCATGGCTTACATGGAGGTTGACATAGAGACTGTTTTCTATGGTTGTCTACCCACTGAAATTTTACACTAACATACTTATTCAATCTAAAGCAGACAAAAGTCCTCTTATGCTTGGTGTAGCGATACTTCTTTTTATAATTATGGCACTTTATGCCACTGCTTATTCTACTCTAGAAATGCTTTTAGAAAGGTGTCCAATCTTAGGTTGATGCTTCCTTAGTTCCACATGTTAATATCTAATTTTTTTTTACTCTCAACCAGGACAATGTAATATTACTCAGTCTTCTTCATTTTTACCTGAATGTTGGCAATTTCATTTTTTGACATGCATGCAACCACTTTCATGCAAAAAGTCATTATGAATCCTACTTATTGTCCTAGATTACTAGATATTTCTACAAATTAAATTATCATTCAACCCTTAAGTATTTATGGAAAACTTTCCAGATGCATCTGTCTTCTTAATGGATCTGTAAAGAGAGATCTTTACAGATCTGTGGACTCTGTGGTCTCTAAGAAATCACAGATGCCAGCCCAGACTAATACACCTAGCAAAATTCTCAATAACCATAATTTGAAGATAAGATATTTCATAACAAAATCAAATTTAAATAATATTTATGTGTCAACCAAACTCTACATGAGGTGCTAGGAGGAAAACTTTATCCTAAGGACATTAAGTACACCCAAGAAAACAAAGAGTATAAATAATCTCAAACCAAGCAAACTAATAAAAAGAAACACACACACACACACACACACACACACACACACACACACAAAACTTTCACCCAAATCAACAACAAAATACAGGAACTAACAATTGTTGGTCATTAATGTGTTTCAATATCAATGTTCTCAATCCACCAATAAAAAGACACATGCTGGCAGAGTGTGTATCCCTTCTGCTGAATATAGGAAACACATCCCAACATTAATGATAAATATGACCTCAGAAAATAGTTGGAAAAAATGTTTATCCAAGCAAATGGACTAAAGAAGCAAACTGGTGTAGCTATTCTAACATCTAACAAAATAGATTTCAAACCAAAATTAATTTAGAAGACGGAGAAGTATACCTCATACTCATCAAGGAAACATCTACCAAGATGATCTTTCAATTCTTAACATCTATGCCCCAAATGCAAGGACAGCAATAATTATAAAAGAAATATTATTAAAGCATAAATAATGCATCAATCTTCACACAGTAATAGTGGGAGAATTCAATATCCCACTCTTATCAATGACCAGTCATCTAGACAAAAATTAAACAGAGAAATACTGGATATAACAGAAACAGACATTATAAACCAATTGGACATAAAAAAAATATTTACAGAACATTTCACCCAGACACAAAACAATATTCCTTATTCTCAGCATCTTATTTGAACTTTCTCCAAAAATTGACACATTTTGACACAAAGTAATTGTCAACAGATACAAGAAAATAGAAATAACTCCATGCATCAGACCACTATCAATTAAAGCTGTATATCAGCAACAATAAAAACTACATAAAGCTTGTCATGGAAAGTGAAAAATTATCTACTTAATAAAAGAATCATGATGAAAATGAAACAGAAATTACAGACTTTCTAGAATTCAATGAAAATGAATACACAGCATACCTAAAGTTATGGAAGACAATGAAAGTGGTGCTAAGAAGAAATCATGTAGTACTAAAAGTGGTAGATGGAGAGATTTCAAACTAGCACCTTAGCACACCTGAAATCTCTAGGATAAATGAAGTTTGCATAGCCAAGAGGGAGAGATAAGAAGAAATAATCAAACTAAGGGCTGAAATCAATAAAATAGAAAAAAGAAAACAATATAAAATATCAATGGAACAAAAACCTTGTCTTTGAGAAAATCAATAAGATAGACAAATATATCCAAATTATCTAAAAGATCGAGAAAATATATGATGTAGCATGATCAGAAACAATAAGGGGGCTGTAATAACAGAAATCTAGGAAATGCAGAGTATAATAAGGACATACTTTACAAACCTCTACTTGACCAAATGGGAAACAAAAAAATTTAAGTCCAAAAATCAGTAGACTTTCTATATATAAATGACAAATGATCTGAGAAAGCAATTGGAAAAAACAACACCTTTTATAGTAGCTTTAAATAATATAAAGTATGTTGGAGTAATTATAACCAGACTTATATAAGTGAATTTTTTAAATAAAATCTTCACATCTTTGAAGAAAATAAATTGAAGACAATATCAGAAGCTGGATATATTTCCCATAATCATGGATCAGTTATTCAGTGGCATTAACAGTACAAATGACCATTTAACCAAAAGCAATTATATATTCAATTTCTTCCTCATCTAAGTCCCAACACTATTCTTTATAGACCTTGAAGAGACAATTCTGAATTTCATAGGGGAGGAAAACAAACAAACAAGGTAGCTAAATAAATCCTCAGCAACAGCAACAACAATAAAACTGCTAGAGTTATCCCCATCCCTGATTTTAAGTTGTACTACAGAGCTATTGTAAAACAAACAAACAAAAAAAAATCAAAATCAAAAACTAAAAACTAACCAAAGGTTAAACCCTTGGTATTGGCACAAAAAAAATGATATGTTGATAGAATGTAATCAATGGAAGATCCATATACAGATTTGAACACATTTGATTTTTATAAAAGAAACCAAAAATATGTACTGGAAATAAAAGAAGTCATCTTCAATAAATGGAGCAAGTCAAACTTGATGTATGCATGAAGAATACAAATATTTCCATACTTACCACCTTGAACATAATTCAAGTTCAAGTGGACCAAAGACCTCTATTAGATGCACTGAAAGTGGGAAATAGCCTTGAACTAATTGACAGAGAAAACAGATTTCTGGACAGAACAACAATAGTGGAGGCACTAATATATAATTAATATTTAATTAATAGGACCTAATAAAACTGAAAAGCTTCTATAAAGCAAAAGTCATTGTTAATTAGGCAATACAGAAAGCTACAGAAAAAAATATTTTTACCATGTTGAGTTCTAATAGAGGACTAATATCCAAAATATATAAAGAACTCAAGAAACCAGATATCAAAAACCCAAATAAGTCAATTAAAAACATGGTATAGATAATAACACATAATTCTTAGTAGAAGAAACTCAATTGGCTGAGAAACACACAAATTTTCAACATCCTTTGTTATCAGGGAAATGCAAGGCAATGCTACTGTGACATCCCATCTTATACCTGTCAGAAGACAAGATAAGATAAAACTCAATTGACAACACCTGCTCGCAAGGATGTAGAACAAGGGAACACTCCCCATTTGCTGGTGGGAGTGTAAACTTGTATATCCATTATGGAAATCAATGTATCATTTCCTCAATAAATTGAGCATCAACATCATTCAAGATTCAGCAATACCATTTTAGAGGTATATTATAGCTATCAGTTTTATACTGATATGAACTCCTTATTATGAGCCTGAGTGTACCTATGGCTCTTTTGCCTACTCTTAAAATTATATATCACCTGTTGTGCTGTTATTCCCAAATTCAGTACAAAAAGTTTTGCTTCATATTAGTAATATTACTATATTTTATTTTGTCATGTTGGATTGTAATCTCTTTTTAATTACTTTTATTTTTTACAGTCCAGTTGTTGCCCCCTTCCTTGTCTACCCTCCCATAGTTCCTCATCACAATCCTCCCCCATATCTCCAATAGGATATTCCCCTGCACTGCCCCACCCCCAACCAGAAGTTAACCAAAAGAAGGAATTCCATTTCTTTTAAAAAATATGTCTCCTTGTCATTGAATACATTTTATTCAACAATGTACTAAGACATTATTAGTTTGCTCTAAAATTCACACAAACACTTCAAGAATAAAATGCATTTATTCAAAGTTAAAATTCATATTACAAAGTTCAAAGGCAACATGATCAAGCATGCATTTAAATTCTGGGTGTTTACAGACTTATCACAGTTTAAGTTTAGAGTTCCGAATAAATATTTTGATTACAGCTTATATAGATAGATTTTTTTTTCTGAAGAAATGAGGGGCTTTGTGGCAACAAGTTCTATTTTTCTAACAGCCAGAACCTGCTTGTTTTATAATTTTCTTTGAATTTTATTGTTGTATAAAATAAAATAAACCTACATTTTAAAGTTACAGTTTGAGACTTCTATTCAATGATATGAACACATCAAATTTGGTAAGTATCCAAAACAATGACAATAAAATAATATAGAACAGGTCTACATCCATATAGCATGCAAGTAATAACTTCTTAGACAGATAATGAAAGGCTATGTAGTGGGTCGTGATGCAGAATATATTTCTGAAATGAATTTTTTCTTTTCAAGTTTATGTTGTTCTTGTTGTTGTTTATTTCTATGAAGGTTATTATTCACTTTTAGTTACTTAAACCAACACTAACACTTCAGTCGCACATTTAATGTAGTTGAGAAATCAAACAGAACATAGATGGTTTTTTTTTTTTTTTTTTTTTTTTTTTTTTTTTTTTTTTTTTTTGGTTCCACAGTGTCTGTGGCCTCAGTTATAGTTTAAAAGCAGAAAATATTTATCAGGCTCATTTACTCTAATGTCATGTACTGATACATGAACATGGTAATGACCTCACTGTGCTATTATACAAAATAACAGCATATGACCTCCCCTAGTGACTTGCTCTTTCTCATAGGATAATGGCTTGATTTCAAGAGCAATCATCACTATCTATTGAGAATCAAACAAAGCATTTGTGAAGCCTTAAAAATCACAAAGTAGCCAGAATAATTCTCCTATTTTAGTTCAGGGAATAACAATGGTCCATTTAGAATCCTGGTAATTGGACAAATTATGTAAATATGACACTTCTCCTTTGAAGAATGTCACTATAATCTGATAAAATGAATATTTCGATCAGAATGGTCATCACTGAAAATTTTAATTGGGTTTCTTTAATTTATTACCTGCTAAATAACTTGAAAACTCTTTGATTCCTAGACATATCTCTTTGGATGTTAGAAACTGAACATTCTATAAGGTATAAATACATTGATTATGAGCACCTGTAGGCCTTTTAAAGTTGTCAGCCTCAGCTACGGAACAGAGAGAAGAAAAATATTTTAAACTTGAAGGGAAAATGGATTGAAAAATAACATAAGGTTGGAAGTTATAGAAGATGAATATTGTGACGATTTTGGTTCATTTCAGTGGTTATGTACTTATGTAACTCAACAATACACAGTCCTGAATTCAGATACTATGCTGTTTATTTTAATTGGCTGGCTACAAAATTCTAAGCATCAGAAAGCTATACCATGTTCAGAAAAGAAGCAATCCTGCCTTTATGTATCCATTTTCAAATCAAGAGAAAGGCACATGAGTTTACAATTATAGGATACATTCTCAAGTTGGAATGAAATTCATGTGTAGTATCCCAGGATGTAAGAAGAAAAACTCACTGCTTCCAGTTTCAGAAAGACTCCAGGTTTACCAAAGAGCTGGCCTTTGTATTAAGACTTTATAGTACAAAAATTGACATTTTATATTAATTCATAAAACTTAAAAGATTTGTAGTATTTTGTTGTAGTTGATATTTTAACTATAACCATTGTTATATCATTCTGCTGTGGCAAAGTACACACAGAGATGTCAAAAATGATATGAAATTACTAAAATAAACAAAGAACTGAATGAATCTTCAATGGCTCCTGAGTCTAATTAAGACAATAACTTCTTTCTCTGACTTTGGGTTCCTTGGGTAAGTAATAATATAATATAACATATATAATATTATACATATATAATCTAATCAAATAAATCACAAAAATGAAACATGATTAACTTTTCTTACTGTTATCACTGTTATTCTGCTTGTATTCTAGTGATGATGATATTATATATCATATATATGTATATATATATATATATATATATATATAAAATTTAAATTTTATATTAGAGTTTTGTTTGATATGTGAGATATCAGTTACTTCATAATACTAATGGGACAACAAACAAAATTATAGTAGTAGAAGGTTATTTTGATAATTTCTAATTTGCCTTAAACAGTTCAATATCCATCTGCTAAAATAATCAGTATTATTTTATTAGTAGTACTATTGTAAATTGGGAAGAAATGTTAGATCAATTATAGAACTAATCTTATTTAGGAAAATTCAGCTAAGTATGTAAACACTATTGTATATCATCATAACACATCTAACTGTTTACAAGGAGTGTGATCTGGTAGGCAAATATCTAGTCTGTGGATATCTAAGAGCTAAGGAAGGTCACTTAAATTTAACAGTCTCTGAAAGCCAAAATGCTGAGATTCACAGGAAGAGCCCTCCCCTCCAATCTGAAATATTTTTTAATTATTAAATTATTTTATTTATTGACATTCCAAAAGTTATCCCACACCCTGAGTTCTTTACCCTATTCTACTCCCTTGCCTCTGAGGGGGAGCTCCCCCATCTGCTCATTCACAACTACTTTACCCCAACCAGCACCCCTCTTCCCTGGGACATGAAGTGTCCACAGGATTAAGTATATCCTCTCCCACCGAGGCAATACAAGACAATCCTGCTATACAGGTACCTGGGGCCACAAACCAACACATGTTGCTCCTTGGCTTAGAATCTGGGGGCTCTGAGGAATCTGGGTTAGTTGACACTGTTGTTCTTCTCTGGGGTTGCTATCCCCTTCCATTTCTCTAAGTCTTCCATATTGGTCCCCAACCTTAATGCAATGTTTGTCTTAAAGTATCTGCACTTTTCTCAGTCAGTTCCTGGTAGAGCCTCTCAGAGAACAGCCATGCCTGGCTTCTGTCTGCATGTATAATATGGCAATATTGCCTCAGTAACTGTGTCAGGATTTGGTATGTGTGCATGGGATCGATCTCTCGTTGGGCCGGTCACTGGTTGGTCTATCTTTCAATATCTGCTACATTTTTGTACTTGCATTTCCTTTAGACAGGGCACAGGAAGAGCTCTTAATTGGGGAGACATCTGTTCTCTTTTCAGGACTTTGAACTATTGTATATGCATGCATCATCTAGCACATCTAGGATAACATTCCTTGATTAAAATTCTATTGTAATACAATGGAAACTTGATCATGTCTATAAAAATATATATGTACATTTACACCGAGATTAGTATTTGAGGCAATTATTCAAGAGTGTCTAGGCAAGACAGAGAACCTATTTGTTTTTGTACTATCCATCCACATCATGAATGCAAAAGCTTGCTAAACTAGTATAGAATCTATATCAGGCTATGCATCCTTTAATAAGCTGTGCAAAAGATTTCAACACAGGATATATATATCCTGTCCCGGGCTGCCACCACGTGGGCCCAGGGGCCGCTACTGCGGCCCCCCAGTTTTTCCCACAATATATATTATATATATATATATATATATATATATATATATATATATATATATTCAAATGTAAATATGACAATCTTTTATGTGAAATAATAATTTTTTATATTTCTTTAATTCTTCTACCTCTGTGAAACAATTCTTACTAATATCAGACACAGTCAAAGCAAGAGAGAAAACTGTCTTCCAAACAAGACAACACTAGAGAAATGGAAATGTAATCCATTCATTAGAGAGATTGAGAAGAAATTTGCTACAGAGAACTAGACATCTCAGGCAACTCATTTACTTGTTATGGACAGGCATGGAAAAAGAAGATATCAATTGGTTTACTTTTCTGAGTGAAGAATGAAATATTTTTCATGTTTTACTGCCTTAATAATTCACTAATGAATAGAAATAGTACAACCATGTCATTAAGTAAAATTCAGTAATAAGAAAAATATTAGTTTAATTTGAAATTTTGTAAGTTAATTATAAGGAAAGACATAGGTAACAAAAATGGTGGTAATGTGCTACTCATGATATGGATGCAGACTGGCTGTCACCAGTCACACTGATCTTTCTATTCAGTTCCTTTATAACCTTTCAAAATATTAATACAGTATTATTCTTTTCATAAAATTTTCATCTGGTATTTTATTAATTGTGGCAGCTGTTTGTTGTAAATAATTTAGTTTATATTTAACACCACTAGTACCCAGGGATTATTAAAGTTAAAGATGCAATTAAAGACAATCATAACAATAAAAACATAATTACTAGAATCAGAAAAGATAGCAGCAAGCTTTTATAACATTGCATCTTTCAGGACTCCCTGGTGTCTTTCCATATGTACATGTTCTCTCATTAGGAGTCAGTATGTCAGTCTCCTTAGAAAACTTGAATTGAAAATATAAACTATACAAAAGCATATTTGGGTGCCAATTATTTACACATAGATAGATATTTAATATATTAAATATTATTACACCACTATTCATTCTTAATACTACTAAAATTATTAGTGTAAAAAACTTTCTATGCCATTCAATACAGGCTTTACATAGAAGGATACTACCAAAATAAACCTCATCTTGGGCAAGTTTAGAATTTGTATGTTGGTTTTGTTAATTAAATTTTGTTGTTCCAGTTTTAATTTTCAACTGGTATAAGCTGTACAAATCTGAGGTACACAATTTGAAGTTGGAATTTACAAACACATTATGTGTTCTTCAAATCTCCATAAGCATATGTATACCCTAAAAGAACTTCTTATTTCTTTTTGCTTAAAATCTTTAAAAATATATTTATGGCCTCAGTTCTATTTTCTTTAGGGTTTTATTGATGTGAAGAGAAACCACGACCAAGGCAACTTTTATAAAACAAAACAATTAGTTGGGATTGTCTTATATATTCAGAAGTTCAGTGCATTATAATCATGGCAGTAAACATGGTATCATGCAGGCAGACTTGGTACTGGAGGAGGAGTTGAGAGTTCTACATCTTGATCAACAAGCAGCAGAAGGGTTCTGTCTCAATACTGCCATAACTTGAGCATATATATGAGACCTCAAAGTCTGCATCCACAGTGACATATGTCTTCAACAAAGCCATATCCACTCCAACAAGGTGACACCCTCTAATCAACCCCTAATCGTGCCACTTTCGATTGGCCAAACATTCAAACACATGATTCTTTGGAGGCTGTACCTATTCAAACAGCTATATCGTTAATAATAAGTAGCAATAATAATATAGAGTATTATTTTATAATTTGTTCTAAAATTATTATTCTTTGGGTTCTACAAATCTACAGAATGTATGTATAAGTAAAATGAAGTTATAAAGAATACTTATTTCAGTTAGTTGTTTAAAACCACTCATTCTGATGTTTAGAATAACATGACAAAAGAAGATTCTGAGGACAGGCTTAACTTTTCTCTCAAAATGTTTTACTAAATGCATATATTTTTTCCCCTTCCTACATAAGTCATTCTGAGATTATTTAATGATTACAAAATAATGCCAATCTTATGTAATGCTAGAAACTTTGTGCAAACATCATGGACAGAAACAAATTTGAGAAATTTCCTATATTCTTTGATATATAAATGATATAACATGATAGTATAAAATTATTTTCTAATATAAAGATCTAAAGCCAAACACTATCTTGTAAAAGATAACACTCTTAAAATAAATAAAACTCCTATAATTGTATTTTTCCTGAAGATAAAATAGTTGAAATATCATAGACATGGACTGGTTTAATGTCTTCCCTACTGCAATAGTCTTTCAATAACTAAGCTGATTATTGTCTTTTACTTTTGTACCAGGAAAGCAAAAATAAACAGAAATATATTTGTCTTCACCTTAAATCTGCTTTTGAATTTGGGAGATACTATGCAGGAGGAGATGCAATGAACAAGAGGACTTCTTGGTGATATTCAACCATTTTACACAGCTGTGATGGATGTAGCCCCAAGGCACAGTTCTGGGGAGTTTGTCTCTCAATTGCTTTTTGTTGCTGGGGTTCCTTCTCATGTTGTCATTGCTGAATTCTTCCTGCATCTAGCATGGTATGATTGGACATGCAGAGACTGCCCAAAGTCTGGTGTGATTGCTACTTGGGAAACAGCCTACACTATTGAGCAATTTTCTACAGATCAATATGAAGATAGATTTTCATATAATAATATTACTTACATGGATTAAAGATTTTGCAAAATTTTTTATTTGATTTAACTAGTTTTAAGAAATTAAGATATTTGGTAGAAAGTTTAAGGAGATTGTTTAAATTGTTTTGCCAGAAAAATAAAATAAAATTAGAATTAAAAGTAGAATGTGTCTGCTTCCTTGTAGAACAGTGAGGGCTGCATAGGTTAGAGGAGGACTTCTGTGAGCTACAAGCAGGTAATTGTAATGGCAATTTAAAAAAAAAGGCTTGGGACAAGTTAATGATCAAAGAAAATATTCATTCTAGATTGGGTGTCTGAGTTCCTGGATTTTGTGATCTTGGGATATCTTCCCAGATTTCAGTGCACCATTAAAAGACAGGGTTATCAATAAAAATTAAATAATTCTATTATGAATATAAAAAAGAAAATAGATGATTAGTCAGTTTAGCTAAACAAGATTTCAAAACTAAGTTGTAAGATAGAGAATGATATATAATTTTTCTGTTAATATGAATTATTAGCTAAGTGTAGATAAAAACTTACTATTATAGATTAGCTTGCTTAAATTCTATTAAGAAATAACAAAAGAATTATTGCTTTGGGATTATGATGAACTTGAAGAAAGATAGATGGGAAATGATTAGTCAGGTATGAGTTTCTAAAGAAAAATACATAATCAATAATCCTGATGCAATTTCCTTTTTTGTAATGATTCTAATTTATTCATAAAGAATATGTTCTTGTGGTATTTGTTTTGGGAGCATATGAAACTGGAGAATATAAGGTAATACTTTTACTTGTGTAGAAAATTTTATATTACATGTTATAATAATGCTAATAGTAAAATTTAATTTGTTGTAGCTTTGCTTCACCCACTAAACAGGTATATATATATATATGTGTAAAGTCAGTTGGAGTTTTGCTCCATCCACCAAAGGTGTGTATGTATGTATATATATAAAATGGATGGAGCTCATAGAAACCTTCTTCATTCACCAAATGTGTGTGTGTGTGTGTTTATGTACATGCATGTGTTTCTTCATCGCTTTCCTTAGCTCCAGAGAATTATTTTACTCCCTCACTGAAAAGCCTGCTGAGTAATCCATTGCCAACTATACAACCTGCCTCAATTTCCCTGTGGAAGTTGGCCTTCGACATGATTTTTCTAGATTTAATCAGGAAAATAAAAACACTGAATTCACTATTTGAACAAAGCAGTCTAAACCAGAGAACAAATCTTACGTGACTTTTGGACAAATTGATTGGGAACTTAGGTTAGGGTGACATGAAACATATTCTTAGAGACTGCTTCTGAAGTATCAGTTTATTTAAAGTTGAATCTGTAAAATGAATTTCAAATGATAGTATCTATAGCAGTTTGTAAGAGTCTCTGCAAATGTTTCAGATCTTAGTCTGGGCATTAGATCTGCAATTCTAGAGTTGTGGGGTCCCCTAAGTCTTCTTCCTACTTCTGGCTGCAGTTACAACTGCCTCTGTTGAGTCATGAAAGTTATATTTCAACTATTTATTACATGTGGACTTGGTCCCTTACATGCAGAACTGTGATTAAAAAGTGAATAGGAATGAGATTTCCATGGAATGATGTTTAAATCCAAGAAGTATGTTGTTCTGCCAAGTTAACAACAGGCAAACAAGGAACATATTTATGTAAGAAAAAGATTGGTTTGTGATGTTGTGGATTCAGAGAGTGGTTATCAAGTGTTAAAAACTAGAGGCATGAAGAGACATCAAGTAGTGCATGAAATACTCCACAACTTGTTGTTTCTGTATTTCTCTTTTCAAAATTGATTTTTTGAAATTATAATGTAGTCATATAATTTCCTCCTACCCTTCCCTCCATCCACACCTTCTCATATATCCTGGCTTGCTCTATTTTAAATATATGGTCTCTTTTTGTGTCAATTGTTGGCATGTGTGTGTGTGTGTGTGTGTTTGTGTATATTTCGAAACACATAAATACAATCTCCTCATTCTATATAATGTTGTTTGTATGTATATTTTGGGGCTGAATATTTGGTGTTAGATATTTGGTTTGCACTTTCCTGGAGAAGAATATTTTCCCACTCTAAGCATGTCTTAGTTACCTGTAGTTATTTTTGTACAGTAAGGCCTCATGGGATTTCTCTCATTTATACAAGCACATCTATGAGTGTTTCTCTTTTTTCATCCACCTCAAGTCCACCAGTTCTTTTACCTGACCCTAAGCACAGAAAAAAATAATCAATAGGTATCCAAAGCATATGAACAATTGTCTAAAATAGAATGCTTCCTTGTCTTTTATAAGTCCACATACAACTTTCTGCATGTCAATTGAAGAATGTTTTTGATAGGTGGTAAATCTGACACATACTGTCTCTAGATCAGAATCTGTATAAAATTTTTTACACAATAGGACTATCTTTTTAAATTTCTTGTGTAATTAGATTGCAAAGCAAAGTCTCCTAGATCCCACTAGATGTTTAGAATGTAATGAACAGAAACTAATATGTTAAGTAAAATAAGGGCAACCAAGAAAAATAATTATTCATTTTGCCTCATTCATATGTAGAACATTTTAGGCTATTGTTCAACTCATGAATTGTGAACAGATTAATTTGTTTATGGGTGTTTTGCTCCACTATTATTATTTAATTAAATGCTCATAGTCTCAAGTCAAAAATATTTAGGAAATTAGGTGATATTTCTTTTAAAAATCGGATGCTATCCTATACTTCAATTTCCCTAAAAGTAATAATTTATCCATCAAAAATGGTTTCCCTATTACTACTCAACTGATTCCATATATTGTACATTTTTGTTAATTTTTGGCACTCTATCTGAAAGTAGCTTATTAAATTTAGAATCATTTTGGCTCTCATGTGAAATAACCATGAAAACTCAGATTTTTTTAATCTAAAACTATGTGTGGTTCACAGTACATTTTTGTTGGTAAGTTAAAAGGTTATCAGACTTACATTCTAATCTGTATCCCAGAGACTTTATAACAAGTAAATGTAACCTCCTAACCCAAGACATCTAACTATGGATAATTTGAAAACAGCAATAGCAGTATAATTTGTTTTTCTACTATTATTGAGCACCATGACTAAAAATCACTTACTTGTGGAAGAAGGGTTTGTCTTTTAATATTGTCAGATGTTCCTATAAATAATTACTAAAAGTTAATATGTAATTACATGTATAGAATTGTTGAATTTGCTCTTTATAGGAAAACTTTCTTTGCACAAAAATTAATTTGTATTAACACTTATTATACATATAATATTCTGCTGATGGAAGGTTATTATATAGAATATTCCAAATAAAACTTTGGAATAAATTATATCAAAAATTATTTTAACTTAAAGCCCTGAAAAGCTACAATGTGATGATAGTTTCTACAAAGGAAAAAGCTATGTTTTCTCTGATGTGAGAAAAGTATGACATTTCAAGTAGAAATTTGTCAGGAATAGTTTTGTCATATTACTATAGGCAAAATGGCTGTATTCTTGCATGTTACATAGTTCTATTTTGTTTTTACAAGTGTTTAGATGACTAATCAAGGAAAATAAATCCATATTTAGGGTCAATAATACTTAGATGTAGAATGTTGGCATTCTCATACATGACTTTCCTTGTTAGAGCTACAATTTGCTTATTATAATGCTTTTCCCAATTTAAAATCAAGCCAGCTTTATTTCTGTTATACATTTTCATCCTGCCTGATTATCCCTTTGGCTATGAAGCTCATAAATGCTAAATAAATCATGCTTTTTCTTAGAGATAACATTAATACTGTGATAGAAACCATTAATACTGTGAGTTAATCTTAGCACTCACTTCTAAGTTCTGGTCCAGTGCCTATACAGTTAAATAGACACACTAGTGTCAAGAGCTGTCCATCCATGTAGTCCTACCAAACAATTTCTAAATAATTGCTAAGAACTAAATCAAACTTGTATAGGTTCACGTTAGTAAGAACTCCAGGAATAGATTGAGTGATAATATTTCTGGAGATGCTTTCTCTAACCATAGAAAATCCTTTAAACATATATAAACTAAATAGAATCTTAGTTTCAAACCATGATGGTCTACTGGAAGCAGACATTTGAAAGCTATGCACTATGGCTTGGTCCCCAGGTAGTATTATTTCCAGTTTTCTGAGGAACTGTCAGACTGATTTCCAGAGTGGAGTACCAGCTTGCAATCTGACCGGCAATGGAGGAGTGTTCCTGTTTCTTCATATCCTCCCCAGCATCTACTATAACCTGAGGTTTTTATCTTAGCCATTCTGACTGGTGTGAGGTGAAATCTCAGAGTTCTTTTAATTTGCATTTCCCTGATGACTAAGAATGTTGAATCTTTCTTTAGGTGCCTCCCTGCCATTTGAGATTTCTTAGTTGAGAATTCTTGTTTAGCTCTGAACTCCATTTTTAATAGGGTTATTTTATTCTCTGGAGTCTAACTCCTTGAGTTCTTTGTATATATTGGATATTAACCCTCTATTGGATGTAGAGCTGGTAAAGATCTTTTCCCAACCTTTTGGTTGCAATTTAGTCCTGTTGAGAGTGTTCTTTGTCTTACAGAAGTTTTTCAATTTTATGAGATCCCATTTGTCTATAGTTGATCTTTGAGCCTGAGTCATTGGTGTTCTGTTTAGGAAAATTTCCCCTGTGCTGCTGTGTTCGAGGATCTTTCCCAAACTATACCACTCCTGGACATATACTCAAAAGGTGCTCCAACATATAACAAAAACATATGCTCCACTATGTTTATTGCAGCCTTATTTATAATAGCCAGAAGCTGGAAAGAACCCAGATGTCCCTCCACAGAGGAAACGATACAGAAAATGTGTTACATTTACACAATGGGATACTACGCAGATATTAAAAACAATGACTTCATGAAATTCACAGGCAAATGGATGGAACTAGAAAATATGCATTCTACAAAGGAAGGGGAGAATCTCTAGAGACCATATCCAGAAGTTTGGCATGGCCACAGTTGAGGAATGGGGCCACTCACTCATCTCCAAAATTTTAACCCAGAATTGCTCCTGTCTTAAAGAAATACAGGAACAAATTGTGAAGCAGAGACTGAAGGAAAGGTCATCCAGAGACAGCCCTACCTGGGGATCCATCCTATATATAGATACCAAACCCAGATGCTATTGCTGATGCGAAAAAGTGCTTGTTGACAAGAGCCTTATTTAGCTGTCTCCTGAGAAGCTCTGCCAGAGCCTAAACAATACAGATATGGATGCTCTCAGTAAACCATGAGACTGAGCAAGGGCAGCAGAACAATGGAGGAGTTAGGGGAAGAACTGAAGGAGCTGAAGGGATTTGCAACCCCATAGGAAGTACAACAGTATCAACCAACCAGACTTCCTCCAGAGCTCCCATGGACTAAACTATCAACCAAAGGTTACACTGAGGGACCCATAGCACCAGCTGCATATATAGCAGACAATGTTCTTATCTGGTATCAATGTGAAGGGAGACTATTGGTCCTGTGAAGTCTCAATGCCCCAGTGTAGGGGAATGTTAGGGTAGTGAGGCAGAATGGATTGGTGGGTGGGGGATCACTCTCATAGAAGTAGTAGGTAGGGTACGTGGGATTGCAGATTTGTGGAGGGGAAATCGGGAAGGGGGATAGCATATGAAATGTATGTGAATATAATATCCAATAAAAAATTCTTAAGTGGACAGGTGATTTTCATTTTCTATTGAAGATAATATGTTTAAAAAGTTCAGGAAATATGTTATTTGATATCAAATCAGAAATGAAATGTTAGAATAGATGTTTGTATAAAAACAGTAGGATTTCAATATAATGTTTATTTATAAAAACATGAAAATATTAAAAATGGATCTCATATATATGTGCATAAGCATATTTATAATATTTGGAAATTTATTGTCAATAAGTTAGTGAAGGTATCAATAGATGTGTGTTCAGTTCAAAGAACCTTTTGAGAATACAGAAACACACATACATTTAGATAAAATATTTTCTTTAATTTAAATTTGGTTAATGAACCGTTGGAGTCATTTATTTTGGATTATATATCCAGTTGGTATAATGGTTTTGAATCTTTTCACACAAATTTGAAATAATACAAATTGACTAAGTATTTATTCTTAAATCAATAATGGTTTCTTTAACATTAACTAGTAAAACAATCATAACATTTGAAGGGTATGTATTTTATATCCACATTAAGTAGATTAATGTGATTAAAATATTTAGTGTTGATATAATAACTAGTTTTGTAATACAGAAACTGCTACTCAGAAAGATTAATTTTTGATTCATTCATATGAAATAATGCAGAACTGTGGTTTTTTATGTGAATGACTATATTGTTTATGATGTGTTCAGATACTTGTCCTAAAGAAACCTATTTAATGCTAAAAAATATTTTATTTTATTTGTTTACAAAATTGTTCAAATAAAATATTTAAATCATGTTGTCAAATAAAATATTTATTTGGATTATTTTCCTACATAAAGGGAAAATCGAGGTCAACAGAACATATGTCTTGACTAAGAAAAATAGATTGGTCATTCCATAAGATATTTTTATTTTGGACACAATAATTCCAAACACAATAAATTATTTAGAGAATGATTTCTATCTAGAAATATGAAATAAACACTCATACATGAAAATGCTTTGGAGATTCTATTAAAAATAAAAAGACCATAAGGATGCAGTCCTTAACTTCTATATATTTTCCAGGCAAATGATTTTAAATTTGGATTTCTTTTCTCAAACATTTACTAACTCCTGTTAGGCTAGTTGTAATAGAAGTGTAAGACTCATACTCTCAATTTTGATGGATTTTAGCATTTTGAACATGTTTTAAAATTTAAACATCATATATAAGAAATAAAGTCTCTTCAAAGGGAACATATACTCACAAGAGAAACACAATCCATCATGCCATGAAATGAGAAAAAAATGCTGACAGAAGAGACAATGAAAATATATTTGAAACCAGAATAAATATCTCAAGAAGATAAAAATTTCCAAAGAATCCTTCTAATATTGGGGTTAAGGATATCCTACACAGGCTATTTAGAAAGATATGCTTATAAAATTTCATAAACAGAAAACTTGCTGCAAATAGAAATGTCAAGCAACAGTTTCCACTTCTAGAGTCTTGTATTTTTCCATAATTCTATGTTTCAGTAGAATCCATGTTTTTGTCAGTAATTTCAGCCAGTACTTGGTATTGGAAAGTTAGGAGCCAATTGGTTTTGCACATTGTAAACTTTCTCAGGAAACTTACAGTATAACTGCTAATTGAATTGCAGTCTGGGACTTTCTCTCTCTCTCTCTCTCTCTCTCTCTCTCTCTCTCTCTCTCGTCTCTCTCTCTCTCTCTCTCTCTCTCTCTCTCTCTCTCTCTCTCTCTGTTTCTCTCTCTCTGTCTCTCCTCTCTCTCTGCTAAAGTATCAGACCAGACCAGACTAGTATCAGAATCTGAATATTTTCCTTAGCTACTCTGTCTGGCTCCTTAATCATTAGCAGGTATTACCACCAAGATGAATATTGACCTTCTGACTGTTTGCCATATGCTTTCAGTTTCAGAAAGTGTAAGAAACTCAGATATAAAATCTTTATACTTAAGCACTTCTCTGTAGTAGGAAAAACATGTGTCTGTTTATACAGTAAAAAGAAATAACGTTGAAAATTTTGTATCAACCAAGTGGTATTTGAAAATGTACATGACAGCTAGCCTAGAAGAGTGGATAGTATATTGGCTTTGTAAATCAGAAACTTGAAAAACAATATTTTATTTATTATAATAATTATATATTTGTTTCACTGCTTTCTTTGACTAGAGATGATAGCACACAAAATGATAACATTTAAAAAAGTGAAATATAATTTGAACTCTGTGGAGTTATAATGAAAATGTACTCCATAGGTTCATATATTTGAATGCTTAATCTCGAGATGAACGAAATATTTGGGAAGAATTTTAGGATTTCTATTGCTGTGACAAGGCACCATGACCATGGCTATATTATAAAGAATGACATTTAATTTAATTGGAGCTTGCATACAGTTTCAGAGATTTAGCTCATTGTTAAACATGGTGGCACACAGACACAGGTAGCACTCAAGAGGTAGCTGCCAGTACAATATCCAGATTTTCAAGCAGCAGGAAAAGAGTGTTACACTGGAGGTGATTTGAGCACTTGAAATCTCAAACCATACCTCCCAGTGACACACAGCCTCCACAAGTTCATAGTTCCCTCAGCAATGCCTTACCTCCTGATTGGCCCAGTTCTAAGAGCTTATGGGGGACATTGTCATTTAAACCTAAACAAGAGAGATCTGAAGCTATAACTTTGTCAGAGGAGATATGTAAATGGGTTTACAGTTTGACACTCTCAATTATCTCTCTTCTTTCTCTCTCATTCCCTGGTGTGTGTGTGTGTCTGTGTGTGTGTGTGTGTGTGTGTGTGTGTGTGTGTGTGTGTGTTTTCTATGCCTGAGCTTCTGTGCTTATGGATCAGATGAAAGTTCACAGGTAGCGCTCCAGCACCATGCTTTAGTCCTTACTGTGTGCTGCCATGCCCCCAGCCATGATGTTTACACTTTCTTTTATAAGCTGCGCTGTCATGGTGTCTCATTCATGAAAGTAGAAAAATAAGATAAACCCAGACATATCTTGTCAGGTATGTAATTCATCCTTAAAATTAAAAAAAAAAAAAAAACATTATTAACAGCAATTGTTTTGATTTTTTGATTTTTCATAATTAAGGATAATGATTAACCCCTAGGAAAAGTAAAAACAAAATAGTTGAAATGTAAAGACATTCTAGTGTCACTAGAAAATTTAAACATTATAAAATTTAGTCTTTCTTGTTAGGCATTTTTCCTTTTACTTCTGGGAGTAATCTATTTGAATTTTCTATAAAGACATCAAAACATTAGGTAATAAAACTTTAAATAAGCATTAAGATTTAAACAAAAACTATGATTAATCAATTTGTATACCATTCTAGTATACAGTGAGCTGTTTAGGATATCAGAGGCCTTTGATGAATACACTAACATGGGATGAATTTATAAGTAAGACTGAATACTTCTTTAGAATATCAATGACATGCCTATAACAGAAAGCCAAAAATAATTACTAGAGTGCATCTTTGGAAAACAGATGCAATAATATATGCACTTCTAATCAATTACTTATGGTTCATTATGAAAGGAGATGTCTTTGAAAACTATTTAATCAATCAACAAAAGATTGAACAATGAAGTAACTTCAAGTCATTCTTGAAAACTCCTGTTACATTTTCTTCTTACCTCCAAGATGTATTACATTCATGGATTATAAAATTGTTGACTCATACAAAAGCCTTTTCCTTTATGTGTAAAATGATTATTCTGGAAAAATATAATTTTTTATTGCATATTTAATTTGTTTACATTTCAAATGCTGTCCCCTTTCCAGTTCCTACCTCCACAACCCCTATCCCATCCCCCCTCCCCTGCTTCTATGAGGGTGTTCCCCCACCCACCTGTGCACCCACTCCTGCCTCTCTGCCCTTGCATTCCACTACACTGGGTTATCAAGCCTTAAGAGGACTAAAGGCCTCTTCTCCCATTGATGCCCAACAAGACCTTCCTTGGCTACATATGTGGCTGGAGCCATGGGTCCCTCCATGTGTATTCTTTGGCTGGTAGTTTAGTCTCTGGGAGCTCTGGTTGGGGGAGGGAGTCTGGTTGGTTGATATTGTTGTTTTTCCTATTTGATTGCAAACCCCTTCAGCTCCTTCAATCCTTTCTCTAACTCCTCCATTGGGGATCCTGTGCTTAGTCCAATGGTTGGCTGCAATCATCCACCTCTATTTGTCAGGCTCTGGCACAGCCTCTTAGGATGTAGCTATAACTGTCATTTGAAACTTTTATTCTTTTTGCATGCTCAAACCTCCGCAATATCAGAGATTTGAGACTCAGGGGAGTAGAGTTAACTCTCTCCCTGTCTCTATGCTTGCTTTGGGGCACCTAACCATGACCTGCAACTAGGAAATCATGAACAGTCAATCACATACACAACACCTGGAATGCCCCTTCATGCTAATGAGACATTGAGACATTATGGTAGCTTGATCAGGTGTATCACAATTGACAGGAACTCAAATAAGCTTAGGTTCTTATGAGAAAAAACAAAACAAAACAAAACAAAAAAAACAAGAAAACCACATACAGATGTAGTTTAGACACTTGCAGTATTTGTTAGTTTAGAAACAAAAGCTCTGATTGAAGACGGTGCTTTTCATTTTTTTTTTATTGTATGTCTAATATGAATCATTACAGATTTTCATTCTGTCAGTCTTTCATGTGTCTTTATTCATTTGTAGGATTTATTTTTTTCCAGATGTACTTTAAATATTATCAAATTGTGATTATTTTCTTTCTTGGCAATTTTATGTGATTTGTGTATTAAATATCATTCCATTTCTGACATAACATTTCTCATTTTTATACACAGTATTGATTGTCATGAATATAAAACATGGCCTTTTTGCTTCCATTTATTTGTTAAACAGATTGCTTAAATGAGTATTTTTTATATAGTTATTTGACTATATATTGATGTTTTACTGTAGAAAAACAGTTATATGGTACAAATCAAACTAAAACCACATCACAAATGAAAATTCTCATAGCTATGAGTTGATAACTATTTCTATTAACTGCATAGTCTTTTTAACAATCAATGTCTTACTTTTGCTTACTTTTATTGTTTAATAACTTGCTTTATATTTTTAAAAATGCCAAAAATGTTACTGCACATATATTCAGTGTGATGTTTCATAACAAAAGCTTATAATAAGGAACATAAATGTGGACTGTACTTCTGAGGCTGTCACGTCATGTTTATATACTCAGTTTGCTTTGACCAGAAGCATTTCTAATACCTAAACAGTTTCTCATAGCAAGACTTTCTCATGATTCTAAACTCAAATCCCTTGATAAAATCCACTACAACCCAATTTGCTTCAAGTGTTCATCTCTAAAGCAAACTGCACAGAAGACTTAGATTCTAATACAAATGTCAGCTTGTTAAAGAACGAAGTAGGTAAGGTGGAGAAGTTGGAGAGGAAAAAAAGGGGAGCTATTGAAACAGTAACAACAACAAAAGACTATTCTAGGTGCTTTCATTTAGGATAATAATGAGGAATGGAAACTAACAAGAATGGAGCCTGCCATTTGTGAATCTAAGTGCCTGTCAGTAACATCTTCCTTACATAGCATAGGATATGCTTCTTTATAGAGTAAGATTGCTTTGATTTGTTCATGTTTTATGCTTATTTCTCTCATTTATTAACAGAACATATACTACATATACATTTGATAGATTATTCTTTCACTGAATGTTTTGAAAAAAATTTATTGTAGTTTTTTTGTTTGTTTGTTTGTTTGTTTGTTTTTTACCATTAGCCTGACTTTAGACATTTCATGAATTACATATAATATTCTATATAATATTGGGGTGAAAGAAGAGTTCTATTTTAAGAATTATATCATAATAATCTACATAAAGCTCCTTACATCCTATTACAAAGACACTTGGTTATCCATGGTCATTTCTGATCTATGTATAATAACCAGAAATTTGAAACAGCTTAGATGATCATCAACAGATGAATGGAAAATAAAAATGTGCTTTATTTACACAATGGAATATTATTCAACTGGTAAAAACTGAAATTCACAGATAAATAGATGGATATGGAAAATTATCCTGAAGAGGTAAACCAGAACCCTAAAGACAAATATTGTATACCCTTTTTTATGAGGAGATACTAGCATTTAAGTCTTTAATAAGCAGGCTATAATCCATATAATCACAGAGGCTATGTATAGAGTATGGAGCTAATGGTGATAGATCTCCATGTGATGGAGAAATAGAATAGATAATTATGGTGAAATGGAGAGAAGAGGAGGCTAAAACAGAATGACCAATTAAAGAACCATAAGGAAGTTGAAGGTAAGGGATGATATACTGAAAGGAATACAGGGCAGCTGACACTAAAGGCCACTTTAGAGGTCATATTGAAACCTACTGCAGTAGAGATACTTAAAATATATAAAAATATAAATTAAATCTAAATTGGAGTCACTAAATAATAGGGATAACAAAGCCTCAATTAGACTTCTTTCAACACCAATTAAAATCTACAATACTAGGATTGTACTACATCTAATTGCGTTTTGCCCAAAGCATCATCATAGAAAGCTCCAAACAATTCAGGCTATTACCAAAGTAATTGTCTATTCTATAAAAATGGATACTAAGGCCCTACAGATGAAGAAAGCAACACACACATATGCATACTCACACATACCTCACTGAACATGGAAAAGTCATGGTGGTAACTAATATAACCTTTATCACTAATGATGAGTGTTCATAATATTAAAAGATTAAAAGATACTTTGCATGTTTCCAGTGGAGAATGAAAAACACCAATATAGCTACAAAACATTTGATTTATAACGCTGACCTGTTTTATGATATACTTGTGCAAGAGTGGCAGAAATGTTGTAGGGGTTACTAACCACTTTTTGATTGGATTTGAGGCCCACTCCATGAGACTGAAGCCATGCCCGACATTTAAAGCTGACTAAGAATTTGGAATTAGATAGGTCAGAGACATAGAGGAAAACATAATACTACTTTTCTGCTAAGGAGGAGGAGGAGGCATAAAAAATTTAAGGACTAGTAAAAATGAAAGATGTTGAAGAAATAGTGCCTTACAGACACAACAGAACTGACAGCAAAAAGAATTCACCAAGATTATGGCAGCAGATAAAGGGGCTGCATAGGTCTATGGCAGATGGGCTCTAAGCATTGAAAGTGGAACTGTAAATGAACCAGCATTACTAACTAAGAGACTATGGGCCATTCATAACCACTCACAAAGGAAAATCTAAGTTTATCCTATGGAATGCCACTGAGTAGATAAATGACACTTTAGGATAGGTCTCATACCCAATAGTAGATGACCAACACAAAACAAATATAACAGTATTTTTGGATCTGTGTTGTGTCATAATGTTTTATTTGGATTTTTTTTTTACCTTACTTTGGTTTTGCGTGTATATTATAGTTTTAGATTCTATGTTTCTTTAAAGGTTTTTAATGTATGTATCTAAATGTATTTTCCACTTTTATTTGCACATTTTCTTTGGTTTTAATTTTTGTTAGTTTTGATTTACTAAAGTTTGGATTTTTGATATCTTTTCTAAGTTGAGAGAGACAAGGCATGGTGTTAAATTGTTGTGGAGGTAGGGAAAATCTGGGAGGAAATAAGAGAGGAAAAATCTTGATCAGAATATATTGTATGGCAAAACACTTATTTTCAATAAAGAAAGAAATAAGAGATGATATATTCTGGAGTCAAATATGTTACCAGAAGAGAGGTTAAGTCCTCTCTAAATACCCTATTCCAGTCTGATAGCAAAATCATGAACTTTTTATAGTAATAGAACAAATATATCCATACAACAGTTAACTTTTCAAATACATTTGTGAGTATATTATGTAGCAGAGTTAAACAAATGCAAAGATAATTTTATTCTAAACCTTCTCTGTTGGCATTCGTAACACTTTGATTGGTGGAATTAGATGTCTGTTCATATGTTACAAAGGATTTGTCTAATGATCACAAAAGATTTTAGGTTGTATACAAATAAAGGCAATGGATGGCTATAAAGTTTGTGAAAGATTCCTTAAGATCATTTGTCTTTGCACTTCCAGCTTCCCAAGCCTACATCATAGAAGTGTTAAGCAGTCAATCAGCATTTTCAGAAACATCTTTACAGGAATTTTCATTCATAGCTGGTGTATAACAAACACAGAAGGGAGAAAGCCCTTTATGTAATTTTTAATTCCTCTGCCATCTTAGGTTCTCTGTTGCAGAGAGGCTCAATTGAGAAGCAGTTTGGAAGTTCTCTTTACAAAACTTTCCAGAGATTGTGCTCATACATATATAGTCTTCTTGATAACTTATTATTGGAAAACCAGGTACTTTTTTTAAAGAATTAAGCAAATATAAATACATATAAATTTTTCCCAGTGACATTAATCCTATATGAACACAGAAACTGTTTACTGGGACCTCCCCCTTGCCTGTTGGTACCTGTGGCCTGTTTTTGAACTTACAGATTAAGTGTTTTTGTTCAGATTCATAAGATGGGTGACAGCCCTGCCCATTCCTGCTTGGCTGACTTCTTTCTTGGAAAACTTTTTGTAACTATACTAATATACATTACAGATTATTCACTTTCGTGGAAGAGTCTAAATACCAATTCAGTAAAACCATGAGTTATAATGTTTATACTATTGCCAAAGACATGTTCCAACATGCTATTGACCTCTATGATAGTATTATGTTGCCATGTGGGACTTGCTCATCATAAACTATTCTCTTTGGTGTTAAAATGAACCTCTAGAGGTTATCAGTACATTTTATCCTGGGCCTTTAAGTGGGTGTAAATTGTCAGAAATAAGATAATTTTCCTTTGGTTTTACAACTGGTTCTTTATCTTGTTCATTTTTGTATGAAGTACATCTATATTGGGACGTATGAATGGCCCAAACTACCACGGATATCAGAGGATAATCTCTACCATCTCTTTTACTCTGAGTTGTTTTGCTATTATACTGTATATGCCACACTAACTGATCCATGATATCAGAGAATTTTCCTGACTCTCCAATTCCAATTTTATCACAGGGATATTGGAATTACGTTACACTTGAGGCATCATATTACTATGGCAAGCCCTTTGACTACTTCAGGTAAAAAAAATAGTATCACTTCTTACTCCTTTTTTGTATACAGTCATTACAGTATTAAAATACAAAGCAAATATTTCTTATATGATATACACACTAAAAGATGAAGGCATTAATTATTACTTATTTCTTTTATTAATTACTAGAATTACTTTCTTATATTTTCAATTTCAAGGATCCATATATTATGGATATTAAAAGATCCTGATAAGCTTTAAATTATTGATTGAAATGAATGTTGTAATTAAATCTAATATAAAGGATAACATTTCATTTGATTTCTAAATACTGTATAGTATATCTGTGTTTATATATAATGCATAATAATTTTAAAATACGTGAGTTGCAAAGCAAATGAAATAAATGAACATAAATACAGAGTTTTATACAAACTCACAAGTATAGAGGTATCAGTAATTCATGCTATGCATATGCATATGTCTGTGTAGTATCTTGTAGGCGGCCGAAGAGACGGCGCCGGTTTCCAACATGGCTGGCGCAGCGTCCTGCATAAGCCTACTGCGCATGCGTCAGCCTCAAGCCCCTCCAGAGAGGGCTTATGCAAATGAGGCATGAGCCCTAACCAATCACAGGGCTTATGCTAATGAGACATGAGCTCACCGGGTTTATGGTAATGAGGCACGAGCCCTAACCAATCACAGGGCTTATGCTAATGAGGTATTGGCCCTAACCAATCCTGAGAGAACAGGCTGTCTGGCCTGCCCCCTTGGAAAGGTATATAAGCAGTGCATTTCAGCTGCTTGGGGGTTGCCGCCCCTTCGATGGATGAAGACTGTGCCTGGAATAAAAGAGCTGTTAAAGAAGAATCCAGGCGTGTCGTGTCTTACTTGCCGGCTGAGGAGAAGACGCGACAGTATCTATGTTAAAAAGAATTATATTTCTGTGAGACTAAAAGATCTGCTTTTTCTGCTGGGAAAGGCAATACATGCCCTTAAGACTAATACTTAGGATACAAAGGCAGGCAAATCTCATTGATCTCTAGACCAGCCTGTTTTCAACAGTGAGTTTCAAGGCAGGAGAATGAGACCTTGTCTAAATCAAAACAAAACAAAACAAAATTAAAAAGTTTCTCTGATCTGCTTTTATCTTTTTATATTAGACATTGGTCATGATTTATGTTGGTCCACATCCTAAATTGCTCAATAAATCTAATCTGCTTTTTAGCAGTATTTTTTTTGATATTTTACTTGTTTCATTATTCAACTGTATATAGTATCTAAACAATAATATTAAATGTATTCTATTCTTTGGTTCAAAACATCTGTTTGATTTTATTTTTTGGATTAATTTCATTATTTGAAGGTATTTCCCAAATTCAAGAATGTTTTTGAGGGTGTGTTTTGAAAAATTACAAAAGAATAAAATATTCATTTTAAGAGTTCCTTCTAGAAAGTATTTATAAAACTATTTAATAAGCAGTGTCTTTACCCCTCAAGCTTTGATCTGTTCATTTGTGCTACTCATATCACTTGACAGATGATGTTAGGTGGAGAATCTCATTGATAATTTCAGGAATGCTAGACCACATTATTCACCTTGTGGACCTGAGGTTGTTTAAAATATATAAAATTTAGAAAAATTAACATACTTGCCTTCCATTTTTTACATTCTAATGTACATTAGTACATTAGAAATACATTTCTGGAATATAAGGCTCCTAATTAATTCAACATGAATGCCTATTATATGGAATCAAAAAGGTATCTTCATTTTTACATCTAATAAAATTGTAAAAAAGTAATTTTGAAAATTTCTATCCCATTTACATAGACACTTATCCATTATAGTTTGGTATGTGGAAAGGTATAAAAATCAAATTCAGTTACTTCATGAATTAATCATTTCTTCCATTTCAGTACAAGATTATTTTATACTTAGTTAAACTCTCAGCTAGTTCTCACTCACAAACTCTGTTTTTGAGTGTTTCCATTGATTATTTCAATTGACATAACTAATCCCAAGACACCTCAGTGAGAAAGAGGCTATGGATATTATAAGGTATTTATTTTCTCCTCACCAATCCCTGATCTGAATTCAAATTTGTATTGAGTGCTCAGAAAGCAGCAAAGCATTGCCATATTCAGTCCACTGGGAAGGAAGGAAATGGATGAGAGGCAAGTACAAATTCTAAGGGGAGTCATAAACAAATCTGCACCACTTACATTCCATTTGCCCAATAGCATTTAATATCCCCAGAGTCTTTCACCAGCTTTGTTACCCCAGTTAATTACATTCCAATTTCAGGGTTGAGCACCTATTGCGAGTTATGAACTGTCTTCGCCTCTGAGGAGGTCCAACATTCTGAATTGTATCCCCAATGTTTGTCTTTACTGCTATCTGTGATAAAGATTTTCTAAAACTTAAAATACTCCAAATGGACTTGTCATTATGTATTACTACCTAAGATACACATCTAGCCATCGAGTGGTCTTTATAATATTACACTTGCTTTCTTTACTTCTCCTGTCTCACCTTTACCTTTGATTTTCTGAGATTTATTGAAAATTTTGCATGCTATATCAAGTTACACATTTTTAAATGGACAAACACTACAATCACCTCAGCATATTGCCCTTATTATTATATCTTTCCACAATATTTTAACTTTTGTAATTACACAGTTTCTTAAAGACTTAACTAAGAAGTTAGTTATCAACACTTTCTGGCCAGAGTTTACGACCTTTCCTTATACAGAGATATCTACCAATGCTTCTAGATTACAAACACATATATATCGGTTACAGTTCAAATGTAGGGATCATATAAAATTTGGCAAGTAAAGTGCTTGCTGACAGGAGCATGGTATAGCTGTCTCCTGAGAGGCTCTGTCAGAGCCTGACCAATACAGATGGAAATATACATAGCCAAACATTGGACTGGGCACAGAGACCCCAGTGGAAAAGTTAGGGCAAGGACTGTAGGAGCTGAAGGGGTTTGCAACCTCATAGGAAGAACAACAATATCTACCAACCAGATCCCAAAAGCTCTCAAGAACTAAACCACCAACCAAAGAGTACACAGGGGTTATCCATGGCTCCAGCTGGATATGTAGCAGAGGTTGCCCTTATCTGGTATCACTGGCAGGGGTAGCCCCCTGGTTCTGTGGAGGCTTTATGACCCAGGATAGGAGAATACTACAGCACTGAGGCAGGAGAAGGTGGACAGGTGGGGGAACCCCCTCATAGAGGCAGGGAGAGGGAGGGAGAGGTTGGGGGCTTATGGAGGGGAAACTGAGAAGAGGGATAACATTTAAAATGTAAATCAATAAAATAACCAATAAAAAATTAGTTTCACATAAAAAATTGCTGAATCCATAACACTAAAATTTAAGTAAAATTTCAACAATGTGAATTGATCTATCTGTTTCTGGAAAACTTAACTTTGTTACGAGGTGTAATTTTATTTTGGTAACAGTTCTGAACTCACAATAGGTGTGGTGATTTAGGAAGCAGGTCTCATTGCCAACTCTCACACTGACACAATTCCTCCAACAAGGCCACACCTCCTAATACTGCCATTCCCTGAGCATGTATGTTGCCGTGCCATATAACACCAAATAATAATCTCCGAATCATGTTGGCTCAAAATTCAATCAACTTTGATACGAGTTGTAATAATGTTTTGACTGTAATTTTGAAATTTTCTCCTCATAGAACATAACTTGGTTATAGAAAATAAACATTAAATCTATTTTTTACCATGATTCATCATCATGCAAATATATAATTAGACTGTGTTGTGCTAGAATGCATGATCATAAAAGTTGATGCTTCAGTTGCTCACTTGAATTTTATGAAAATTTCCAAAAAATAATTTGAAATGACTCTAAACACATTCTGCCATTTTATATGCCACACTTATTCAAAGTGTCATTCTCAGTACTGATGATGATAATGTCAAAATATGTCAAAATATCAATCAACTGAAAAATGTTCAAGATTCTGCATATTTGAGAGTATCAAGCACTCAGCCAAGATTTAATTCTCTATAAGAAAAGTAAGCACCTTCATATAATTATTATGAAAATTTTCTCAATTTCAATAAATGATAAAGCTGCATGTAAAACAGAGAGTTGTATAAAATATATTCATTTATATTTTTCCCTGGCAAATGTTTGTTATATCCTACATTATACCCATATGTATCCCATTTTATGCCCATTTCTGTTGATGTAATAAAATTCCTTTACCAAAATGAACTTAAGGAAACACAGTTATATTTTACTCAAGGGTTCCAGAAGGATAGAATCTGTGAGGGAATCACATGGAAAGCTTGGTGACTAGTATCGTAGCCTACCAGGGGTAGATGAAGAGTAAAGGAAATAGAGAACAAAGCTATAAAGTCTCAAAGCTTCCCTCAAGCTTCCTCAAGGGAGGCTTACCCCTTAAAGGTTTTATCACCTTCCCAATAGTGTCATCAACTGTAGATAAAGTCTTTACATATTTATGGCTATGGAGGATATTTCTCATTTAAATCATTTCATTGGCCACATGGATCTCATAGTCTCATGGCCAACTCATGCAAAATATATTCAGTTTAATTTTTATAATTTCCATAGTCTTTTATAGTCTCATACCCATTCAAATACCTCATAAAGACTTAAGAACTTCTCTTACCTGTTACTCTGTTAAAATAAAAATTATAAATATATAATTCTAACATATAATGACAAAAATATACATTCTGGTTTCTACACATTGAGGAGAGGTTGAACCAAAGGAAGACTGAAAACCAGTAGTGACATTAACAAATCCTATATCTTCACTTCCAATATTTGGGGCTTCTGTTTCAAAGACTTTAGATTTCTCATCTCTCCAGGTCACCCTATTACAACATGCATTTCTAATTTGATCTGGTTCTACTTACTTTATGCATATCTTCTTGTCAAATGACTTGGGGCTCTGGCATCTCCAACACATCCATAGTAACTAAAGGTTCACTACAGCAACTTCATGGAATAACTTGTCAGGGTCTCCTCCTAGGGACATTCCTACACAAGTTGCCAGGCTTCAGCGATTCTCTGATTCTCTAAAAGAATCCATGACCCCTCAAATTTGTATCTTTCTTGTGTACAAAGCCATAATAATATGGACATTACTACTCTCTTATATTGCTGGCCTGCATCATTTGATTTGATCACATTAGCCTCAGATTTTTTTCTCTAAATTTTCTTACTATAAGGAGGACACTTCTTAGGCCTTCTCATTCTTAAATAGTAAGCTTAACAAAGCAGAGAATGGGACTATAAGCTGTACCAAGAGCACAATTTCTATCTTTCCAATGCAAAGCAGGAGGGTTTGTTTTATTGGTCCTAATTTTCTTAATAATTATAGTTGCTTTTTCACCATATAACTTGTCTACAACACTAAGCTTCCCCATGTTCTTTTCCTCTTTAAACTGCCTATATTCTACTTCATTCTGCCCCATTCTTCCTTCTTACTGTAGTCCTGTATAAAGGTACTAGGTAATAGTCACCCCCACAGATTCAATATACTGTTATCTTGAGAGCTCCTACACCAAATAATTTTGTCCACATTTTAAAATAAAGCCTGGAACAAGTTATTATGACATGGACACAAGAAAGCCAGATTCTATTCCAAGAATTCTCACAAATGAAATCAAGTCCAGTTACTCATATTTGCTTCACTGTGAAACCCCATGATCTGGGTCTTCATGGTCCACATTATTGTCAGCATTCTGCCCTCTTTACTCCTATGAAAACAGCTGATTAAGCTGTGCTCACAGCCTATAATGGCTTTCTTAGCCCAAACTTGCAAAACTCTCAAATTTCTTCTAAAAAAAAACAAAAAAAAAAACAAAAAAAAAAACTGCATGGTAAATTTCTTCAGAAAAATGGCCTAATGTCTGTGTTGGTTCTTTTGTTTTGGCTATGATAAAATAAAATGACCAAAATATTTACAGAATACATATTTTATTTTATTTTGACTTATAATTCCAGTAGTCTTACAGCTCAATGGAGTAAGGAAGTCACTGGAAAATTAAAAAAAGAAACAAAAAACAAAAACAAAAACAATAACAGAAAGAATATTGTTTAGCATTGTTTAATATTGTTTATACAGGAATCAGAAAGAAAGATGAGGGCGTGAGAACAGGAAGAGAGATGAGATTATAAAACCTCATGTTTACTGTTATAGGATATTTGACCACATTGTGAACCCTGAAACTGTATACTGAAAAATCTTGTGTCTAGTTGTGGGATAGTTCGGCTTTAGCACACACCATTAACACAAGACCATTGAAAGATATTTGTTCACATTGTGAGATTGTGGATAGAA
The DNA here is from genome assembly GCA_021653895.1 of Mastomys natalensis. Taxonomy (NCBI): domain Eukaryota; kingdom Metazoa; phylum Chordata; class Mammalia; order Rodentia; family Muridae; genus Mastomys; species Mastomys natalensis. The sequence goes on from JAJTUV010001400.1 coordinate 593,668, forward strand.
AAACCAACAAGTGAACAAACAAAAAAACCTTTTCCTACTTGTGTTGTGCCTTAGCCCTAGCACACACCTTTAATCTCAGAGCTCTGTTTATTGAAAACAAGATTGAATAAAGTCAACCATAAGTCAAGAGGCAGAGCAAGCCACCAGTTGACAAGGATTGAAAAAAATAGCGAGAGAATGTAGGAGAAAGTGGAAAGGCGGGACATTCAGTAGGAAGGGTTTTTAAGAAAGTGTGGAGAACTTTTTTTTTCCTTGTGAGACATCAGTTGAGGAAGAAGATCAGCTGGGTGATTTCTCTGCCTCTCTGAGCTAGCAGCCTTTCACCACAGCATCTGACTCCTGAAACTTCATTTGCTTATTTGAGAATTTGTTTTAAAAAATATGTTCCTCAGTGACATACTTCCTCAATCAAGGCTACACCTTATAAAGGCTCCAAACCTTAATAAACCAGCCAGCTGGAGACCATATGTTCAACCACAAAGAAAATGATGATGCTACCCTCTTCATTTTATTGTTGAAACAATTGTTAAATTTTCTTGACTCAGGCTCAGTTTTAAAAATAAAAGTCTAATTCTTCATTGGAATAATGAAACTATATATTGGGATTTATTTAAGACTCTACAGTTTCTTTTAAGAAAAAGGATGAATTTCGTGGTTCATATTCATCTAGCAAAATACAGGATGTCTGCTAAAGCAACAGAATGAAGTCTAGCTGACAAAATCCTAATATAGAGATGACAGCTATATTTTCAAAGTAGTAAGAATGGCAATACCAATGTTTCTATCAACTTCCATTGTCCTTTCTTATCACTTGTTTTGGTTTTATGAAAATATATCATTGGTAGATATATATATATTTTCTTAATGTCCTTTAGTGTTCTTCCTTTTTTCTCCTTGTTTCAATTAGCTGGTTTTTTTTTTTTTTAATACTTTATTTCATCTTTTTTTTTACACTCCAGATTTTATCCTCCTCCTAGTTCACCCTCTTGAGGATTCCACATCCCTTACCTCCTCCCCACCCACCCCTATACCTGACCTCACCAGACCTCCTCACCCCCTGGGGACTCCAGTCTCTTGAGGGTTAGGTGTGCCTTCTCTGAATAAACACAGACCTGGCAGTCCTCTACTGTCTCCTATCAGCTGGTATATGCTGCCTCATTGGTTGTCCGGTGTCTGAGAGATCTCGGGGGTCCAGGTTAATTGAGATTGCTGGTCCTCCCCACAGGGTCACCCTCCTCCTCAGCTTCTCCCAGCTTTTCCCTAATTCAATCACAGGGGTCAGCAGCTTCTGCCCATTGACTGGGTGTAAATATCTGCATCTGACTGTTTCAGCTGCTTGTTGGGTCTTCCAGAGGGCAGTCATGATAGGTCCTTTTTTGTGAGCTCTCCATAGTCTCAGTAATAGTGTCAGGCCTTAGGGCCTCCTCTTGAGCTGGATCCCACTTTGGACCTGTCACTGGACCTCCGTTTCCTCAGGCTCATTTCCACTTTTGTCCCTGCAGTTCTTTCAGACAGAATCAATTATGGGTCAGAGTTTTTCACTCTGGAAACCTAGGGCAGAATCAGGTAATATTCACTTGTTTTTCTGCTTCAAATAAATCTTGAGTTACACAGTTTTAACATTAATACATTGTCATTAAGGTATTTGGAAATGCATCAAATAGTAAAAGCATAGGCAGCTCACCATTGATTTTTGCATATTACCAAATTATTTTATCCTTATTTCCATTATAAAAGATACAAAAAATTTGCATTAAATATTTATCTTTTGCTAACATTTTCAATGTATTGCTAAAACTTTTACCCTTTTTTCTTGCAGTATTATTTCCTAACTTGAAGGCTTTCCCTTATGTTACTCCAGCATAATAACTATAATAACTATAAGAGGTAAAAATAATTTTCTATATTAGTTGCTTTCTGGTCCTCTGTGACTAGCTGAAGCCACAGAACAATCAAGGATCACTGCCCCTAATCTTCATCCCTGTCTCTCTAAAACTAACCAAGTTCTGCTTCACAATTTTTATGCTGGGAGGGATCCTGAACCTCTTAAATCACATTAGCAGTATTTTCTTATGTTTGTCTGTTTGTTTTCTCTTCAGTTAATGTAAGCTTTCTTTTAAAATTAGAAGCAAAACTGGTCTTGGCTTGAGAATATTCCTTCTTTTTTTACAGTGCAATGCAGGAGGTCTTTCAGTCATTGGTGAGTATTCTTGAGCAGATGAACTTTCATTCTTGGTGCTAATATTCTTTTTTTTTTAATTTATTTTTTATTGGAAATTTTTTTTTACATTTCAGATATTCTCCCTAATATTCTTAACAGTTATGGGGTTAATTCAAGTCTATGCCTTATTTATAACAATAAGCTTCCTATTGTTCTTTTTTTTTTCCTACAACTCTGTTTCTCATTTTTATGTTCCTATTGTTTATTTCCATTGTAGAGGTGCATAAACATTATAAATAATAACCATGCCACACATTTATTGTTATCATTAAATTTCTTTCACCAAAGAAATTAGTGCATACTTTTTAAATTAGTTTCAAACAAATTCTTAGAACAAGGGCAGAAGTCATTCAGATCCTTTGCCAAGTTGCTATAGGAATGGCCTTTAGCAAAGTTACTCATAATGTTACTCATAGTTCTCTGTTAGAGTCCATTGATGTGGCCTTTCACATAGTAGTGCTGAATTGCTGTCAGCACTACTATTTTCCTACTAGGACGACCAATAATTTCTGCTTATAGTATTCAACTGTTTCTCTAGTAAAATTTCCAAAGCCTTCAAGATTCTTCAAAACCAATAAAAATTCAACATGGTCTTGTTCCTTAGAGCAACACCTTACTCTCTATTACCAAATTCTGTATTAGTTATTTTCCTGATGAAATAATGAAAAGCAACCACAAAAAGCAGCTTATGGGGAAAGTTTCAACATGCCTGTCAGCAACTGCCATATTGTTGATGTGATAAAGCACCACTGTCAAAAACAACAAATAGGAAAAAAAAAACATTTTGGGCCTTATGGTTAGTATTGTTAAGTGTCTATTATGGTAGGAAGGCATACCAACAAGCATCAGGAACTGCAACTGAATTAAGAATGTGAAGACTCACATCTTGAGCTACAAACATGAAGAGTGAACTGGAAATGAAGTGATACCTTTAATTCACATATCTCTAGTAATCATTTTTTGAATAATTTATGTGTTCATTTTCCATGATGATCACAGCTCCCAGTGTCATCCCAGCTCCATCCCCCAAGGTGATTCCTTTACTTATCTTCTTCACCTCTAATAAGAAGAATGTCTCCCTGGATACCAACCTATCTTCTCACCTCAAGTCAATGCAGCACTAGTCAAATCCTCTCACACTGTGGCCAGACAAGTTAGAAGAATGAGGAGACCAGGATCCACAGGCAGGCAACAGAGTCAGAGTAAGCCCCCATACCAGTTGTTGGAAGACCTGCAAGAGGACTAAGGCCTTTTTATTGAGTCCTTATCCATTTTTGGTTCTTTAATCCTTCCCACAAGTCTTCCATAAGAATCCCCACACTCACTATAATCGTTGGCTATAGGTCTCTGCATTTCTTTCAGTCAGCTGCTGGATGGATCCTCTCAGATATGCTAGGCTCCTATCTGCAAGTATAACAGAGTATCACTTAGTAGTGTCAGGTATTGGTTCTTGTTCACAGGATGAATCTCAAGTTGTAACAGTCATTGCTTGGTCATTTCCTCAGTTTCTGCTCCTCTTTTGTCCCTGTACTTTTTATAGGCAAGACATTTTTTGAGTCAAAGTTTTGATGGGTGGGTTAGTGTCCTTTTTCTTCCACTAGGAGTTCTCCTGGCAGCAGTAGGTTACCATTTCAGGTTCTATATCCACCGATGCAAGGAGTCTCAGCTAGTATCATCTTCATAGACTACATCCTATGGAATCAGCTCCATTCTATGCATCTGGCACATCCTAGAGATTGTACCCCTTCCACCCACTCCTGTCAATTTCTGCTCTCTCTCCTGGTTTTCTCTCATTGATTCTACCTATATCTGATCTCTCCTCCACCATTCCCTTCCTCATCACCTTCTAGGACAAATCTAACACTTCTTTATGTTTAATGTCTTGGAGAGATCAGAGATACAAGGTTCATGCCTAAACACAGTAAATGCAATATCAAACAAACCAAGAGATGCCATCAAAGTAAATAGAGAGAAACTTAAAACAATTCCTCTAAAATAAATGAATAAATAAAAATAAGACAATGTTACCTGCTCTCTCTCTATCTTTTCAATATAGTACTTAAAGTTCTAGCCAGAACAATAAGACAATGAAAGGAGATCAAGAGAATACAAATTGAAAAAGAAGAAGTCAAAGTGTTGCTATTTACAGATGATTTGATAGTATACATAAGAGACTACAAAAATTGTTCTACAGAGCTCCTACTGCTAAGAATTATCTTCAGTGAATTGCTTCAATACAAAAGTAACTAAAAAATATCAGTAATTTTCCTTTATAAAAATGATAAATGCACTGAGCAAGAAAACATGAAACAGTATACTTTAAAATATCCACACAATGAAAGAGAAAAATAAAAGAATCTTCAATAAATGGTGCTGATCTAACTGGCAGTCTGTGTGAAGAAGAATGCAAATTGATCTATATATATCACCTTGCAAAAAACTCAAGTCCTTGTGGATTAAGGACCTCAACATAAAACCAGATACACTGAATCTAATAGAAGAGAAAGTTGGAAATAGCCAGGGGGAAATTTCCTGAATATACTATCAATGGCTAAGGCTCTAAAATTAATTGATCAATGGGACCTCATGAAACTGAAAAGCTTCTATAAGAATAAGGACACTATCAGTAGGATAAATTAGTAATCTAAAGATTGGGTACAGATCTTTACTAACCTACATCTGATAGATGACTAATATCCAAAATATATAAAGAACTCAGTAAGTTAGACTCCAGAAAAGCAAATAATCCAATTAAAAATGGGTACAGAGATAAAGAATTCTCAACAGAAGAATCTGGAGTGAATTAGATTAATAATCAGGGAAATGAAAATCAAAATGACTGTGAGATTCCACTTTACAACCATCAGAATATCTAAAACTCAAGGGACAGCTGGCAAGGTAAATACTCCTCCATTGCTGTTGGGGGTGCAAACTTGTACAACCATTCTAGAAATCAATTTGGGGGTTTCTTAGAAAACTGGAAATAGTTGTAACTTGAGATCCATCTATATCACTCCTGGGTTCTACTGTCTCTCAAGAACACTTGATCAACTACATTGATAGCAGCTTTATTCATAATACCTAGGAAGTGGAAAAAAACAAAATGTCCCTCAACTGAGGAATGGATAAAGAATATATGGTTTATTTTAGCAAAAGATTAGTACTCAGATATTATAATTTAGAGGCAAATGGATGGAACTAGAAAATATCATCCTGAGTAAGGTAACCTACACCCAAAATGAAATGCATGGTATGTACTTATTTATAAATAGACATTAGCCTAAGGTACAGGATAACCATGCTATAATCAACACACTCAAGAATCCAAATGACAAGGAGGGTCCAAAGAAGTATGGTTGAATCTATTCCAACAAGGGATATAAAATAGACATGAAATAGGTGGGAGAGGGGATGGGGAGAATAGTGCATGGAGGCTCAGATGTAGGTAGAGCAGGGAGAAAGAAGGGGAATAAGGAAGATTGAATCTCACTCAAAAAATTAATTTGTCATCTCAAAATCATTTTAACATTAAAAATTCACTACCACTACTTTTATTTTTTTCTACATTTTTTTCTTCTCTCATGCAGTATATTTCAAACACAGAATCCCATCCCTCCACCTCTCCCACTGTTCCCCCATCTCTCCTCTTCCTCACACCCATTGTTCTTTGTTTCCCTTTATATAAAAAATTGGGCCTTTCAGAGATATCAACTGAACAAGGCATAACAAAACGTACTACAACTAGGCAAAAACCCTATATCAAGGTTGAATGTAACAGGCAAGGCTTCTAATGGTGGGAGTGGGATACCAACCCAGCAACAAAATCTTTGACCTTCCTGTCTGAAAGATGTGCTTAGGCAATGGTGGCTTAGAACTTATAGGAATGGCCAAACAATGACTGGTCTAACCTGAGGCCCATTCCATGAAAGGTAGCTTGCTCTACACTTGTTTATTCCCTATGACATTGAATATTCTAATGTTTTGAATTAGTTACTTTATAGAATGTCATAGTGCTGCTAACAGTCACTACAGTAGAGTATGAATAGATTTATTATTTCTAATTTTATTACTTTTTGCATGTTTGTTGCCGATCATTAATCTGTAGGACTGAG